>CM053625.1:277630009-277651838 GCA_028646595.1 Phalanger gymnotis | reverse complement strand
AAAAACAAACACTTTCGAAAAGAGACAGGGTCAAGGGAGAAAATTCAATAAAGGGGGATAGGTTAGGAAGAAGCAAAATATAGTTAGTCTTTCACAATATGAGTATTGTGGAAGGGTTATACATAATGTTACGCATGTGGCCCATGTTGAATTGCTTGACTTCTTAGGGAGGGTGGATGGGAAGGGAAGAGGGGAGAGAATCTGGAACTCAAGGTTTTAAAAAAATAGATGTTCAAAAGTAAAAAAGTGTTTTTTTAATGCAACTAGAAAATAAGATGCACAGGCAATGGGGCATAGAGATTTATCTTGCCCTACAAGAAAGGAAGGGAAAGGGGGATGGGAGGGGAATGGGGCCACAGAGGGGAGGGCAGACTGGGGAACAGGGCAACCAGAGTGTACGCCATGTTGGAGTGGGGGGGGGAGGAAATGGGGAGAAAATTTGTAATTCAAACGCCTGTGAAAATCAATGCTGAAAACCAAACATGTCAAAAATAAATTTAAAAAAAAATAAAATAAAATAAAGCCATGGTCAAAATCACACAAGATTTGGCAGCTAGAGCAAAAAGCTTGAAAGGCAAAGAGCTAGGATTACAATCATGCAAAACTGAGAATAATGCTACAGAGTAAAAAACAGATAATTAATGAAACACAAGACTTCCAAGGCTTCCTGATGAAAAGACCATAGAACAGAAAACACAAGACCCAAGAGAAAGCATAAAAAGGTAAACATAAGTGAGAAATCATAAACATATTAAGGTAAAATTGTTTGCATTCCCAAATAGGAAGATGACACATGTAACTCCTAAGAAGTTTATCATCTCATAACTAGATAAATCTAACCAAAAAAAAAAAGAAAGAAGTTAGGGAAGTGATGAGAATTTTAGAAGAGTGAGATATCAGAGACCTCTGGAGATAACTGAATGGGGATAGAAAGGAATATACCTTTTTCTCTGGGGTAGAAGGCACCTACACAAAAACTGAACATATATTAGGGGGCATGAAAACTTCACAACCAAATGCAGAAATTGCATCACATCATAATGCAATAAAAATTACATTCAAAGATTACTTTGGAAGCAGCTTAAAAAATAATTGAAAACTAATCCTAAAGAATGAATAGATTGAGAGAAGGAGCCAAGAGAGAAAAGGGGCAGGGACATGCCTGAGTTCTCCCAAATTCTCCTCCAAAAAAACTTACACACCTCAAAACAAACAGTTTAAGACAAAGAGGAGGAAGAGGTGTGGGAGGGAGGACAGAATGGAGGAGGCGGTAGTCAGAAACAACTTTTTGAGGATAGAGAGGGTGAAAAGAGAAAGTAGAATATACAGGGGGAAAAATAGTATATGGGGAAATACACCGTAATCATAACTCTGAAAAAAATTTTGCAGCAAGTTTCTCTGATAGTCCTCATTTATCAAATATTTATCAAATTTGACTGAGTCGAATTTATAAAAATAAGAGCCATTCCTCAACTGATAAATGGTAAGATGATATGAAAAGACAGTTTTTAGACAAAGTAATTAAAGCTATCAATAGTCATGTTTTTTAAAATGCCCTAAATCACTACTGATTAAAGAAATTAAAATAGTTCTGAGATACCATCCCATATCTATCAGGTTGGATAAAATGGCAGAAAAGGAAAATGACAAATGTTGGAGGGGATGTGTGGAAACTGAGACATTAATGTATTATTGGTGGTGTGAACTGATTCGACCATTCTGGAGAGCAATTTGAAATATGCCCAAAGGGCTATAAAATCATGCATATCCTATGACACAGCAATATGGCTACTAGGTCTGTATCCCAAGGAGATAAAAATGAAAAGGACCTATAGGTACACAAATATTTATAGCAACTCTTTTTGGTAGTGGCAAATGGGAAATCGAAGGGATGCCCATTAACTGGGGAATAGCTAAACAAGTTGTAGCATATGATTCTGATGGAATACTATTATACTATAAGAAATGATGAACACAATGCTCTTATATAAACTTAGAAAGACTTATGTGAACTAATACAAAGTTAAATGAGCAGAACCAGAATACTGTACACAGTAACAGCAAAACTGTACAATAATCAACTGGGAATGACTGAGCTATTCTCAGCAACAAAATGATCCAAGAAAATTCCAAAGGACTTATAATGAAAACTGGTATGCATCTCCGGGGAAAAAAGTGATGGAGACAGAATAAAGGTTGAAGCAGACTTTTTTTACTTTTCTTGTGTTTTTTTTATTTAGTCTATGTTTTCTTACACAACAAAAACTAATATGGAAATATGCTTTGCGTGACTTACACATGTGTAACCTACATCAAATTGCTTGCCTTCTCAATGAATGAAGAGGAGAAGAGGAGAAGAAGGGAAGGGAGTTTGAAACTCAAAATTTTAAAAAACAAACATTAAAAATTTTTACATGAGATTGGAGAACAAATCATAGAAACAATCAATAATGTTACCAGAAAGAATGACAACAATGAGACAACAGATCCTGTGAGGTAAACCTACAGGAATGTCACAGCTAGATTCTGAAACTCCCAGGTTAAGAAGAAAATATTACCAGCAACAAGAACAAAACAACTGAAATATGGCAGAGCCACAATCAGAATTGCACAAGACCTTGCAGCAGCTACACTAAAAGCCCACAGGTCTTGGAACACTATGTATCAAAGGGCAAAAGAACAGGGGTTTCAGCCAAAAATATCATACACTGTAAAGTTCAGCATAATCCTGAAAAAAAAAATGGAAATGTAATGAAATCTCAGACTTGTAGCATTTTGTTACAAAAGACCAGAAATCAGTAGAAAATTTGGCGTACAAGATCCAAGAGAAATATAGGGTAAACATCAAAGACTAACTGCAAGGTACTCAATAAGGACAGATTGTTCACTTTTTTATGAGGAAATCTAAATTATATCTCTAAAACTGTTATTGGTAATTGGATAGTTGAAAAGAAAGATTGCAGTAGATTTGAATATTAAGTGATACTAAAAAGGAAACTATCTAAGAAAAGATAAAGACTAGTTATCCTATACAAATGAGGTACAAGAGGAAGAACTGAGACAGAGCCATTAGATAGAGGAGAAGGGCTGGTAGTTCTGGAACCCTACTCTCAATCGGAATGGATTAAATAGGGAATAATAATAAAGGGCATAAACATCTTCTAAATTCAGAAAGAAATGTAAGGCTTCAAGAGAATAATTACCCTCTCAAGTCACACAGGCTGTCCACCTCACCATCTTCCTCAACTCCTCATACACTCGTCTTCATCCAACCTTCTGTCAAATCTTATTTCTATCTGTCTCTCACATACACCCTGTTCTCTCTACTCATACTGCCATCACCCTAACACAGCCTCTCATCATCTCTTCCCAGGACTACCGCAACAGTCTTCAAATTGGTCTCCCTGCCTCAAGTCCTTCCCTAGTCTAATCCGTCTTCCATTCAGATCCCAAGGTCATCTTCCCAAAGCCCAGGTCTGACCCCATCACTAAGTCTGCCCTCCACGCAACAATCCCAGCTAATTCCCTAGTGCCTTGAGCACTAAATATAACATCTTCAGTGTCTAAAACCCTGCACCACCTGACTCCATCCCGCCTAGTCAGTCTTCTTATACTTTCTTCCCTTTGCATGCACTCTGTCATCTGACTACACTGGTCCCCTTGCTATTCCACTCAGATACAACATCCCATGCCTTTGCACTGCTTCTCTCCCACGACTAGAATCATCTCCCTCCTTACTCCCAGCTTCCCTGGGCAGTCAGCAGTAAATCCTAACAAAATTATCCCAAAAGGTTTACAGGAACTTCATTCGTAATTTGGAAGCTCTCAGTGAAGAAGTCTGAGAACAGTAAAACTTAATTCGGAAGGTGCAAAGGGCTAGAAAAGTGGCCTATTGTGTGCTACCTGTGGAAATGTTTTCTGCCTGAGAGAGTGGATTTCTGAAGAGGGAAACTACTCAAACAAAAACCAACATCCCCCATGAGGCCTCCCCCTCCCCAAAGTCCCTTCCTACTGAGATTACTGTCCATTCCTGTTGTATATATCTTGTACACATACACTTACACTTGTACTTATACATATATATTTGTGTGTTGGATCCTCTATAAGAATGCGAGCTTCTGGAAAACTGGGACCATTCTCTGTCTCTGCTGCACTTAGCACAGTATCTGGCACGCAGTAAGGGCAAAATAAATGCTTGTTGATTGACTAATTTCTCCAGGCAAAACATTCCTACTTTCTTTGGGGAATTCTTATAAAGTCTTAGCATACTTTTCAGTCCTCTCACCATCCTATCCTACTGCCAATGCTCTTCAAATGAATTTATAGATTTAACATCACATCAATCAAAATATTTCCTCGAAGCTTACTTCAAAGAATGAGATAAAGTGATAATTAAGTGTGTGGAAGGATATACAGGAAAAAAAAAAAGAACTGTGATATGGATATCTTTAGATAGGGACTTGGACCTGAACATATGATCGAGTTACTAAAGAAAAGGGACAAAATTCTGCAACAATTTTGATGATGTTAAAGGCAAATTTTAGAGAGAACAAAATATCAGTCTTAGAATCAAATAGAAAGTTCTAGATGCTATTAAAGAATTCCAGGTAGAGGAGATTTGCAGAGTTGACTAAATATGTGATAAACTTAGAAATCACTGGGAATAAATTCCTCAATTTTCTGCTAGAATTATCATGGTGACTTAACCTCACAAAATTATTCTAAAAGGTTTACATCAATAATTTCATTTGTAACACTGAGGATCTCAGTGAAGAAGTCTCTAAACCAAAAAATTTAATTCAGAAGGCGCGAATAAGCAGAAAAGTGGCCTGTCATGTATGACCCAAGGAAATATTTTCTACCTGAGATAGCAGATTTCTGAAGAGGGCAACATTTACAGTATGCGGATTTGGTTTTCTCCTCTTTATCTGCAAGCTAACATTCCATAAAAGCTGGTGTTAATTCTCATTTTGAGCAATATCTATAGTCAATCCTATGAAAAAGAATTGAAAATAACCATTTATGGTATTTTATACTCTCAAACACTTGGAAGAAACATTTCAGAAACAAGATTGTATATATAAGTTTCTTTACAAATATTTTTCCCATGATTCATAAATTTAATTTGTTCATTTTGATAAAGACATCTAACAGTTCTGATTCTTTAATTCAGTTGGATATCATATGCAACCAGGAATCAGAAAGACCTGAGCGAATCCTGCCCAAGATATTTGCTAATTATATGACTCTAGGCAAACCCTTAACATCTCCAACTCAGTTTCCCCATTGTCATAAAGATTAAATAAACACATGAGAAGAACTTTCCCAATCTTAAAGCACTAAAAAATGCTAGCTATAATTATTACTGTATGACTACTGATCACTTTTAAATGGCTTTATCTAGTCTGTCAAGAAAAATAAAACATGGGGGAGCAGGAAATCTATAGCAAAAGGTGACAAAAATGTCACTCAAAATTTATAAGGAATTGACAGAATTGTATAAAATTAAGGTCTGTTTCCCCAATAGATAAGTGGTCAAAAGACATGAACAGGTAGTTTAAAAAAAAAATTACTAACTAAAAACTGACAAAATGCAAATTAAAACAATTCTAAGATGTAGCCTTACACTCATCATTAGCGAAAACAAACAATAAAATCCAATGTTAAGAAGAGCTGTGGGAAAAGAGATACAGAGATACACTATTATGCCAGTAGTGAAACACTGAGTAAGTACAAACTTTTTTGGAAAGCAATATGGCATTACACAGTAACAGCTACAAGATAAACTACAATTACATGTAAAATGCCTTATGAACCTTGAAACACTAAATAAATATTGTTACTTATTAATATTATTCCATAATTATTGATATAGTTTGGACTGGTAATCCCACTATTAGAATAAATATCCTAAGCATGTAACTGATAGGAAAAAACACTGTCCAAAAATATTTCAAACAAACTTACTGAAATTAAACAAAAATGTAAAACAATCCCTATTTCTAACAACTAAAGAACAGATTAACAATTTGGGGAAATGTAAAGAGATGCCATGAGAATACAAGGATATTTTTTTTAATTATGACTAATCTCAGCTTTCAGTCCATTGTAAATCTGAGGAATGAGTCACAAATGTTATCAATTGAGGCAATGATAAGACTGTTAACATTTTTAAACAAAAGTAGGCACCTAATAGATGTAGGTGAAATGAACTTTCAGTTGTACTCTGTCTCCATAACTTAGTTTGTATTCTGGTGGTTTGTGCACATCTCTTATGTCCTCTACAACACAATAAACTCCATGAGAGCAAGAACTTTAGCTCAATCTTACATCAGCCATAGCCCATACTACAATAAATACACTGTAGGTACAAATACCAGTATGAGATCTATACTACAGAGATCAAAGAGGAAAAGGACCGATATGTGCAAAATATTTACAACAGCTCTTTTTGTGGTAGAAAGAACCTGAAATTCCAAAGTGTTTATATCAAGTGGGGAATGGCTGAACAAGTTATGGCAAATGTGAGTGTGTGTGTGTATGACGAAATACTGTTATGCTGAAAAAAATGATAAATGGAATGGTTTTAAAGAAACCTTCTATGAACTAATGCAGAGAGAAGTGAGCAGAACCAGGAGAACAATTTATAAAATAACAACAATGTTGTGAAGATAAATAACTTTGAAAGCCTTGGGAACTCTGACTGACACAATGACAAACTTTAATTCCAGAGGATTCATGATGAAACATGCCGCCCACCACCTGACTGAAGTGATAAGACTCAGACCATAGACTGAAACTTATTTTTTGGAAGTGGCCAATGTGAGAATTTGTTTTGCTTGACTAGACATGTTTCTAACAGTGCTTTTGTTTTTCTTGCTTTCTCAACTAAGGTAAATGTTTAGGGGGAAAAGGTGGAAGAAAACAGGGAGGCAGGAGGTATAAGGCAAATCTTCGTCTGAAATAAAAAAATTTAATTTTAAAAAACCACAGGTGTGCAATTCTTGATATATATATAACCCTGTGTGAGTCACTAAACTTCTCTCTGTGAGTTTTATATCTATAAGTACAGTAAATCAAGAACTAGCTTCAGTATCACAAAGACCTAGGTTAAAGTCTCACCTCTGATGCACTCTATGGGAAAGTCATTTAATATCTGGAAGACTCTCAGGTAACTCTCTAAGACTATAAGCTTCGAAGATGTTGGCATTATACACTGGTGAAAGACATTCTTCACTGGGCACACCCTACTCAGCCCACCCCCTCCCACACAAACAATTTGTGGAATAGTGTAAGGATAACATTTAAATAATCCAGGTTAAAGTTCTTTGAATTCTTAGAAAATAATTGTTATATAAAGCCAACTTAATATTGTCATTACTATTGTTACACAAAGATCCTATAACCTTAGGATCACAGAACAATAGCATCAGAGATTTAGAGCTAACAAGCATCTCGGAGGCCACTGAGCCCACCACTGCTCATGTTTATATATGAGGAAATGAAAGGCAAGGCAGAGTGAAAAGCCCTACCAAATAGGTTACACAAATTCTATGTAGCAGAGCCAACAGAAGAAAATAAGTCCTCTGATCCCCAATCCAGCATTCTTTCCACTATACCCCACCGCCTCTCTACTCAGTTCCAAAACTTGATGGTGGCATGAGGGAAGATGATCCTGAGCCATTCCAGTAAGAAGAAAAATTCAGGCAAAACATAGAAAAAGCTGGAAAGGATTCTAGAAGAACTCAGTAACCAGATTGTCTATCTGTTTTCTGAGGAATAGTCTAGCTGAGACCAGCAAAGATAACAGGTTAGGAGGAAGCAGTACTGTCCAGTTCTACCACCACAATTACTCCAACAAAAAATGAGTTGTAAAATCCAAGGGAATTGCAAGAAAAAAACACAAGTCATTTTTCCAGTCCAGGTCATCATAGGAAATAAAGAAAAGACAACACATTAAGGACAGGGTCTATCAAGATTGACACCATACAAAGCCCTCCAGCATTGGTACTGAAATGGGGGCTGAATGCTAACAGAAGTCAAGCAAAGATGGGCCTGACACTGGGAAAGGAGCAAAAAGGAAGCAATTAGCAGCTCTCACTCTGACTAAAGAGTTGTACTATTATATAGTTATGTGTGTGTGTATGTATATGTATACACATATATTACATAAATTACATAAATGTATTTATTGTTATTGTTATCATTAGTATTGTACAAGTGCCCCCTCAAAACCATAATGCCATCGAGTCATTTGTTTTTTGTTGCTGTTCCGTCACTTCGGTCATGTCTGACTCTTCACAACCCCATTTGGGGTTTTTGGACTAAAGATAATAGAGTGGTTTACTATTTCCATTCTCCAGCTCATTTTACAGATGAGGAAACTGAGGCAAACAGGATTAAGTGACTTGCCCAGGGTCAAACAGGTAGTAAGTGTCTGAAGCTGAATTTGAACTCAGGTTTTCCTAATTCCAGGACCAGCACTCTATCCACTGAATGACCCTGGTGCATGAAGAGTCACAGAGGAAGTAAGATAAGACAAAGGGTCTAGGAATGGTTTTACTATGTGCTGATTATCTTAAAAGAAGAAAGAAAAGAGGAAGAAAGAGGGGTAAGTGAAGAGAAGAAAAAAGAATGAACTTGGGAAGAAAGGGGTAGGATGGAAAAGGAGAATTTATCTTGCAGAATCTAGGTGTACCAAGTAAAAGTCTATAGAAAAAAGGAGGAAGGGGGTAGGGAGCAGGTAACAACACTTGAATCTCACTTCCTAGTCAAAGCAAAGATAGAATATATGAACCCACACACTGAGAAATGGGTCTAGAAATACATTCAACTCAACAGAAAAACTGCAGGAAATAGGAAGCAGGGTAGTACAGAAACAAGATGAAGGGTAGACTTGTGAATTAGTCATAGGCAATATAAATTCTCATCTTGGAAGGTAGATCATAAAGAAGGGTTTAAGAGGAAAGCAAGAAAGGTTAAGAACCTATGACAGGGTAAAGGAGAAGGGAAAAAAAGGGGAAGGAAAGAGAAGCGGACTGCATGAAGCAATATAGAAATACTGCTAGGCACACTCTCACCAACTGTTTCTTTGTTGACTACAAAGAGAAGAAAAAGTACAAGTAAACAGAAGGGGCAAAATATACACTTAAGATCATAACTGTAAATGTGAATGGGATGAACTCACTCATGAACAGAAGAAGATAATACAACAAAATCAGAAAACAGAATTTAACAATATGTTCTTTACAAAAAACACACTTGAAATATAGAGACTCACAACGAGCTAAAATAAGGGTCTGGTGCAAAATGTATCACACTTCAGATGATATTTAAAAAAGCAAAGGTCTGAACTTAATTGATCCCTCCTTCTCATTCTCATATCCTGGATCTTCATCCAGATGACAACTTCTAGCATCAGTTCCCCCTCTATACTACTTCATCTGCTGACCTCATCAGCTCTCATGGATTTAATTCGCATCTCTACAAGTGAAGGACAAAAGAATAAAATGCTGACTTCCCAAATCTTTCTCTCCCGCCCCAAACTCTCTCCTGCCCTCCTAGGTCATGGTGACTTTCAGACATCTCAGACTTTGCTGTCTGATTGG
Source organism: Phalanger gymnotis (assembly GCA_028646595.1). Lineage (NCBI taxonomy): Eukaryota > Metazoa > Chordata > Mammalia > Diprotodontia > Phalangeridae > Phalanger > Phalanger gymnotis. The sequence continues at coordinate 277,642,230 of CM053625.1, read as the reverse complement.
ACATCTTAAATTTGTCTGGCTCTTAATGACCCTATTTGGGATTTTCATGGCAAAAGAGAGGAGTGCTTTGCCATTTCATTCTCCAGCTCATTTTTCAGTGGAGAAAATTGAAGTAAACAGGATTAAACGACTTACCCAGCTTCATACATTTAGTACCTGAAGCCAGACCTGAATTCGGGTAAGATAATCTTCCTGACTTTAGGCCCAGCACTGTGCCAACTAGCTGTCCAGATATCTTAAGCTAACCAAGTGTAAAACATAACTCATTATCTTTCCCCCCAAGCCTTCCCTGCCAACGACCTTCTCTATTACTCTATTAGGCAAAACCATCTTCCTAATCCTTCAGGCTGGCAAGCTAGGAGTCATCCTCAACTCCTCACTATCATTCACCCCTCCATACATCCAATCTGTTGCCAAGATCTGTTGATTTCACCTTTGTAACATCTCTCAACTACTCCTCCTCTGAGGTTGCCACCATTTTAGTGAAGGACTTCATGTATTCACACCTGGACTATTCAAACAACCTCGACTCTCCCTACTCCAATTCATCCTTCATTCAGCCACCAAAGTGACTTTCCTAAATTTCAGATTCAACCATGTCCCCCCCTACTCAGCAAACTGCAGTGGCTTCATATCACCTTCCAGAGCAAATATAAAATATTCTCTTTGGCATTCAAAGCCCTTTATAAACAAGCTCCCTCTAAGCTTCCCAGTCTTCTCATACCTTACTTCCCAACAGGTACTCTTCAATCCAGTGATGCTGGCCTCTGGGCCATTCCACAAACAAGACACTCTACGCATTTTCTCTGGTTATCCCTCATGCTCACCCTCTTCAACTCCAATCGAATAGCCTCCCTGGTTTCCTTTAAGTCTCAACTAAAATCCCATCTTTTACAAAGAAGGCTTTACCAACCAGTCTTAACTCTAGTGCCTTCTTTCCGTTACTTCCTATGTATCTTCTATATACATAGTTTGAATATATTTGCATGTTGTCTCCATCATAAAATGGTGAGCATCTTAAGAGCAGGGGCTGTCTTTTGTCTCTTTCTGCAGGCCCGGTGCTTAACACAGTGGCTGGAACATAATAGGCATTTAATAAAAGTTTAATAGATTAATGAGTAAATGATCTCAGAGGCAACAACAAAAATTGACTTTTTAAAAAGAGATTACCAGATATGATTGCAATGGAATATTAATTGTGCTATAAGAAATGATAAGCAAGATGATTTCAGAAAAACCTGGGTGAGGCAGAGCCAAGATGGCAGCTGGAAAGCAGGGACTTGCTTAAGCTCTCCCCCAAATACCTCCAAACACCAGTAAAATATGGCTCTGAAAAAATTCTAGAGCAACAGAACCCACAAAATAGCAGAGGGAAGCAGGTCTCCAGCCCAGGACAGCCTGGATGGTCGCTGGGAAGGGTCTATCACACAGAGATCCGAGCTGAGCACAGCCCAGCATGGACCGCACCAGGACAGATGATACTGGGAGTCAACCCGGAACAGGCCTTAGGGCCATGAATCATTGAGCTGTAGCAATTACCAGACTTCTCAACCCACAAATGCCAAAGACCAAGGAGCAGGTTAGTGGGAAAACTGCTACATCAGGTTAGAAAGTGGTCCGGCCCCAGCCCTGGGGGAGGCAGAGGTGGTGCGCCTGCTTCCAGAGCTCCAGCGTCAGCTGCTTCCAGAGTCCCCGGCTCACACGGCGGGCGGAATCAAGCAGCAGACCGGAGCAGGAACGCAGGGCTTGCTTTGCCCTGCTAGGATCTGGGCCGCAATTCTGGTTGGTGGTTCTTGGGGGAGGAAGAGTGCTGCTGAGGCAGAGGTTTCAGTGACAGTGGAGTAGAAGTAGCTCTGAAAACAGCAGCGCAACCCCTAAAGCTTGGGAAAAAACACTAGAGAGCTCAAAGGTCAAGTAGTTGGCTGGGAACATGGCCAGGCAGTGAAAAAGGATGGAGACTCAGACTCAGACTCAAGAATCTTTCTCTGGTGACAAAGAAGATCAAAACATACAGGCAGAAGAAGTCAACAAAGTCAAAGAACCTCCAAGAAAAATATGAATTGGTCTCAGGCCATGGAAGAGCTCGAAAAGGATTTGGAAAAGCAAGTAACAGAAGTAGAGGAAAAATTGGGAAGAGAAATGAGAGAGATGCAAGAAAACCATGAAAAACAAGTCAATGACTTGCTAAAAGATACCCAAAAAATTACTGGAGAAAATAACACCTCAAGTAGACTAACCCAAATGGCAAAAGAGCTCCAAAAAGCCAATGAGTAGAAGAATGCCTTGAAAGGCACTGGAAATGGAAAAGGAGGTCCAAAAGACCACTGAAGAAAATACCACATTAAAAATTAGATTAGAGGAACTTAGCCAGGCTCCTGAGAACAGCAAATAACTCTGACAGACTTCAAGAAGCATTTTGACTTCCCCTTCTCATGTAAAGTATGCTCAGTTCCTTTCCAGTGGTTTTGCTGGAAATCATGTCTCACTAAACAGATGAACCCAGATTTACTATAGAGCAAATAGAATTGCTGCAGCGCCTTCAACATACTAGAATGACCAAACATGAAATTTTTCATGCTTTGGAAACTTTGGATAGTCTTGATCAAAAGCATGATGACGAATTTGGGAGAAGGCCCAGCTATGGAGGTGGTTCCTATGGAAATAGTACCAACAATGTCCAAGCATCTTCCTCTACAGCTACAACTTCCACACAGACCCAACATTCGTGGATGTCCCCATCACCCAGCAACAGTTATCACACTTCCCCAGAACCCTGTACTACTAATCAAAATGGGAGGAAAAATAATGAAAGGTTGTCCACTTCGAATGGAAAGATGTCTCCCACTCGTTATCATGCAAACAGGATGGGTCAAAGATCATACAGTTTTGAAGCCTCAGAAGAGGACCTAGATATAGAAGATAAAGTGGAGGAATTAATGAGGCGAGACAGTAGCGCAATAAAAGAAGAAATCAAAGCTTTTCTTGCCAATCAGAGGATTTCCCAAGCAGAAAGCACCGGTAATAGGATTATGACAAGAAAAGTCAAAAGACTGAAAAAAAATAGAAGGAAATATGAGATATCTCATTAAAAAAACACCTAACCTGGAAAACTGATGAGAAGACATAATCTAGGAATCAATGAAAGCCATGACCAAAAAAAAATTGCCTGGATATCATATTTCAAAAAATCTTGAAAGAAAATTGACCAGACCTATTAGAACAAGAGTGCAAAAGAAAAATATAAAAAATTCACTGGTCATCTCCTGAAAGAAACCCCAAATGAAAATTGCCTGGAATGTCCCAGCCAAAATCTAGAGTATCTACATTAAAGAAAAAAATACTGCAAGCTGAAAAAAAGAGTTTAAGTACCAAGCAACCACAGTCAGGATCACAGAAAATTTAGCAGCTACCACTATAAAGAAGTGGAGAACATAGAATATGATATTAGAAAAGGCAAAAAAGAATGACTTACCTAGAAAAACTAAGCATAATCCTTTGTTGATTCTGTAAGTAAACTGTCATGTCAGTACTAAGGGCTAATTTTGCCCCCCAAAAAAAATTAGATTGGAGCAAGTAGAAGCTAGTGATTTTATGAGAAATCAAGATATTATAAAACAGAACCAAAGGACTGAAAAAATGAAAGACAATGTGAAATAACTCATTGGAAAAACCACTGACATGGAAAATAGATCCAGGAGAGATAATTTAAAAATTATTAGACTACCTAAAAGCCAAGATCAAAAAAAAGAGCCTACACAACATCTTTCAAGAAATTATCAAGGAGAACTGCCCTGATATTCTAGAGCCAGAAGGTAAAATAAAAATTGAAAGAATCCACCGATCGCCTCTTGAAAAAGATCCCAAAAAGAAAACTCCTAGGAATATTGCTGCCAAATTCCAGAGTTCTTAGGTCAAGGAGAAAATACTGCAAGCAGCCCCTTAGAAAGAAACAATTTCAATATTGTAGAAACACAATCAGGATAACACAAGATCAAGCAGCTTCTACCTTAAGGAATCAAAGGGCTTGGAATATAATACTCTGGCGGTCAAAGGAGCTAGGATTAAAACCAAGAATCACCTACCCAGCAAAAGTGAGTATAATGCTCCAAGGCAAAATATGGATTTTCAACAAAATAGAGGACTGTCAAACTTCTCAGTGAAAAGACCAGAGCTGAACAGAAAATCTGACTTTCAAACACAAGAATCAAGAGAAACATAAAAAGGTAAACAAGAAAGAGAAATCATAAGGGACTTACTAAAGTTGAACTGTTTTGTGTGCATTTCTACATGGAAAGATGATGTGTGTAATTCATGACACCTTTCTCAGTATTAGGGTAGTTGAAGGGAATATACATATACATAGAGGGCAGAGGGTGAGTTGATATGAAGGCATGATATCTAAAAAAATAAAATTAAATTAGGGATTGAAAGAGGGAGAAAGGGAAAGAGAGAAAGGGGTAAATTATCTCACATAAAAGTGGCAAGAAAAAGCAGTTCCTTGGAAGTGGGGAGGGGGCAGGTGAGAGAGAATGAGTGAATCTTGCTCTCATTGGATTTGACTTGAGGAGGGAATAACATCAATTAGGTATCTTACCCCACAGGAAACCAGGAGGAAGGGGATAAAAAAGAGGGGATAATAGAAGAGAGGCCAGATAGGGGGAGGAGGTAACTAAAAAACACTTTAGAAAGGGGACAGGGTCAAGAGAAAAAAATTGAATAAAAGGGGACAGAATAGGATGGAGGGAAATAGTCTTTCACAACACGAGTATTATAGAAGGGTTTTACATAATGATACATGTGTGGCCTATGTTAAATTGCTTGCCTTCTTAGGGAGGGTGAGTGGGAAGGGAAGAGGGGAGAGAATTTGGAAGTTCTAAAATCAGATGCTCAAAAGAAAAAGTTGTTTTTGCATGCAACTGAGAAATAAGATATATAGGGAATGGGGCATAGAAATCTATCCTGCCCTACAAGAAAATAAGGGGAAAGGAGATGGGAATGGGGTTGGGGGGAGGGGGAAGTGGGGTGACAGAAGAGAGGGCTGACTGGGGAATGGGGCAATCAGAATATATGCCATCTTGAAGTGAGGAGGAGGGTAGAAATGGGGAGAAAATTTGTAACTCAAAATCTTGTGGAAGTCAATGCTGAAAACCAAAATATTAAATAAATAATAAAATCATTTTTAAAAAAAGGAGAGAAAAGAACACAAAGGGCATATAAGCTACAGGTTGATTTTATATACTTAGAAAAGAAAGCTATATGTAATAGGAACCTGCAGTTTCATGTACCATCTTTTTCTGTTCTACTGTGTGAATGCTTGGCCATTCTATTTAATGTGTTTGTTAAGTTCAAAATAAAAATTAATTTAAAAATAAAAAAAAAACCTGGAAAGGCTTACATGAACTGAAGCATAGTGAAGTAAACAGAACCAGAAGCACATTGTACACAGTAACAGCAATACTGTTTGATGAAGAACTGTGAATGACTTAGCTATTCTTGGTAAGACAACGATCTAATACAACTCCAAACGACTAATAATGAAGTATACTATCCACCTCCAGAGAAAAAATTGATATTGTTTGAATAGAGACTGAAACATGCTATTTTTCACTTTCTTTCATTTTTTTTCTTTTATTGAAGTCCTCTTGCACAAAATGACTAATATGGAAATTTTTTACATAATTGCAAAAAAAAAAAAAAGACATAGAGAATACCAGGGAAACAACATGTTGCTGAATGGTATCACAAATAGTTTCAACACATGACATGTACATACCACATGATATTGCATCTTGATATTCAAAGAAAAGTTAAATAAGTTTTGTCATTGTTGCTGCTGTTTAGTTGTTTCAGTCATGCCTGATTCTTCATAACCCCATTTGGGGTTTTCCTGGAAAACATACTAGAGTGGCTTGCCATTTTACAGATGAGGAACTGAAGCAAAGAAGGTTAAGTGACTTGCCCAGGGTCATACAGCTAGTAAGTGTATAGGGCCAGATTTGAACTCAGTTACTCCTGACTCCAGGCCCAGAGCTCTATCAACTGTAACACCTAGCTACACAAAGAGACATATATTTAAACTATAATAGAGGGAGAATATAAATGGACCCCTTTCAGAACTTAACAAATCTAACCAAAAATTAAACAAAAAAGAACTTCAATAGAATTTTTCCAGTTAGTTTTAGCAGACTTCTGGTGATTACTGAATGGGTACTGAAAGGAATCAACATGTGGCCCAGCCGTAAGTGGCACTTTCACAAAAACTGACCGTATTATGACTAACAACCTCACAAAAATAACAAAAAGTATAAATATGGAACACATCTTTAACTGACAACAATGCAATAAGGACATATTCAATAAAGCAACATTGAGTAAAAGGCTGAAAATTTACCAGAAATTTAAAAATGTAAGCATAAATAAGCGGTGAGTCAAAGAATAAATTGTAGGAACAATGTAGATTTCCTTAAAGAAAATGATTAGAGTAAAACATCAAAATTTGTGTGATACAACCAAAACAGTTCTTAGGGGAAAAATTATATCCCTAAACATTTTCACCAACAAATGAGAGAAAGATCTGAGCAATGACATAGGCATATAACTAAAATAACTGGAAAACCAACAAATTGAAAAACTTCAATTAAACACCAATAAAAAAAGCTAAAAATCAATGAAGATCTTAATAAACTTGAAAGCTTAAAAAAAGCCACTACATTAATGAGTGAAATTATGTGCTGAATTATTAAAAAAAAACCAACGACAATAAAATAGGTATCATCATCATGCTCATCATCACTAACATTCATACAACATGTACTATGTGCCAGGCACTGTACTAGGCACTTTACTAATATTATCTCTTTTGATCTTCACACCAACCCTGAGAGATAGGGGCCATTATTATCCTCATTTAAAAGGGAAGGAAACTGAAGCAAACATTCACAAAAATTAAACCATCAGCTAACTTGATTTTTTAACGCAAAAGAACAAATCACCAGTATCAAAAATAAAACAAGCAGAAAACAAGCAAAAAAGCGTATCATTAAAAACTATTTTCTCCAACTACAGGCTAATAAAATCAACAACTTAAATTAAATGGATGAACATTTGCAAAAACATAAAATGGCCTGATTAATAGAATAAGAAAAAGACAAATTAAATAATTTAATCTCATGAAAAGAAAGTTGAAGCCGATAAATTAATTCCAAAAAAAATTTCCTGTAATCAAACAGATTTACAAGCAAATTCTATCATATATTTAAAAAACAATTAATTCTAATATTACAAAAACTATTCACAAAAATACCAAAAGAAGGGATTATACCAAATGTCTCCTATGATACAAATATTGTCTAGATAAGAGGTGTCAAATACAGAGTCCACAGGTCTACAGGTCTGCAACTCTCTTCAATGAAGCACAAAACCAGATTAAAATGAAATTGGGAAGCTTTTAACAAAATAAATAAAAACACAAAATGCAGCTCACATGAATCCCTATGTATGGATTATTGGCCCCATTTTTATTTGACACCAATGGTCTAAATAGCCAAACCCAAGAGTCGTAATAGAGTAAGAAAACTATAGACCAATACCTTAAGAATACTGATATACAAATTTTAAATAAAATATTAAAAAAGAGAACAACAATTTATCACTAAGATTACAAAAATGACCAAATTATATTTGTTCCCAGAATGTACGGTGGGTTCAATATTAGAAAAATTATTATAAAACTAGTTGACCATATTAATAACAATCATATAACAATATCAACAAATACAGAAAAAGACTTTTACCAAAGACAACACTCATTTCTGTTCAAAAAAATAAATAAATTCTAGAAGATACAGGAATAAATAGGTTTTTCTTTAACATGCTAAATAGTACATATCTAAAACAAATAAGAGGCACTCTACTGTAACAGGGATAAATTAATGGCCTTTCAAATAAGATCAAGGGTGAAAGACGATTGGACTAGTTTATTCTCTTTTGCATACTGCATATATTGCATGTGCATATAGTGCATATAATGTAATATTAAGAGCTGTGAATTGGCCCAGTCATTATGAAAAACAATTTGCTACTATATCCAAAAGTCACTAAACTCTGCATATCCTTTCACCAAACAATACCACTACTAAGCCTATTCTCCAGAGATATGAAAGAAAGAGGAAAAGGACCCACATATGTAAACATTGATAGCTTTTTTTTCTAGTAGCAAAAAACTAGAAACAAAGGGGGAATGCACCATTTGGGAATGATTGAACACATTATGACATATAAACAGAATACTACTATAAGAAATAATAAATTCTCTCCTACCTCATCTCAAACTTTTTCCCTTATGTCCCAGCTAAAATGCCATCTTTTTCAAAAAGCCTTTCCCAATCCCCCTTAATTCTAGTGCCTTTCCCCTAATGATGATCTCTCATTTGTCTTATGTCTTGTTTGTACATGATTGTTTTCAAGTTGTCTCCCCTATTAGACAGTGAGCTCCTTGGGAGCAGGCAATGTCTTTTGCCTTTTTTTCTGTATCCTACATTTAACACAGAACTGTGCCCATAGCCTGAGCTTAGTAAATGCTTATTGACTGACTGAGAAGCATAGTTTCAGAAAACTCTGGAAAGACTTTTCTGCAGAATGAAATGAGCGGAACTAAGAAATCAATTTATAAAATAACAATATAGTTATAAGAAAAAACTTTGAAAGACTTGCAAACTCTGATCAGTGCAATGAGCAACCACAGTTCTAAAGTATGGAAGATAAAGCATCCTATCTACCTCCTAAAACAGAAGTGATGGATTCAGGATACAGAATAAGAATGTTGTCTGGTTTTATGGACATGGATAATGCAGAATTTGTTTTGCTTGATTATGTGCACATGTAATATAAACTTCTTATAAGAGTTTTACTTTTTTTAATGCGGTACAAGGAGGCTAGAGAGAGAGAAAACAGATTTTTTGTTCATTGATAAAAATTTAATTTAATTTAAAAATAAAAAACAGTCTATCTAATTTAGACTGGCTCATAACCAGAAGATTAGGCAAAAGTAGACTGATTTTTTCTGGAAAGAAAAAATCCAAAGACTTTTTTAGTAAGACATGGGGAGGCTCTTATCTACTTCAGTGAAAGAAATAAAACAGTGAAATCACAGATCTTTGTAAGCACTGTACTTAGTAGTATTATCACCATCACCATCACTATTCATAAGCAATTTACATATTTACCTGATGATGCTGAATATTCTTTATATTGCATGAAAAGTTCTGGTAAAGCTGAAATTTGTTGACATCTTTCTCTCTTTCATTCTTGGATGACAACTTTGCCAAGGAGGACTGAATGTAAATAGACCTACGTGAGCACCTATAATGCACAAAGAATAAGCAGCTAAAAATAGATGTACCAATGGAACCATAATAAAAGAATATTAGTAGTTTATAACAGTAGTTAAAATACCAAGGAATTATTTTAAGCATTGCCTTTCATATTCAAAGATGATGTTCGATGGAACATAAGTTTTTGTGTGTTTGTTTCAGCAACTGAAATCGGTTATGCTTATCTATTTATAATCTCACCTGGTCCCTCTTTGGATCAATAATAGGCCTGGATGACATTAAGGATATCATTCACAGTCATTAAGTTTATTAAAGACAACTATATTACTAAACAATAACAAGTAGGATTTCTGTAGCGTTTTAAGGTTTGCAAAGCACTTTACAAATATTATCTCATTTTATCTTCACAATTACCCTGAAGCTAGGTGCAATTAATATCTCCATTTTACATAAGAGGAAACAGGCTAACAAATGTTAAGGGACTCAGCCTGGGTCACACAGCTAAGAAACATCCAAGGCCAGATCTGAACAGAGGTCTTCCCAACTCCAGACCCAGCACTCTGCCCTGATGGTCTCTTCTAAAACATCTCGTTCCTATGGCTTTCTTATCGTCTAATACCATGATTAACACATTTCAAAACAATGCCTACTCTTATGCTACAGGAATCAGAAAGAAGACATGAGAGAAGAACTGATAGAAATTTAGAAAACTTTAACCAAACAGCATTTGGAAATGTGTTATTCTCCCCATTTGACTAAGTAAAATGTAAACTCACACAGTATCTAAGAAGTTAAGCTGCTAATGTTGAGACAAACCTTTAGAAGAGATAATCATTGTCTATCAAAAATGATCTAAAAAAAAAAAACAAAGCCCTTGCAAAAATATAAAGTTAAAAGATCAGTGTCTAAGAGACAAAATGACATTAGTGTATAGATATGGCCTCAAAGTCAGGAAGCTCTGGGTTCCAATTATGCCGGCTCCAAGACCCTGGGTAGGCCACATAGCTGAGACAACTCCCTAAGATTGTCAGGCAATGACCAAGAGCCAATCTGGATTCGTAGAGGGAGTTTCCTCATCCAAAGTTCTCTAGACTAACGAAATCATAGATCTGATTCAAAAGCAGAAAAAAAAAAGGTCCACTCTGAATATAAATTTCTGATATAAATTTATCTTCAAAGGATTAAACTAATTATGACTCTGTGCCATTGGCATTAACCAAAAGAGACCTAACAGCACAATCCCACAGACCAAAAACCCGTAATGTAGAAGAACAACTTACAGTTTCCTAATAAAATCCAACGTGTCTTTATCTTTAGCAAACATGTCAGCTAAGATATGCTGCACTCCTGTTTCAATCTCCTGGAGAGTTGAAAGTCCTTTGGAAGGAAGGTTCGAAAAAGAAAAGAAACATAAAATATTTTTCAGAGCCTACATACAATTAATAAATTTCTGGTCCAAATAAAATCTAAAACACAAATTTTCAAAAGGCATAAGAGCATAGCCCCATGTTAAATCACTCTAATTCCTATCTTCACTAACCTAAAACTGCCTGAAAAGGAAGAAAAACTTCCCCAAAAAAGCAGTAGTCTCCCTAGTACTCTTAAAACTTTCCCTTAAAGGGTGGGTCAGGAATTATTATGCAATTTTTAATCTGTTTCTTTCTCAAAAAAGTACTCAACTCCTGTTGACCAGGATCTCAGTTCCCAAAAGAAGCAGTTCTCAGGCCCAGGGAACACCAGGTTTATTCGCCCAGATGATTATTTTGTGACCTTAAGCAACTCTTCTTTCTCCTCTGATCCTCAACTCTTTAATGTCAAAAATGTGTACACATGACACCACCAACCTCCTTCCTCCATCAACAAGTGATCCAGAGGACTACATGTACTGGGAAGATTATAAAACAGCAGAACATATTTCCACTAAGACTTTATTTCTCTTGGTTTTAGACTACCATTAGTGATCCCTCTATATTGCTAACTGGAAACAGGGGAGAGAGAAGAGAGATAAGTCGGGCTGTACTAGGCCAGTTATTTACATTGCTACTGTTGTACCTATTCTGTGTACCCACTCACCAATAATTCATAAGCATCATCATATGCTATACATCAATGTCTAACAATAGTCTCTCCCTACCAACGTCAACTTAAGAAGACAGGATTACATAAAACCTAACCACTGGGGACATAATTTGTAAAACATGGTACTTTTGAGAGCAAAAAAGGCAAAATAAATTCAAGCTTATTAGACTATCAGAAGAAAAAAAGTAAAGAGAGGATGAAATTATGAACATTTAAAACTTCCAGCATTCTGTACTGAAAACAAATGTTATGCCTTAAGAGAGATCATTCTGCTCAGAGCAGATAACTCTTAATACCTGGTTATGCACTACCACGCCTAGGCTCAATTATCATGGATGCAATTACCTGGTAGTAACTATGCTGCAGGAAAAATCATTAATTAAATGTTCCAACTTGCTGGAAAAACTGTGGTGAGCTTCGAATCAAGATAATTATAAAAATACGTTCAAATTCTGTCTTTGCTTCTGATGACAAATTCAAATAATTCTGCTTTCTCTTTTCATCATTTAATTGTATTTCTCTTCCCCCGCTCCAAAAAAACACATGTATGTATTTATATACAAATAGACAACATTCTACCAAGTATAAACTACCAGAGGCAAAAGAAAAATCAGTTTGTGCTACCCTTCTAAAAGGTTTAGGACAGAACAGTGGTATTTTGTTATCAGATTGCCTTCTACAAACTTATAGTTGGAAATGTAATCAGAACTTGACACTAGAACTTCCCAAGGAACTGAACCACTAGACCAGAACCATCTTCTCAGATTGCTTGATCTTACGATTGGGGAGCGGGGGGGGGGGGGGGGGGGG
>CM053625.1:277610036-277629909 GCA_028646595.1 Phalanger gymnotis | reverse complement strand
CTTACCTTTCACACTGGGTTTCACAAAGGAGAGCAGATTAAGTGCCCCCGGATTTTCAAGTAGCATCTTTGCTGCTCCTTCTAATCCCAGTTGTTTGGCTCTTTGAGCCTTGGTACCTTTGCTCCCAGTTTTATATGGGGCTGACTACAAAGGGAAGATCAGAAAACATACCTTATCACTCCATGTTGAAAGAAACAAAAGCTTGAATTAGTCATCAAAATTTAGGATTATCATAATAAATATTCCATCTAGAAAAGCCTTAACTACCCTTTCCTTTTCCCAATACTCGTTTTTCAAACAGGTTATATAATAAATATTAGTTGAAAAAGGTGGCAATTTGAGGCAAGGATAAAACTTGTCTTTTCCCTCTGAGGGCTAATGTGTTAAAAAAAAAAAAAGACAAATGTCAATTTTTAGGAAACTCTTCAGTTTGTGGATTTTTCACAGGATTCTTGTTATGCCTTCTCCTTCCTGTTCTTTCTGTCCTTTCAGTTCCTTAGTTAATTTCTTAAGAGGTCTGGCAGAGATGAAGAAAAAGGAAATTCTAGGAAATGTTACTTAATATTAACCCTGAAGTAAAAAAAAGTGTCAAATAGAGAAGGCTGAAGTTAATAATTCAAAGATTTTCAAATTATACATGTTTAATTTAGTCATACCACCCCTAACCTCCATTTCAAATGAGAATTGCCTATATATTTTCCCTTCCTAATCAAGATGGATATTTCCTACATATTCCCCTAATATAGTCTATCCAAATTCTGCTAGAAAGCAGCAAAGCCAATCACCTTCTTCCACATACCTAGGTTGTATGAACAGTTGTTTCCATTAAAGAGACAAGCCTATGATTTCTTCAGCTCTGCCTTGAAAACTCAAAAGCCACTTGAAACTTGTATCAAGAAATGTAGCTGATTTTCCCAATTTTTTTTCTAGAAATAACCAACAACTACATGTAGGTTTCATCATGAAGAATGATTTATTAGTTCCTTTTGTATGCAGTGTTGTGTTGGGCTTTGCACAAAATAAGGTACAGACTGCATCTCTGCCCTCTGGAAGCATACAACCTAAGACAGGTCAAAGTGGTACCAAAAGCACAGGAGATAAAAATGACCCATCATGTCTGACTCTGTGATCCTATTTAGGGTAGTCTTAGCAAAGAAACTGGAGTGGTTTGCCATTTCCTTTTCTAGATCATTCTACAGATAAGGAAACTGAGGCAAACTAGGTTAAGTGACTTGCCTGTGGTTATACAGCTAGTGTCTGAGGTCACATTAGAATTCAGGTCTTCCTGACTACAGGTCCAGGGCTCTATCCACTGTGCCACCAGACTATCCCACAATAAATACTAGACAAAGGCTTATTTTTCGTAAAAGCCATTTATCTGTATGCAAGTCAAGGAAAATGCACTGCCAAAGTAACAAGTACAAAGTGACTAGAACTTCCTGTTCAGTCAATGAGCAACGAATACCCTCAATCTTCTAAGACTTTCTATGGTTTCATCTGTCCTATTATTCATTACATAAATAAATTGGCTTCCTGATGCCCCTGTTCTCATTAACACCAGCTCAAAAGTAATCAACATACAGTAAGTTTGACTCTAATCAAACACCCAAAATCTTCACTGGGCCACAACCTGAACCAAACATATCATTGGGCCTAATCAAAACTGAGCGGTAGAAAATTGGGGAGGGAAATCAAGCGCCGTAAGTAAGAAAGAAAACAAAAACCTATAATCTCTACCATAATTTTCACTTCATTTGATTTTCTAAAGAGTCCAGGTATGTTTTCTTCAGGTAAGCAGGCAAGATGGAAAGGAATAAAAAAGATATACGGAACAGTTGGAAAGCGATAGGACAACGTAATTATAAATAATTCATTTCAACTGAACAAGTATTTGTTAAGCATCCATGTCAGGTACTGTGCTGGAAACTAGGGATAAAAAAACAGAAATGAAAATAATCTCTGCCCTCAAGGGCTATAACCGCATTACATAGTGCTTTATGACGTAGCATAACACTTCATTTGATCGTGACAATAACCCTGTAAGGTAGATAGTACAAGTATTATTATCCTCAATTTACAATTAAGTGTATAGTGACTAAGACCGGCTAAGTGATTCATTCCTTAACACAACTAAAAGTTTCAGACCTGGGTTTAGAACTCAAGGCTTTTGAAACTAAGGGCAGAGTTCTTTCTACAGTAGTGGGATTCCAAAGGATACTGGGAAATACAAGTGGGAATAAAACACAATAGGCCACTGATGCCTAATGGTTTTAGAATGATTTTAGAGCTGACTTAAGGGCCTAGAAACCAAACCCTCGTATTTGTCACAATTCAGAAAAAAGCTTCAGACCTTCCCCCATTCAAAAACTCATATCGCAATCTCACTTCCAAAGATTCAGGCTGAAGGTAGAAATTCTCCTGGAATTCTGTCTACACTTTTACCACCTCTCTGGAGAAAAGTATCTGTTTGAGGACGTGTATTGAAATGATGTAATGGAAAGAGTATAAGAATAAAAGTCAAAAGAACTAGATTCTACAGAATAACCAGAATTGAATCAACATAGACTAATACACACACACACGCACACATAATTTTTTTTAAAGAATAAACAAGAAAACAGAATCAAAAGTGGCAGAATTTGGGAGGCCAGAAAGGGCAAATGGATAAAAGGCATTTTAATTTTTGTTGTTTCTTAATTCTTTGGGTTCCGCCTTTTTGATAATTATAGAGCCTGGGTAGGATTTCACTTCTCATTTTCTATGTTTATATCACTTTTTGCTCATGGCCATGAAATACACACACACGCGCGATAGGAATCTCATCCCATCTCTACCATCAAACTATGTAACTATGGGAAAATTATTTAACCACTCTGAGCTTTAGTTTCCTCATCTGTAATATGCACATAATAATACCAGAACTACCTTCCTCACAAAGCTACTGTGAAAAACATGCCCCCACAGATGGACTTCATAATAACCTGGAAAGACTTACATGAGCTAACGCTGAGTGAAGGGAGCAGAACCAGGAGAACATTATTCACGATTACTGACACACGGTATCTGTGATGACTTTGATAGACTTGGCTCTTCTCATCAATGCAAGGTTCAAAGACAGCTCCAAAAGACTCATAATGGAAAGAGCTGTCCACATCCAGAGAAAGAACTACGGAGTCTGAATGCAGATTGAGGCAAACTATTTGCTCTCTCTTTTTTTTTCTTTTTTAGTTTTGTTTCTTCCTCATGGCTCATTCCATTGGTAATAATTCTTCTTTACAAAACCTGACTATTGTGAAAATAAGTTTAATGTGAAAGTATATGTAGAACCGATATCGGATTGCATGCTGTCTTGGAGGTGAAGGGGGAGGAGAAAATTTGGAACTCAAAAACATGTGGAACTGAGTGTTGTAAACTAAACATAAAAAATCAATTAAAAAATAATGACAATGGCGAAAATAATATGTAATACTTATCTAGAACTCCTACCCATTTATCATAGTTCTGCCTTCCCAGCAAAAGCAAAAAATAAAATAAAAAATCTAATACTTATACTTCCACATGACAGTAGAACACTATGATGTCTTCAGGCCTAAAAAAAAAAAAAGAAAAAGAAAAAGGTGCCTCCAGAATTCTGAAGGCCTATAGAAATGTGAGTTACAATTCTCCACATCTGCCACCGTGTGGTGGTCACCTTTTTAACCTGAGCATATTGTACAGAATCTTGCAAACTGTAGGCAATTAACAAATGTCTACTGAATTTGAATTTCAATATGTAAAAAGAGAAGTTAGATTTCATAATCTCTAAGGTCTCGTCTTTCACTAACATGCCAATAATTCCTGTTCCTTCTTAATCGAAAATTCAGAAATAAAAAGCTGGTCTGAATTTGAGGAAAGAATAGGTTTGCTATTTCAAGTCCTGCGTTAAACACCAAGGGATCAATTCCCAGAGACTAAATTCTGCATTATGAGTTTAAGTACAACCCCAACAAAATAGTTACTTCTTAAGCAAGAAACAGAAACAAAGTACTTCTTACCACATGGTCTAATTCTTCTAAAGTTCTACAATTTAACAAGGCTGTTAACAAGGATTCTGATAGTTTCCCTTCCTTTTTAATCTTCTGGATTGTGGCATGAGTCTTCTTTGTAACAGTCCTAAAAAATGAAAACTACTTATTATACAATAACCATATATATCGATAATTTTATTTTTTGTTTTTGTTTATAAATCTTTGTTGTCGAAGAAATTAATTCCCTGATGGGATTCACTGGAAAGTTGAGGGGTCTGGGTCCCAACCTTTTAAGCTAGATAGTTTAACTAAATATACGCTCTTACTCCATTATTCCTCCATCCCAAATTGCCTTCTTTCAAGCTATTCTTTACTAACACTACCTTAAGAATGACGCTGCTCGGATAATGGGAAATATTCTAGACACGGAATTACTGATGATTAAAAACAACAGAGGAGTCCAAGTTTATAAAGATCAAAAGCAGCAGCAAGCATCATGCTAGGGACAGTAAGACAGTGTATGTGCAAAGACTGTGCCGAAAGGGCACAGCCTGTACCTTCTGTTCTCTTTCTTTCTAGGACACCTGAAGGTCAAAAAGTTTTGAGTGGTTCTTCTTGATGACGTGCCATTGTACAGTGTAAAGACAGGCTCTAAAGTGAACCAGCAGAGCCCTGAAAAGAAGCTTCTATTAAAATCTAAAAAGAAACTGAAGGGAGTGAAGGCAGAACCAAGTTAGTGGATTAGGGACAGTCACCCAGTTGGATTCCCCCAACACTTCCCTCCAAATAACTTTAAATTAACATCTCAAATCAAATGTTAGAGCAGCGGGAATGAATAAATGGTCAGGGTAAAACATTTTTGCAGCCTAAGAAAACTTAAGAGGTTGGCAAAGTCTGAGATACCAGAGTAGATGACCATATGGAGCTCACACATGACAGCAGCCAGAGCAGGACTGCGGCAACTTAAGAAGCCCTCAGCCCAGAGATGGTAAGGGGCCTAGACAAATGGTCAGAAAGAGATCGCAAGGGACCTTTTACTGGCACTGAGTATAGCTGGCACTAAATGGCAACTGGGTTAGCCATACACAGTTTTGGGTTGCAGATCCTGGGTGGAGAAGAGAGCTGGGAGTCCATCACAAGAGGGCAGAGGCCCTGGTTGCAGTTCCAAGGCAAAAAGAGCACTAGTATTTATGGTTGCAGGGGTCCAGGGGCCCTTCACAACTAAAGACCAGAGCACAGACCAGGAGAGCAGGGACTATACCTCTTCCAGCATCACACCACCCTGGAAACACCCAAAACTTACAGCTCCCCAGAACTAGCTCTGAAAACAGCAGCATAAAAAAGCCTAAAGCTTGGGACTGTACCTCTTGTGCCTCCCTACCTACCCCACCCCCAGTGAGTGTAGCTCAATTTTTAACATAAAGTTTAAAGGCAAGAAACAGGCTGGGAAAACAGGCAAACAACAAAAAATTTAATTTGACCACAAAAAGTACTACAGTGGCAGGGAAGACCAAGACATAAACTTAGAAGAAAACTGTGTGAAAACAGCTACAAAGCCTGAAAGAAAAATGCTAATTGGTTCCAAGCCCAATAAGAATTCCTGGAAGAGTTGAAGAAAGAGTAAGAGTGGCAAAGGAAGAAAGACTCACACAGAGTTAAAATAAAGGGCTGGAGCTGAATCTAAAATGCTTCAGCTGAAATTAAAAAAGGAACGGGTAGCAATCAAGATCTCAGACAAAGCAGAAGCAAAAAAAAATAGACCTAATCAAAAGAGACAATCAGGGAAACCATATTATGCTAAAGAATACCATAGACAATGAAATAATACCAAAATTTTTTACAAGTTTCTCTGATAAAAGCCTCATTTCTTCAAAATTTGGAGAACTGAGTTAAATGTATAAGAATACAAGTCATTCCTCAACTGATAAATGGTCAAAAGATATGAATAGGCTGTTTTCAGATGAAGAAACCAAAGCTATCTAGTCATATGAAGAAATGCTCTAAATCACTACTGATTAGAGAAATACAATTAAAACAACTCTGAAATATACCTTACACCTATCAGAAACAACAAATGCTGGAGGGATGAAGGAAAATTAGGTACACTAATGAACCAACAGTGGAATAATGAACTGGTCCAGCCTTTCTTCAGAATAATTTGGAACCATCCTAAAAAGGGCTATAAAACTGTGCATACCCTTTGACTGAGCAATACAACTACTAAGGTCTGTATCGCAAAGAGATCAAAGAAAAAGGAAAAGCACCTACCTATATGTACAAAAAATGTTTATAGCTGTTCTTTTTGTGGTGGCAAAGAATTGGAAATTGAGGGGATGCCCATCAACTGAGAAATGGCTGAAAAAGTTGTGGTATGTGATTGTGATGGAATACTATTGTGCTTTAAGAAATGAGGGATGATTTCAGGAGGGACGGAAAGAATTTGGAACTTAAAAAATTTTTAAACAAATATTACAAATTGTTTTTACACATAATTGAGGAAAAAGAAAGAGAAATGATGAAGGAGGGGGTGGTCTCAGAAGAAGATGGCAAGAACTATATTGAACTGATGCAAAGTGAAGTTAGAAGAGCCAGGAGATACAGTAACTGTAAAGACTTGGCTACTCTGAGCAATACAGTGACCAAGACAATTCCAAAGGACTCAAGATGAAAAAATATCATCCACCTCCAGAAAGAGAAATGATGAACTCTGATTACAAACTAATGTATAATTTTCTCACTTTTTCTTGCCTCTTTTAAAAAATTTGGCTAACAGGGAAATATGTTTTGCATGATTTCACACATATAACTGATATCATATAGCTTGACTTCTTAGTGGGTGGACAAGGAGGTAGAAGAGAGGGAATATGGAACTCAAAATTTAAAAACAAAAAAATGCTAAAAATAAATAATAAATTAGAATGTTAAAAAGACCCCCCCCAAAAAAAAAACGGATAAAATGCAAAGGAGAAAGGTTAACATTTTTTTAACCAAAAAAAAAATAGAAGTAAAACTTTGCCCCCACCTATAAAGGCCATCTGCTTTTCTAATTCGTGAAAGGAATATTTAGCACTATGATGAAAAATAATAACATTGTATCTTAGAAGAAAAACCTCTTATGTAAAAAAAATTTCCAAGTGACAAAAAAGGCATTACCTATTTAAGGAACAGTCAATAAAGTGACATCTCCATAAACAAATCTCCTGAAAATAAAGCTTTTTATTTAGTCAACAGTATTTTTAAAAATCATCATAAATGATGCCAAGCAGAAATTCCTACTAGCACACACCATCACAAAAATAGCTTACTTAACAACTTCTATTTTTTACTACTCAGATAGAAAAATACAGAGTTACAAAGTTTTAAAGACTCATGTTAGAAATTGTTTTTACATGTAACTAGGTAAAAATAAAATAATAAAAGAATAATAAACAATGAAAAAAGAGAGGGAAAGTTTTATAACCATGCATATTCCTCAGTGTAAATAATCTAACTCTGGATTATTTGCAGTTGACTATAGAAAAATGATGGGGGAAGGATCTTTCTGTATTTCTTGAGCATTTATCTTTATCAGACTAATAAATTTCTGTTTAAATTTTAAAAAGAAATACAGAGTTAGGAGACAACTTAGCCATAGTTGTAAAGGCATACAAGTTTTTCTTTGGCATGCAGAAACTTGTCCTTCTTGTGAGCCAGTGCCTTCTATTCTCTTCACTCTGTCTCTCTGTTTCCATGACTGTGCCCTCTCTCAGTTCTACCATTCCTTCTCAGTTCCTTTCCCCGGTTCAACATCCATATCACGCCCCTCAACTATGGGTATACACCAACATTCTACTGGGCCCTACTGTTTTTCACTACACTTTTAGCAACTTCAGCAACTACTATGGTTTAATTGTTACTCTCAAATCCATATATCCATCCCTAGTCTTTTTCCTGACCTTCAGCTCAACATCCCCAAGAGTCTAATGGCCATTTGAACTAGATACTCCACAGGCATCTCAAACTCAGCACAACCAAAACAGAACAGATTGTCTTTGTCTCCAAAGCCACTCCGCTTCCAAATTTCTCCATTTCTATCAAAAGCACCATCATCCTTCCAGTTACCCAGGTTCACAATCATCACATCATCCTAGATTCTTTATTCTCACGTATCCAATCAGTCACAAAATGTGTCATTTTTACCTCCACATCTCCACATCTCAAATTCCTAAGTGCTCTCCCTGCCTCAAGCCTCTTTCATCTCCAAACCAGCCTCCACTCAGCTGACAATATGATCGTCTGAAAGCACAGGGCTGACTACGAAATTCAAAATTCTTCTAGTTCCCTATTACCTCTAGAATCAAATACCAAATTCTCTGGTTTGCATCTAAAAACCTTCAACCTGGCTACAACCTGTATTTCTAGCTCTCCCTCCTGACTTGCACTTTTTAAGATTCCCTGGCTTCTTTCAGGACAGCTCAAATCCCACCTTTTATAAGAGACCTTTCCAGGTTCTTCCAGCCACTTTCACATTATGAACATTTTCCTTCCATTACTCCATTACATATCTTCTATGTGCACAGTTATTTACATGTTGTCTCTCCCAGTAGAATGTGAGGTCCTTTAGCAGATAGACTGTTTTACCTTTACATCCCCAGTTTAGGGATATAGCTGTGGCATATAGTAATAATTACTTGTTGACATACTAGCTAACACAATAATGCTTTTCTGGCCCTTGATGATCCAGCCAAAGTGATCTTCTGGGTTTCCTCACACCCCTAAACTAGTGCTAACAATGCTTATAGCACGAAGAAATTGAAGAAGTAAAGGCAAAGAAGAAAAAAATTACTGCTTTTTGCAGATGATATGATATTGGTTATAGAACCCTAGAAAGTAACTAAAAATTGAAACAATAACTTCTATAAAGTTGCAAGATATAAAATAAATCTATAAAAACCATTTGCATTTTTGCGTATTACCATCAGAACTCATGAGGAAGAGGGAAAAATACTATTTTAAATAAGTACATAATACAACTTACAGAAGAAAACAAACTTAGTAACCAACTATTTAACAAGCCCAAACACCCCAGATAACGAGGTGAGAATTTAAACGACTAGGAAAACTAGAAAGCATTTTTGTAGAAACTAGGTTTGTAACAGCACCTCATGCCATATTTCAAGACAAACTCCAAATGAATACATGACTTAGACATAAAGGGTTACAGCATAAACAAATTAGACGAGCAAAGAAGAAATTACTTTTTTGATCTATGGACAGAGGAACAGTTCATAATTAAACAAGGGATACAGAAGATCACAGGAAATTAAATGGACAACTTTGATTCCATGAAATTTTAAAGTATTTGCATAAATAAAACCAAATGAAGCTAAAATTAAAGGGAAACAGATAACTGGTAAAATAAAAAAAAAATTTGCACAAGTTTCTCCATACATAAGGAGTGGAATCAATTTTATAGAAAAAAGAGCCATTCCTCAATTGATAAATGGCCAAAAGACATGAACTGGCAGGTTCAAAGGAAGAAATCCAAATTATGAATTACTATAATAAAAAATGCTCCAAATCACTAACAATTAGAGAAATGCAAACTAAGGCAACTTTAAGGTTCTATCATACACTTAGCAGATTAGCAAATTTGACAAAACAGGACAATGACAAATGGTGGAAAGACTACAGAAAAACAGAAACACTGATGAACTGTTAGTGAAGCAGAGAATTAGTTAAGCTATTCTGGAAAGCAATTTGTAGCAATGCCCAAAAAGGCACTAAATGGTGCAAAATCTTTCACTCAGCAATGAATGCCACTACTAGTGCTCTACTCCAAAGAGATCCAAGAAAGAGGAAAATGAGTTATACATACAAACATATTTATAACACCTCTTCTTTGTCTATCAATGAGGTAATCACTGAACAAATCGGAGTATAAAAATATAATATTGTGCTCTAAGAACTGATAAAAGGCACAGTTTCACAGAAACTTCAGAAGACTCAATTGAATTGATGCAGAGTAAGGTAAGCATAACCGAAACAACAATTTATACAAAAACACTGTAAAGACAACTAACTTTGCAAGCTTAAGGACTAAGATCAATATGATGACCAAACAATTTTCTAAAGTTTGATAAACGATGAAGAATGCTACCTACCTCCTATCAGAGAGGTAATGTACCCAGGGTATAAAATGAGACACATTTTTTTTTTTTGACATGGCCAATGCAAGAATTTGTTTTGGTTGACTATTCAAACTTATAACAAGACTTTTTCTTTTTCTTTTTTTCCATTGGGGGAGGGGAGAGGTGAGATGGAGAAAAAGTGAATGATTGTTAATTGAAAAAGTAAAAAATCCATTTTTTATTACAATGTCTCATTTGCTATTTTTATCTGCAGCACTAACAAAGTACCCTGAACGTTATCAGAAGCTTAATAAAAATTTGTTGTAACAAACTGAACAATATTCTAAGACAAAGACTATATTAACTCCAGCCTTTTAAAAATAGAAAACAAGAAGAAACAATCAAAATTTGGATCAAGTGTAAGATCACTATCTCTCAGATCCCTTCCAGCTCTGAACCCTATAATCCAAAAATTAAAATGTAATTATATCCTATATTATGCACATAAAGTATTCTTGATATAAAGACCACAGTACGAACACGATATCTAATGAACAGTAAGAATCATTGTCCTTAGTATTCAAAAACAACACTTCTAACAACGAATGGATAGGGGCAAGACTAAAAATACAAGAACAAAACAGCCACCTCCGTAATACTTGCGTAAGAAAATTAGAGCATACTAATCACAAATACATATTTGCTAAAAAAAAAAAAAAACTTCAGACAAAAGGAAAAGGAAAGAAGAATAAAGCCTATTCCACTTCATTTTCAAAATGCTTTCCATGTAGTATTTTATATGACAAAGACGATCATTTGATGCAATCTAGAAGTTTGTGTATAAAATTGAGTTTGAGATCAAAATAAATATTTCTGAATCTCCTGTTTGCAGGATTTGTTCAGCGATCACCTAACCGATAGACAAAGAAGAGCTACTATAAATATGCTTCTATGTATAGTTCATTTTCTTCTTTCTTGGATCACTTTGGGGTAGAGGACTAGTACTGGCACTGCTAAGTCTGAGTATGCACCATTTAGTGCCTTTTTGGGCATTGTTACAAATTGCTTTCCAGAATAGCTAAACTAATTCTCTGCCCATTTAAAAAAAAAAATAGGTCCCAAGTAACCCTCAGAAAGAAACTGTACTGTAAGTTATCAGGACTTCAAATTTTCCTCTCTCCCGCACATTGGCTGTACGAAAACAGTATAGAAGAGTGTGGCAGGAGAGTATGTGCAGACAAAATAGAATGGACCCAGACTTTTTTAGTGAACTTATACTAATGCTATAGCCATTCAAGAAACACACACCTGGAATTTCAAAAATACATTAATTTCTTTCTCTGCCACTCCTTCCTCTCATTTACTCATGAACCTGACAGTCTCTATAAGCTCCTTACCTCAGCTCCTCCAAAAACTGTTGTACTTCTCGCAAAGCATCAGCATCAAGATTGTTAATGAGCTCTTTTCGGTAACGGGCAATGAAGGGAATTGTATTATCATCATTAAAAAGGCAGATGATATTGGAACATACCCAAGGTTCAATATTGGTCCTTTCTGATAAAACCTAAAAAGAATATAAGGAGAGATATTTAAGGGTTAAAAATCTTGAAATGTAACTATTTCATAAGAAATTAAAAATAATTTGTAAATTACTTTTTGGCCAAATATGTAGTTACCTAGAAATTTCTTGGTCTTTTTTTTTTTAACAGAAATGCCACCTACACTCTACAGTTAATGTGCATAATTACTCACAAAATCACAATATTCAAATGTAATCCTAATCTCTGAACTAGTTTGCTTATTTTTTAACAATCAAATCTATACTATTTTGTGAAATTTGTAAGATTATAGAGCTCTGTTTAAAAAACACCACATTAGGCCAAATGAGATTTGGAGAGAAATGCATGTGGAAGAAGGGGGTAAATAACTAGGAAAACATCTTTCCATCATTCTTATGTTGTTGTTGTTCAATTAATCACTCACGTCCAACTCTTCATGCCATTGTGGGACCAGGCTGTTCATGGGGTTTTCTTGGCAAAGATACTGGAGGGGTCTGTCATTTCCTTCTCCAGTGGATCAAGGAAAAAGGAAGTTAAGTGACTTGCCCAGGGTCATACAGCTATTACGTGTCAAAGGACCAGATATGAACTCAGGTCTTCCTGACTCTAGGACCAGTGCTCTATCCACTGAGATACCTAGCTGCCTCCTGCTGACTCCAAAAAGATTTGTTGTTAAATTAGGCAGGGAAAGGCAGAAAAATAAGAATGTCTTCACTATTAACACTTAAGATATGCTAAAAATGAACAAAGACAACAATGCCATAAATCAACTGGAAAGCAGGCACAAAATGTGTAAGAGCAGACTGGAATCCTAAGTATACAGACATAATAAATAGTTAAATGAACCCTATAAGTTCTATATGGAAATCTCTTCATTCTGGACATTTTAAATCCTCACTAATACAGTTTCTAAATCCCACATAATAGAAAGCGACCATACCCAAAGGAGTCGAAACAAATCAACACCTCTGTGTTTCATAACTTTTTTTTATATCATGCACCACTCTGGCAGTCTAATCAAGTCAACAATTAGGGAAGGGAATGGAATAAGTATTTATACAGAGTCTACTGTGTGGTTTTTTATTTTGTTTTTACAAATATTAGCTCACTCTCGCAACAACCTTGAGAGGCAGGCATTTAGCCCCATTTCAAATTTCAGGAAACCGAGGGTAACAGAAGCTAAGTGACTTGTCCAGGAACAACTAGCTATTAAGTACCTTACAACACATTTGAACTCAGGTCAGGCCCCAGCATCCTATTCACTGCACTAAGTACTTACCCGTGCCAGGCATTGCAGGTAACAAGAAAAGCCAAAAAGAGAGAAACAAACAAACAAACAGTTCCTACTCTCAAGGAAAACATAATCTAATGGCTTTTTTACGTTGGTCTGGCAGCCGGCATGGCTGCTGCCAGTCTTGCTGGCACAACAGAGAGTATCTTTAGGAAAAACTGTCCAACAAAGTGTTGCACAGATACAGTTTCAGGGTATAGTCAATGCCAAGGAAATGTTGTAATGGTTCAAAGGAAATATTTTCTAAGTGTGAAAGAGTTGAAAAATCTATCCAGTATAATTCACGTACTGCTGAAATTCACAGACTACAAGACACACTGATCAAAAGAAAATTCACACTAGAGTGAATCCTCATGAATGTGGGAAATTCAACTGCAGTGGATCCCTTAATTCCCAGGAGACAATTCATACTGAAGAGAAACCTAATGGAAGGCGATGGCTTGGAGAGCACCATGGGTCAGGGGGTACAGTTTCCTCAACATCATGTTGGAAAGAAATCTTTTGAACCTAATGGATGTGGAAAATGTCTTCTACAAGAGTTCACACCTTATTAACAATTCACACTGGAGAGAAATTTTATGAAGAGTACATAACTTAGTGAACATCAGCAAATTCATACTACAGAGAATCTCTACAAAGGCAACAAGTGTGGGAAAGCCTTTCACTGCAAGGCATCCTTTAGTTCTAATTCCGAAATATATACTGGAGAGAAACCCTATAAATGCAATGAATGTAAGAAGGCTTTCAGTCAGAGGGCACAGTTCACTGAACATCAGAGAATTCATAATAGAGCAAAACAACACAAATGTAACAAATGTGGGAAGACCTACAGATGGAACACAAGACTTAGTGGATGCTAGAGAATTCATATTGGAGAGAAATCTTTTGAATGTAACAAATGTGGAAAAGCCCTCCATCAGAAAGCATATTTCTTCAAATATCAAAAAATTCATAGTAAACAAAAACCTTACGAATGCCATGAATTTAAGAAGACTTTCAGCCAGAATAGATTATTCAACATCAGATTTCATATTGGAGAAAAACTTTTTGAATGTAATGAATGTGGGGGCACCTAGATGGCGCAGCCATTAGAGTACCAGCCCTGGAGTCAGGAGGACCTGAGTTCAAATTTTACCTCAGACCTTGGGCAAGTCATCTAACCCCAACTGCCCTGCCTTCCCCCCTCCAAAAAAAAAAAGAATGTAATGAATGTGGAAAAACCTTTTATCAGTGTTGATACCTCACTGACCAATCAGGTAATTCATATTGAAGAAAAACCTTATGAATGCAATTTATGTGAGAAGCCTCCCACTGGAGATGAAGTTTTACTTACCATCAGAGAAGTCACGCTGGGAAAAAAAACAACCTTATGAATACAATATACGTAAGAAGGCTTTCCACCAGAGAAGACACCTTTCTTACCATCAGGAAATTCATACTAGAGAAAAACTTTATGAATGCCACTAGTGTAAGAAGGCCTTTAGCAAAAGTGACAAAAGTCACTTCTCATTTAACATCAGAGCACATATGGGAGAAAAAAATTTTGAATGTAACAAATGTAGAAAAGCCTTTTACCAGCATTCATATGTAACTGACCATCAGATAACTCCTACTAGAGAAAAACCTTATGAATGCAATTTACACAAGAAGGCTTTTTGGTAGAAAGAAAGCCTTACTTAGCATCACAGAATATATACTTTATGGAGAAAAACTTTATGATTTCAAAGTGATGTCCTGAATGTGAGAAGGTCTTTAGCAAAAAGATATAGCTTACTCAACGTCAGAGACTTCGTGCTAGAGAAAGACCTTATGAATGTACTCAAAGATGACAGACTATTACTGATTATTTTCATCTTCAAGGAGTTTACATTATTCCAAGGTTGATAACAGGTGAAAAAATGACCATTTACTTCTTAGGGGAATAGAAGGAGTAGAGAAGTGTTCCATGGAAGAGCTGGGAACCAGATTGAGTTGAAAGAAACTAAAAGATTCTAGGAGTTAGAGATGAGGATAAGATACATACCAAGAATGGGAGAGAGCTAGTGAAAAGTCATAGTTGAAGACAGAATGCCAAGTTTGGCAAGCAGTGTGTAAGACACTTTGACTGTAATGGAGAGATGGTAAAGGAAAATTACAGGAAATAAGTCTGTGGTGATGGGCTGAAGGCAGATTGGGAGGGGCTTCAGATGCCAGAATAAGGAGCTTGTACTTTATCTTCAAGGCAATCATGAGCCACTAACCCTTCTTGCATAGCTCTCTACTAAGATTATTAGAAATATCCACTACTGCGTAGCAGATAGTATCAGAGACTGGCAATGATGAAAGGGCAATTATAAAAGAGAAGAGAGTCTATCACCCACCCCAGCAGAGTTACGAAACTGTAGAAGGTAAACATTAATAATACTGATGTATTGGTTACTTTTGCTAAAAATTTTTTCTTCCCTCCTGCATTGCACTTTTATTCTGTCATAAGTGATGGCTGTCTAAGAAGGGAAAAGAGGGATATTTTGGGAAACATGGGTGACCTGAAAAATAAAATTAGTGAGTTCCATGTTTAAAAAAAAACAACACATAGTCTAATGAGACAAACAAGACATAAATTGGAGATAATCACAAAGGAGAGGCACAAGCAGTAAGGGAGATCAAAAAAGGCTTTTTGTGGAAGACTGTACTTTAGCTGGGACTTGAAGGAAGCCTGGAGGCAGAAAGAAGGGAGAAAATTCCAAACATGAGGAGGTAAACAATGAAAATGCTCAGTCAGGAGATGAAGTATCTTGTGAAATGAATAGCAAGTATACCAGTGTCACTGGATCACAGAATCTGTGAATGAGAGCAAAGTGTAAAAAGACTGGAAAAAAAGGGGGAAAAGCCAGGTTAAAATGGGTTTTAAAGCCAAACAGAGGATTTTATATTTGATGCTGCACTGGAGTTAATGGAATTGGGGAGAAGAGGGTTGTCATAATCAGACCTACACATTTTAAGATCCATTTGACAGCTGAGTGAAAGACAGACTGGAGTGAGGAGTGATTTCAGGCAGAAAGATTCAGCAGCCTTTCGAAGTAGTTCAGGTGTTAGGGGATGAGGACCAGCACCAGGGTGGTAGCATCATTAGAGAAGAGAAGGAGATATACACAAGAGAAGTTCTGGAGGTAGAACAGACAAACCTTGGCAACAGATAAGTAGATTTGAGAATCATCAGTAGAGCAACGATAACTGAATCTAAGGGAGCTGATGAGATCACCAAGAAAAATAGGATAGGATGAGAGTGTGAAATTGAGGATGACATGTAGGTTGTGAACTTGACCAACTAGAAGGATGGTAATGTCCCAGACTCTAAGAGGAAAATTAGAAAGAGGGAAGGATTTAGGGGAAAAGAAAATGAGTCAAGTTTTGGACACGCAGACTTTAAGATGGCTATGGGTTTGAGATGTCCAACAAGGCATTTCAAAATATGAAAGTAGAGGTTAGAAGACAAATTAGAGATGAATAAAAATACATGTGAGAATTACCTGGGTGACTGAAAGTATGGTGATAGAAGAGAAGGTTTGAGGGGAAAGAAAATTAGTTCAATATTGGACATACTGAGTTTAAGATATCTATAAGGCATCCAGCTGGAGATATCTAAGACAGAGTAGAAGTGAGACTGGAAATCAGGAGCAAAGTTAGGACAGGATAAGACTCATCAGCAGACCGATGATAATCAAATCTATGGGAGGCGGGAAAATCTGCTCAAATTTGAAAGGAAGGACTAAAATTTTCAAACATTCCAAATGTTCAGAAAATAGCCATGAAGAAGGGACTCACAAAACCAGTTTTTGACCCAGAGCCTTAAAATGGGGTTTTAATTTATTTTTACTAAATATTTATAACACATCGCAACAGAGGACATTTTTATTCTTTCTCCCAGTTAATCAAGTTTTAACCTCTTATCTAGTGCCTCTGCTAATCTTTTTTCTCTACCTCTCTTCTATCATGCACCCTTAACCCAGTGTAGCACCTCTCTCTCAATAAATCCTTGACCCTTTTTTGTTCTCTTCTGCAATTCTTCCTGTTCTTCCCTCTTCCTTTTTCTCTTTGTGAATTTATTATCCAAAGAGTTTCATCAGTTGTTATATGAATGGCAACAGTAATCTTCAGGGGAGAAGGGTATAGAAGAGACAGAGAAAGAACAGAAAAAACCAGTCACAAGAAAGGCTCAGGTGTGAGAACATGAGAACATCTACGATCCTAAAAACTGGCTTCCTAAAT
This sequence comes from Phalanger gymnotis, assembly GCA_028646595.1. NCBI lineage: Eukaryota > Metazoa > Chordata > Mammalia > Diprotodontia > Phalangeridae > Phalanger > Phalanger gymnotis. The sequence goes on along the minus strand of CM053625.1, from coordinate 277,612,694 downwards.
GAGGGTGTACATGGTTAAAATAACGGCATACTGAGTAATAATAGCTAATATTTATATAGCACCTACTAGACACTTTACAATTACTACCTCATTTAATCATCACAACCCTAAGAGGAGGTGCTATTATTATTCCCATCTTATAGATTTAAAAACCTCAGGCAAATGGAGATCATGTGACTTGCCCAAGGTCCCACAGCTAGTATAAGTCTGAGGCCACATTTGAACTCAGGTCTTCCTGACTTAAGGCCCAGTCCTCTATACATTAGGTGACCGTGCCACCACTAATGGCCCCTTGAAGAATGGACACACACACAATAATAGTGAATACAAAATTAAACAGTTAAAGGAAGCTCTGGATTATTCCATTTTCAACCTTTGACAGGTTTTTCCTACTACCCAGTGAACATTTATGCCAATTTCCTCCCTGTGTTCAGAAAATAGCAACTAACTTAAAGATTACTTGAATACTTCAAGACCTACAGTTTTGCCAAGAGAGGTATTCCCTCCTCCAACTAAAATTAAAACCTCTCCAAGTTTTAGTACATTGTCTTCATGAATTAATGTGGCCAAAAAAAAAAATCATTGCCTGGCAATTTATCTTAAGGTCAGCTTTTCTTGCCTTAGTTAAAATGGTCCTTAGATGTTGGAAGCATATTTCACTACCAGACCTGCAAGCTTGGTTAGATAGGCCTGCTAGAGTCTGTTCTGCTGGCATAATCTTTGGAAACCCAAGGTCACCTACATACCACAGAGAGTCTTTGAGTAAGATTTTAATAGTGGAACCTGAGTATTAGCCTATTCTAAGCCTTCTATTAAAAAAAATGTGCCTCTAGTACCAACTGATAGCATATAAAATCAGGAATTGTTTGTATTACTAATATGTCAAAATGTTATTACAGAACACAAATGAGTTCTTTAATACTATAGCTATGCCACCCAGCTGTTCCAAAGAGCTACATAACACTAGTAAATTCTGTTATTTCTCTCTGGCTAATCTGTAGCTAAAGAAAAATAGGAAGAAGCTACAGGACTGTGGGGGCCTCCATGGGTCAAAATGATACATGAGGGAAGTACTGATCTCAAAATGAACTTGCAGTTGATTTTTGAGCCATAGTAATTCAAGAAGACAATGTGCTAAAGTATGGAGAGGTAGCAGTATAGGTGTACCTCATGTTCTGTAATAACTCAATACCTCAGCAGATACATGAAGTTTCATTAGTGAGAGTACTTTCCTCCAAAGCTTAGCAAGTAGTCTTCAGGAGTAGCTGTGGGGGGTGGGGAAAAAGCATCATATGCTGGCCACTCCTCTGCTGATGGGCCCCTTCACACTTTCCTTACTTCAATTGATTCCCAGATAACAGACACACTACAGTCTGCCAAAGGACCATGCTCCAAGGCTTTCCAGCATGCATGGACTTGTCATGATCAGTCACCCTCTACTATCGTAACCTTCAAGAAGAATCACCTTCACACCACATTGAAACAGAGTAGGACTGGTGGGGGTGGAGCCAAGATGGCAGCTGGAAAGCAGGAACTAGCATGAGCTCCCCACCAAGTCCCTCCAAAAACCTATAAAAAATGGCTCTGAACCAATTCTAGAACTGCAGAACCCACAAAACAGCAGAGGGAAGCAGGGCTCCAGCCCAGGACAGCCTGAGTGGTCTCTGGGTAAGGTCTATCCCGCACAGAGCTGGGAGCAGAGAGGAGCAGAGCAGAGCCCAGCGTGGGCTGCACGGACCAACCAGACCAGGAGTCATGCGCAACGTGCCCTAGTGCCCTGAATCAGTGAGCTGTGGCAGTTACCAGGCTTCTCAACCCACAAACACCAAAGACAACAGAGAAGGTTAGTGGGAAAAGCTGCTGGGGACAGGGAGTTTGCAGTTTGGCCACCACCACGGGGGCAGCAGAGGTGGGGCAGCTACAGAACTACAGCTGCAGTTGCTTCTGGCCCCAAGCCTACCTGGTGGGAGGAATTAAGTGGCAGATAAGAGCATGAGTGCAGAGCCTGCTGAAGATCTAAGTCCAGTCTAGGTTAGAGGTTCTTGGGGAAGGAGAAGTGCTGGTGTGGCAGAGCTGGCGCATCCCCACAAGCTTGGAACATAGAACTCTGTACTCTACAAGCATTCATACCCTGTTGAAAAACTCAAGGGTCAAGTAAGTTAGCTGGACCCAGATTCTGTCTCAGACTCTAGAATCTTTCTTTGGTGACAAAGAAGACCAAAACATATAGCCAGGAGAAGTCAACAAAGTCAAAGAGCCTACAACAAAAGCTTCCAAGAAAAACATGAACTGGTCTCAGGCCATGGAAGAGCTCAAAAAGGATTTGGAAAAGCAAGTTAGAGAAGTAGAGGAAAAATTGGAAAGAAAAATGAGAAGGATGAGAGAAAACCATGAAAAACAAGTCAATGACTTGCTAAAGGAGAACCAAAAAAATAATGAAAAATATGCTGAAGAAAATAACACCTTCAAAAATAGACTAACTCAAATGGCAAAAGAGCTCCAAAAAGCCAATGAGGAGAAGAATGCCTTGAAAGGCAGAATTAGCCAAATGGAAAAGGAGGTCCAAAAGACCACTGAAGAAAATACTACCTTAAAAATTAGATTGGAGCAAGTGGAAGCTAGTGATTTGATGAGAAATCAAGATATTATCAAACAGAA
>CM053625.1:277542689-277609536 GCA_028646595.1 Phalanger gymnotis | reverse complement strand
GAGTATTGTGGAAAAACAATCAGGATAACACAGGATCTAGCAGCTTCCACATTAAGGGACAGAAGGGCTTGGAATATGATATTCTAGAGGGCAATGGAGCTAGGATTAAAACCGAGAATCACCTACCCTGCAAAACTGAGTATCTTGCTCCAAGGCAAAATATGGATTTTCAACAAAATAGAGGACTTTCAAGCTTTCTCAGTGAAAAGACCAGAGCTGAATAGACAATTTGACTTTCAAACACAAGAATCAAGAGAAGCATGAAAAGGTAAACAAGAAAGAAAAATTATAAGGGACTTACTAAAGTTGAACCGTTTTGTTTACATTCCTATATGGAAAGATGATGTGTATGATTCATGAGACCTCAGTATATAGATAGATAGATAGATAGATAGATAGATAGATAGATAGATAGATAGATAGATATAGATATATATATACACATATGTGTGTATGTATATATATACACATATGTGTATGTCAATGTATATATATATGTAGGTGTGTATATATACATATACATACAGAGGGCACAGGGTGAGTTGGATATGAAGGGATGATATCTAAAAAAATAAAATCAAATTAAGGGATAAGAGAGGAATATATTGAGAGAGGGAGAAAGGGAGAGATAGGATGGGGTAAATTATCTCGCATAAAAGTGGCAAGAAAAAGCAGCTGTCTAGGAAGGAAAGAGGGGGCAGGTGAGGAGGAATGAGTAAATCTTGCTCTCATCGGATTTGACCTGAGGAGGGAATACCATACACACTCAATAGAGTATCTTACCCCACAGGAATGAAGGAGGAAGAAGATAAAAAAGGGGGGACGATAGAAGGGAGGATAGACAGGGGGAGGAGGTAATCAAAAACAAACACTTTCGAAAAGAGACAGGGTCAAGGGAGAAAATTCAATAAAGGGGGATAGGTTAGGAAGGAGCAAAACGTAGTTAATCTTTCACAACATGAGTATTGTGGAAAGGTTTTACATAATGATACACATGTGGCCTATGTTGAATTGCTCGCCTTCTTAGGGAGGAAAGAGGGGACAGAATTTGGAACTCAAGGTTTTAAAAACAGACATTCAAAAACAAAAAAAAAGTTTTTGTACGCAACTAGGAAATAAGATACACAGGTAATGGGGAGTAGAAATTTATCTTGCCCTACAAGAGAAGGGAAAGGGGAATGGGAGGGGAAGTGGGGTGACAGAAGGGAGGGCTAACAGGGGAACAGGGCAACCAGAATATATGCCATCATGGAGTGGGCGGGAGGGTAGAAACGGGGAGAAAATTCATAATTCAAACTCTTGTGAAAATCAATGCTGAAAACTAAATATATTAAATAAATTAAATTTAAAAAAAGAAACAGGATGTCAATAAAAATTTATTTTACAAAATCAAAAGAGAAACATTCAAATGATTACAACCTTGAGTCATGGGTAAAAATCAAATGGACCTTGAAGAAGCAACAAATGAATCTGTGAAAATTAATCATACACATTTTTCAATGATATGGATTTTCTGGTGTTATTCAAGAGTAACACCTCCAATTCAATTATTCTAATATGAAGTAAAATTTTCCAGAATTATGCTTCGAACTAAAAATCTACTTGCATCTATAGGCCCTAATTGAAATGCTTTATAATTGCATCTGCAGGTCCTAATTGAAATGCTTTATAATTGTATCTGTAGGTCCTAATTGAAATGCTTTATAATTGGCTCTTGCCACTTAAGCAAGGTAAGTGTGGAGCTGTTTTGCAGCTGATGCAATGAAAATAAAAATTAAAAAAAAAACTAGCAAAAGCCATTTAGAAAATTCAATGGAATATTCTTATATGTAACTTGGCTAACACATACCTAGTTCTCACATTTCATCATCTCCTTGCCAATTGACTAGAACAGAGGTGTTAAACATGTGACCTGCAGGTTACATGCCACACTCAGATCGCAGCAGAACCAGATTAAAATGTAATTGTGAAATGTTTAACAAAATCGATAAAAATATAATAAAACATAGATGACATTACATTTTAATAGTAAATCAATAGGATGCTGACAGGAATACTTATGTACAGATTAGTAGCCCCTGTGTCACTTTGAGTTTGATTACACTGGACTATATAATTGGGAGAACCAGTTAATGATGAAGGTTTAATTGGGCATCTCTATGGCAAGGTACATTGCTGGCATTTCTTTGTGCAGCTTTCCCACCTGATGGCAGGGTCCATGGAGTACTTCAAAAGCCTTTCTTTCATACAAAATTCAACCATATTTCCATGCTATTTCACTGCCCTAGAATCAAGTGACTGTTATACAAGTTAGGGAACTTCAAAAACATGATAGGTCATTTTTTTAATTGGTTGGGTTGTAGTAAATGCTGCTCAGTGAATGATGCAAGGCTGCATAATTGGGCCAGCTCTACTTCCTTTATTTCTGTCATCTTGTGTATGGCTATAGCTAGAAGCCTATGAACCAAAGACAATATATTTTCATTCCTTTAAGGACCTCTTTCAGTTTAATCAGCAGAATTCTGACACCACAGTTTAGGAAAGCTATTTATTTATTTATTTATTTACAAGGCAATTGGGGTTAAGCAACTTGCCCTAGTAAGCGTGTCAAGTATCTGAGGTCAGATTTGAACTCAGGTCCTCCTGACTCCAAGGCCAGTGCTCTATTCACTGTACCACCTAGCTGCCCCCTAGCAAAGCTGTTTATAAACTGAAGCACACGTAGAGAAGGGCCATCAGGAGAGACAGAGAAAGGATAATGATGAAACTCAAAAGGATAGTAATGGGGCCCCATATGGATTGGTTGAAGGAAATGACAATGTTTAGTCTACAGAAGAGAAACTTGGGTTGGGGGGAACATAATAGCTAGCATTTATATACTTCTTTAGGCCGCTGGGTGGCACAGTGAATAGAATGCAAGGCCTGGAGCCAGGAAGACTCATCTTCTTGAGTTCAAATATGGCCTTAGACACTTAGCGGGACCCTGAGCAAGTCATTTAACTCCTGCCTAAAACTGGAGAAGGAAATGGCAAACCACTCCAGTGTCTTTGCCAAGAAAACCCTACGGACAGCTGGTCCATAAGATCACAAAGAGTGGAACACGACTGAACGACTGAACAACATCCACCTGATATACAATTGTTACCTTAAGTCCCTGTAGGGAAATTGAGAATTCTATTACCTATGTTTGTGGATACTAAACAGAACTGTGTTTGGATATTTCCAACAGTAAATTCTGGGTGGAGGCAATAGTGAGTCAGACAAGGTTCCAACATATCGCTAGAAAACTCAGATCAGTCGAGACCAATAGTATACTTTTTAAAAAAATGTAATAAGGGATGACTAGTTGTAGAAAGTTACTCAAGACCTTTAAGTGTCCATTAGATACAGGATTTCTATCCTATCATTCTTTTCGGTTCCAAGACCCATAGAGTTTTGCTCCATTAGCTTTGATAGCAAAATGATTCAGATAAATCAGAGATTTAGGTAGGTAAGGGATAGTCAAACAATATTGTATATTCAAAAATATTTTTATTTATCAAAAGAGCATTTGAGGATGTCATGAGAGCTGCTTGCTTGACTTTGTTTTAAATCCAAACATAGGAGTCTTCCTTTAGCAGTACGGTGGAACAGTTACAGGTTTTGCTAACAGCATAATTCCAAAGTGCCAAACAATTTCAAAGATAGTCTGAACTTAATGAAGAAGAGTAGTGTTTGGTTTAAATGAATACCAGAACAAATCTAAATTTACTCTTGGTGCTTTAAACTGAAAAAAAAAAAATAGTGATGGCAACAGAGAGTGGAGAGGAGATAAATAATTCAAATTTATTCTACTACAGTTCTTCTTTGGAAATCACATGGATCCAAGAGGTTTGAAAAGCTCATGTTTTCTCTATGACTACATATCAGAAGTATTTCTGATATAAAGCAGAAGCCCTTGTAGAGTTCATAATGACAGCCTCTTAGAAGCTTTCAGGCTGAAGTACATCTGGCTACATGGCTGCAAGTCAAATTCTATCAAACCTACCTTGGTAAAAAAAAAAATGCCAAAGGTAGCTCAGTTTGAGTGACCAAAAAGTAGTAGGTTTCATATGATTTATGTCATCAGTGAATATTCTCTGAACCAACCATTCCAGTGCTGGGAACAGGAACACCAGCTCGGCAAGCAGCATTCCTTTAAGATATTGCCAATTTTTAAACATTGAAGAGCTGATGTTTGAGTTTGTGAATTACCTAGTTTCCTTCTTTCTTTTCATTTTTAACTGCTCTCTCTTCTCCTCACCTTTAACTAGACAATTTTTGGTTATTTCATTGCTTTTAGGTTACCTCACGGTTCGGCAAGAATAAAGAGAGAAATGGTCGTGCTCAAAAAGTCTATAAGAATTCCCTTTACTAAAACTATTTGTGAATTGGGAGGTAAAAACTAGAGTGAAGGTTGGATTACAAAAAGGTTAAGTAGCTTTCCTAGGATCACATATTAATTCTTAAAGAATGAATTTTAACCCATCGTCCTGACTCCAGAACAGTTGTACCTAGAATCATAGATTTAAAACTGGAAGAGGCCTTAGAGAGCATCAAGATCAGCCCCTTCATGTTACAGGTGAGGAAGGAGAATATCATCATGAAATTCATACAATACAATATAACACAACACAATACGATGTGATAGACATTTGTTAAGTGCTTACTATGTACAAGGCATTGTGCTAAATACCTGGGATACAAAAAGAGGCAAAAGACAGTCACTGCCTTCAAGGAGTTTATAATTAGTAGTGAAAGAAAGTGATAATGGGCATATTCAAACACATCCAAAACTTTAGGGGGGAAATATATGTGGATGTATATATGAATTTCAAGAAAAGATAGGTATGATAGCATGGCCTTAGATGCTAAATGTGAATACTGCTCAAATGAAAGGGGATTAAATTCTTTATGTTGTTTTTGTAAAGACAGAGGAGCCTTGGAAATACATCCAATTCAATTCAACTTAGCAAGTAAATTGCCAAATAATTTATGGGATTATTAACTGATTTATTGTGACCTAGAGAAAAGGGCAAAATCTCCTAGTAGGGGACACAAAGTTCGGCTATTCTTCCTTGCTGAATTCACCCATGCATTCATTTCACCCAGTTTGTTCAGGATAAGGACAGTTGTGAATAGCTTATAGTCTCAATCCTCCCTATGGCGTTCCCAGTTTATGACTAAAGGAATGGGACTCCAAAGGGTTCCCTCTGGGTTGAGGAGGGAGGCAAGTATACCCTGGTTTTTAGGATATTCACCAGGAAAGACCATGATGGCAACAGAGAGTAATTCTTCAATTATACTTTAATAAAGCACAAAGAATACAGACGTAAAATGTTGGGGGTGGGGTGGGTACAGAGGCAGATGGAATAGGGATGGGGGATGGGGTGATGGAGGGAGATGGCAGCATGGGGAAGAGAATGGGAGGAAGGAAGGTCACAGAGAGTCAGTTATATAACTGCAGATAGGAGTTGGGAGCATTGGAGTATCATGGACTCATAGCAGACGGAGGACTGATGGAGGTGGGGTAGGGCAGGAATTTGAGGTCTCTTATCCATGTCATCTTAGGATTTGTTCATTAACCTATCCATATCATCTCAAAATTATCAGCAACACTTTAGGGTTAGTTAATTAGCATACCACTTTGCTTGTGTTTTCCTTTAGTAGTCTTACTGCACATCTGGAGCTCATCTTAGAGTTACAGACCATGGGCAGTTAGCAGGACTGAGGCGCCCTGACTTCCCCTAATTTAGCACATAGTCTCAGGATGTGGCCTGAGTTAATGTATGAGATTGTTTCCAGTGGTTCCTATGCTCCCCTAATTTATGAAACAGTTTTCAAGTAATCTTTATGGTCCTGTGATTTATGGACCAGTCTGACTTTTAGATTCCCCTTTGCAATATTACTTCCTATTTTTGTTACCTTATACTATCTACTTATAAACTTATTTGTTATACTAACTGTAGAGGGAGGGAGTGGTCAAGGGGACCAGAACAAGACACAATTTTAACATAGCAAGCCCTTATTAAATGCCTTCTATGTACCAGTTACTGTGCTAGGTGCTGCTATTTAAGTACAAAGAATGAAACAATTACAAACAATGAAATAATCCCTATATTGTACCAGGGGAAACAAATATGTACAGAATAAGTATGAATTGAATAAATACCAAAAAAATAAGCTTGTAAGGAATAGAGGATGTTAGTAGTTTGGGGGAATCAGGAAAGGTTTCATGTACTGCTTGAACTGTGTCTTGAAGAGACAGAGGAGTTTGCTAAGGAAGAAGTAAGGAGTGAGTGAATTCCACAAACAGGGATGGTCCAGTCCAAGGGCATGGAGAGAGAAGATGGAAAGTCATATGTGCAGAACAAAGAGAAAACCAATAATGTGTAATAAGGTAGTAATATTTAATGAGGCCGGAAAGATATGGCAGGGCCAGGTGGTAAAGAGCTGTGAAAGTGAAACTGAGGAGTTTATATGCTAACCGAGAGGCAATAGATAGTCATAAGAGTTTATTGAGTAGAAGACTCAAACACTAATTTAATTAGCTTAATTTGAGAACAGTTCTCATCAATACCCAATACCGCTTTGCAACTTGATGGTTTTAGGAAGCCCCCAGATGCCTTCCGGCCACTTGACCGCCCTCTTCTCTCAGAAACTATTTCAACAATCTGGCTAGCAGCTGCTGTGGGGGTAAAAAACCAACACAAGCCCAACAACTAGAATGCTGCCAAAGCCCAAGTTCTTTTGATCTGCTTTACTAAGGAAAGCAACGTTAAGGAGTTAAAAAGCTTACATTAATTCAGCATACAAATACCATTCACTTAGTTCAGGGGAAAAGACCAGCACCCTGAACTTCGGAGCAAATACAAACAAATTACAAACATTGACAGACAAACCAAGTACAATTCATAGTTACCAACATCTAAGTTCAGCCCGGGAGCTCATAACAAGGGCTGGCCCAGAGTCACATGCGCCACCACGGCTGTGGGTAAGAGCTCCGAAAAAGAGAAAGCCAACCCCTGGTTTTATATCTTTTTCAGAGTCAAGGGTGAGTCACACATGCAACTCACCCACGTGACCTGAAATCATCACAAAGAGGCAACTTAAGCCCACATGGTCTAAAAGCCTCTGATGTCCCAAACATGCCACTCAAACCCATGTAAACTAGGCCCTCCCCTGAGGCAAGGAGGACACCAAGGACTCCCAATCTAATCAAGGAGACAAAGGCCAAACTCTTCAAGGCCACTTGGTTGAACTGAGTGCTAAGAGCCCATTTCCATTGCCAACACAGAAACACAACATCTTAGCAGGTCTACCTTCTATCAACTCAATTCAATAAGAATTCATTAAGTGCCTACTATGTGTCAGGCATTGTATTAAGTGGTGGAGTTTTACATAAGCATCCTAGTTAGGTGTGTCTGTGGGGGAAGTGGCTGCTGTTGCTCATCCTTTGTTTTTAAAGAAGACCAATGATAGCACAGAGTGATATGAACTGGATTGAGGCAGACTTGTGCGAAGTCGTCAGCCTCACTCTCTCTTCCAGAGTCATGGAAATTCAGTGGTGCAAGTCAAGATGACTGGTGATGGCCCAGGAGGCAGTAGATGAACTTGGCATCTTCAGTGTCTGACCAAGCTCTAAGCACTCCACAGTGCCTGTTTCAGCACTTACATTCAAGGCCATTGGAACAAATTGTTCTCATCTGCCCATTTCTCAGGTCTTCACATGCTTACGACAGATATGCCCTAACTCATCAGCAGGCTTGAGAATGGTTGGTCACCCTCATCTTGATTTAGCTGGGATGGTTTTTACCAGGGTGTGGCTGCTGCATGCTACAGCTTCTTGGAGCCACTAGTAAGAGTTGGGCGAAAGATGGACCCCAAAGGTGGATGAGCAGCCCTGAAAAAGGCTCAGCAAGCCCCCGCACCAGAGGTGCTAATCCTCCTTAAACATTCAGTAAGTTGTGGTTGAACTATAAAATAAAGCTCTATGTTTAATATTTTTTGGAGGGGGGAGGCAGGCAATTGCGGTTAAGTGACTTGCCCAAAGTCATACAGCTAGTAAGTGGGTCAAGGGTCTGAGTCCGGATGACTCAGGTCCTCCTAACTCCAGGGGTTGTGCTCTACTCACTGTGCCACCTAGATGCCCCCAAAATTTTATTATTGTTGTTGTTTAATCATGTCTAACTCTTTGTGACCCCATTTGGGGTTTTCTTGGCAAAGATACTGGAATGGTTTGCCATTTCCTTCTCCAGCTCATTTGATAGATGAGGAAACCAAGGCAAACAGGGTTAAGTGACTAGTCCAGGGTCACACAGGTAGGAAGTGTCTGAGAGGCTGGCTTTGAACTCGGGTCTTCCTGACTCCACACCCAGTCCTCTATCCACAGCACCACCCCACAGCACAACCTAGCTCTTTTTCTTTGGAGGGGGGAAGGCAAGGCAATTGGGGTTAAGTGACTGGCCCAAGGTCACACAGCTAATAAGTGTGTCAAATGTCTGAGGCCATATTTGAACTCAGGTCCTCCTGACTCCAGGGCTGGTGCTCTACCCACTGCATCACCTAGCTGCCCCTGTTTTTTTTTTTTAAATGAAAGCATTTATTATTTGAAACCAGCTCGAGGACGAGGGCCTGATGGGCTTCAGGAGAGCAGGTAAGAGGGTAGATTTCACACCTTCTCAGGGAAAGAGTAATAGGATAAGGGCAAGCAATGAATGAGGAATGAGTCTGGGGAAAGTGAGCACTCAGAGGGGGTAAAAAAGAGGGAGTATGTGGAAAAACCCGAAGGAGTAAGGAAGAAGGTGAGCAGAAATGGCAATAAAGGCACAAGGTGAGGGGGGAGGGTGAAGATTCTCAGTAATGATGCTCTATCCTGACCCAGAAAGCCCTCAGTGCGGAGCAGGGGGCAGACGCCTCCAGAGACAGCAGTTAGAAAATAACTCCCAAAAGTTAAAGGTGCTACACTACCCAGAGAACTTTTTGCATGAGACATATATTAGATATGTGGATGGGTCTATAATCCCATCATGGAGCTATGTATTCCTTCTTCTTATCTTATGATCCCCTCTATGGTAACTTAGATCCTTCACTTCTTGATGGTCTATTATACACTAGCCTGATAACTGGTCTCCCCGTCTCCATCTCTGCCCTCTCCATTCCATCTTCCACCGGGTGGCTGTGATAAGAGCCACATCCATTTTAGATAGATTGCAGTTTTTGCTTCCTTGCTCCCAAAGGAACAAACCCCAGCCGAAGATGAATCTAAGTCAGTAAATTTCACTCACCCCACTTGCTGACCTCAGGCAAATGCTTTGGGGGCCAATCGCTGGGTGGATTCTCCAAGAGGAGCTAAGTAGTGTTCTTTTAAGCATGTATCCTTTTAAAAACAGATTCTTTTGATTCTTACTTTGCAAAATTGGCTTTAATTGTATTTTCTGCTACATGAATGCTCATTGCATTTTAAAGTTTGATCCTGCTTGAGTCCTGGCCCACAGAGAGTTATTGAAGTGATATTCTTAAAGCACAGGATATAGTCAAAGAATACTTGTTCCTGCTGTGAATCAGGGGTGGGGTGCCTCCCTTACACATCATTATGCACTCCTAGAAGCAAGCTTCCCAAATCCCTCACCTGAACTCTTAGCTGGCAGAGCATATTTCACATGTTCTGAAGATTGGTCTCACATTGGCCAGTCTCCCATTAAATATACATATATACACATATGAAAAGGTATTCTTTGACTATATCTTATCTGCTTAACATGTGATGAAGAAAAGCCTTTTAAAATGTCTGGGCCATAACTAAGAGTACACACAAAAGGTTCCTACAGAGAAACTTGATCTCTCTCTCCCAGGCAGTTTTTGAGTGAAAAAATGCTGTTACAAGCCTCCAAGTGGGAGGAGGGGCAGCTTCTTTGACTGCCATGTTCTACCCACTGTACCAACATGTGGCTAGGAACATCATGGTACTTCTGTCTCTGATTCTTTCCAGCTCCTAGGTAGATGAGTATCAAGATAGGATGGAGCAGAATGCAACCTTATGAGCTTCAAAAAGTCAGAGGAGCCACCAGAAGTCCAGCAGTTGAGCCTGGAAAGGCACTGGCCTTGGAGAGCGACCTGATTGATCTAGCCCAGCCCTGGTTGCCCAGATAGCCATGCATCCTTTATGCAAAGGAGTAATTTGTCCATTGCCTGTGCCCTCTCTGGAAGTGAACTCAGTGGTAGGAAGAATGCTTATAATAGCCATTCTAAACTTGAGCCCACTGTGCCTAAGGATCATGGAGGTGTATAAGGTGGAATATGCCCCAGGTTTGGAGAAATGTTTGTGTTTCTAATCTTGTTATCTCTACTTAGTAAATATCCCTTTATAAAAGTTAATTGATATTTCTTGGTCATTATCGATTTTCAGGAAATATCAGTGGGTTAAAGGATATTGGGTTGCTAATCACTGGTGCTGATAGATATAATCACTGGTGAAGAATATACCAGAAACGGAGCTCAACCCAATAGCAATACAAATATGCCCCAATACTCCAAGGGTGCCCCTAAGAATCCTAATGGGAAGATGTAGCAAGATGCTCTCTGGAGACCCAACTAGCCAGTGTGAAAATGAGTTGGGATAAGGACCTAAGAACTTTGCTACACATGCATGTGCACATAGGAAAGTGTTACAAATTGTGTTACCTCTTTGAGAGTTTCTTGTTATTGAACTCTTCAGGCATGAAGACCCAACAACATGCCTTTACTTATTCCTTGGACTCCATTTCAATTCTAGTGCTGACTTCTGCTTGTGATCCTGATGCTACTTTCTTCCTCTGGTCTCTCAGCTCAACACCCCATGTTCCTGAGACTCTGTTTTGTATGTCTGAGCCTATACCTCTGGCCCCCCAAATTTCCAGCCACAAGCTTTCCTTATTCCACACCTGGAAGTTTTCAGGCTCTACAATGGAAGACTCTTGGGCCCATCACGTGGCAGAAACAGTAGAGCTATTGTTGCCATGCTGTTACAACAAGCTGGTACTTTTGATTCTCTAGGAAATTTCAGCTGTGATTCCTGGCATCCTTAATAATTAGGTGCAGTACAAGAATCAACTGAGACCTGTTTTTTAAAAAAAAAGTCAAAGGCAAGAAAAAGGAAAGGAACCCCATTTTTTTTTAGCTATGTTCAGAGCAAGAAAAGGAAGGAAGGAATTGTGGCTTACATTTGCATCTTATATTTCTTTCAAGATAATTTTTCATTGATATCTTTTGTTTTTAAATCCCCAATACTTCCCAATATATCCCTAACTACCAACCTCCACCCCCACCAACCATTCCTTAAAATAAAGAACAGAAAAGATGAGTTCAATAGAACTAATATATGGGAAAAGTCTCATGTGAAATGTTTCACATCTATATTCCAACCTCCTCTCCTTTATACATGATCTTGTCCTATTAGAATGTAAATTCCTTGAGGGCAGGGATAGTTGTTCTGTTTGTACTTATCTCCCCAGGACTCAGAACAGTGCCAGGCACGTATTAAACATTTAATAAATGCTATCTCTATCTATTATCTATCTGCAAAGAAGGTACTTTCTTATATCTCTTCTTTGTCATAATAATTATATATATGTTTTATTTATGTATATAAATATGCATATATAGTAGCTAGGATTTATTGTTTATATAGGTAGGTAGGGGGTACAGCAGAAAGAGCACCATGTTTGGAATCAAGAAGACCTGAGTTCAAATGTGACCTCTGACACTCCCTAGTTGTGTGACCCTGAACAAGTCACTTAATTTTCCTGTCTCCGTTTCCTCATCTGTAAAATGAGGATAATAGTAACACCCACCTCTCAGAGGATCAAATGAGATAGGAATTATAAAGAGCTTAGCATTGTGCTTGGCACACAGTAAGCTCTATACAAATGTTAGTTATTAGCATTATTTTGTCATTGGTATTACTGTAGCATTTGGTGTCAACTGCTTTGTGGAAGGCATTATTCTCTTCATTTACATTGTTGTAGTGATCGTGCATATTGTTTTCCTAGGTCTGCTTACTGTATTTTCTATCAGCTCCTATGACTCTTTCTATACCTCACTATATTCATTATTAATGATGTCTAATTAGCACATTAATACTCCATTATATTACTGAACCACAAGTTGTTTGACCATTCCCCAAATGAAGGTTTGTTTTAGTTTTTTAGTCAAGAGTAAAAAAAAAAACATTTATCAATTATCTCCTATATGCCAGGCAGTATGCCAAGCAATGGGGATGTAACTATGAAAGGAAAAAAAAACACTTCTTGATCTTAAGGAGCTTACAACCTAATGAGAGAAGACAAAGCAAGCACAAAAGGAAGCTAAGAAGCAGAGGGGAGTGGCCGGGGAGGTACCGAGCTTGGTGGAAAGTCAGTGAAGTCCTCAAGTAGTACAGCCAGGTGAGAGGTAAAATGTCTGAGCTGGGATCTCTCTTTAAGTAGAGGTTTGGAGGTCATGGCCCCACCCTTCAATCAGAGGCAGAAAGTAGCAATGAGGTGGAGAACTGAGGCTGACAAGATCTTACCAGATGATGATGTTATCCTTATAATGAGCTTGCTGGGACAGGATGGAAAGTCAGTCAGAAAAGTCCCAAGGTAGCGCATCCAGAAAGTGCTGCCCTGAATATTTTGACATTTATGGGTCCAATTTTTTTCTCCCTTGATCCTTTGAGTGCCTTACAGTGGAATCTCTGAGGCAAAGGGTATAGATATTTCTTTTTTTTTTTTTTGGAGGGGGGAAGGCAGGACAATTGGGGTTAAGTGACTTGCCCAAAGTCACACAGCTAGTAAGTGTGTCAAGTATCTGAGGCTGGATTTAAACTCAGGTCCTCCTGACTCCAGGGCTGGTGCTCTACTCACTGTGCCACCTGGCTGCCCCGGGTATGGATACTTCAATCATTTTCTTCACATAATTCCAAATTGATTTCCAGAATGATTGCAATGATTCTTAGCTCCACCAACAATGGTGTGCCTTTCTTTTCACAAAGTCCCTGACATTGATTTTTTTCCTATCTTTTGTCATCCTTTCCCATTGCTTGAGTGTGGGGCAAAACCTCAGAGTGGTTTTGATTTATATCTCTCTTATGATTAATCATTTGAGTACTTTTTCATATGATTGTTAATAGCTTGTAATTCTCTTGAGAGCTGCTGTTCATATCTTTTGACCATCAAGTTCACATCCAGATACAGCATCGCTGTTGAATAAGTCTCTGTTTCAGCACCCACTGCACTGGGTCCTGAAGGTTGTTTCTTGTGTCTCAAACCTAGGGTGGCCTCAAGACTCAATGTGGACTCCCTGACCTCAGGTGGTGGGTTCTGTCCATTCAAAGCTCATAAGGCTGTAATTATCCCCAACTTTCTTTGGTGAAGGGTCAAATATCAAGGTAAAGAAGCAAGGCCTGTGTTCATAGGCCCAAGGCTGTTTCTCTCACTGGGCACCATAAAGTAGGAAAAAGTCACATGAAGAGGAGGAATGAGGACCTTGAGTAGTTATTGTGGCTCATTGGCTTCTAGTCTGTCTCTTGAAGCAGTAGGCCAAAGGGTCATGAGCTAAGAGAAAGTTATCAGGCCCTGTAAAACACTGTGTTTCTATACCATACCCACTATAACTAAACTCTTAACTTTCGAGAACAAGTAACCCCTTTAAAGTTTGGAGGTGCCAGAAACAGAGCAGGAATTCACAAGAATTTGTCAAATTTAGGATAAAGCTCCATTCCTTTTTCCTAAAAGAGCACAACACTACTTCAGCTAAAGGCATTAGCTAAGCCTGAAGCTGGAAGTGATAGATACTATAATTACCATTGAGGAGCAAGCCCAGCTAAGCAGAAGAGCTTAGGAACAGAGCATCAGAAAGGAAGCACCAACAGATAGACCCTCTAGGCGAGAAATCATCCTTATGGTGGTGTCGCTCTGTAGCAGCATGGATCAGCTCAAGGTGGGAGTGGAAACATTTGTTCATACAGAAGCTATGTTGGACAAGGAATTTTTAGGGACTATTCCTAAAACAGAAGGAAAATTTCAAAGTCTGCAATTCTAGAGCTGTGAATTCCTCTGGTCATATGTGAATCTATACATGTCTTATTACACTGGAACTTTTAATGTGTGCCCACTTTCCCCATGGAGACTGTGTATTAGTGGAAAATAAGATCCAAATTGGGGGAATGTTGTATAAATGTTATATAATGTTGCACAAATGTTATATCCTTATTTTGCATTTTTAATAAATGTTCTGATTAAGGTTAATTAATCATTAGCTGCTGTCTGTTAAGGGAAAATACACAAGTGGAAACTCATCGGTGCCTAGCACATAGTAGGTGCTTAATAAATGTTTATTGACCTGAAGTGTTAATAAGAATAGCCACCTACAATGGCACCTCTAGAAACCTGAGAATACTGAGTTTTAGTATCTGCTCTCCCTGTAAGGAAACTGCAATCTGCCAGGAGGCAGGTCTAGGGGAAATGAATCACAAAGAGAAAAAGAATGAGTGGCCCTGCTGTGGGAATGTGAGCCAATATGTGTGTATTGTGACCCTTTTGTGTGTATAGTGACTCTTTGTGTGTATATGTGTATATACACATATATATATATATACCCCATAAGTATTAAATCTGAGAAGTTGCTTATTTCTCTTAGGTGCTCTGTCCTTGTCATCCATTTATTGACTACTTCAATAGATATGAAGTTGGAATAACATGGTTCCAACCTTCCCTGGTCTTAGTTCTGGAGCATTTTCCAGGTTTTCCAGATGTATGTGTGTGTGTGTGTGTGTGTGCAGTCAAATTTGGATCCAGGCAGGGTCTCAGAGATAAACAGAAACGGAGACAGATAGAAACAGAGAGACAGAAAAAATATGGTGAGAGACAAAGACAATGATAGAAAGAGACCCAAAGACAGAGACACAGAGAGACAGGAAAAGTGTTGTCTCTCCCTATCTCTTGTTACCTTCTACTTTATTTGTCCTTTAGGTTATCTAAGCATTTTCCTCGTTCTCCATTCCCATATAGTCTTTGACACTTACCAGGAAAAGCCATAGGTGCCTATGCTTAAGAGAAGCTGCCTCAAGAACCCTACGGTAATAGCTAGGAAATAGCAAGTTTTGGATGATGGTTTCCTCTCTTGACCATTTTTCCCCCTGACAGTGTTAGTTATTTCCTGTGAGGAGCAGAGGACAAGCAGAAGGGCTGGCTTGCCTCCTAATTATGCCGCTTCTGAGAGTTAATGGACCTGTTCTAAACACAGTGAGTATAACCTTTACCAGGATGTGCATCCTGCTGGCTGAGTTTGATCAATGTCAGCAGAGACCAGAAAAGCCAGAGTCTGCCTGCCAGGGGGAAGAACAATGGAAGTGTCAGCAGAAGAGGCCCTTTGTTTAGAGGCTTCGTCTCTCATGGCCAGGCCCACCAATCACTTGACCTGAATTGAAACAGGCAGAACACCTGAAGTGGGCAAACACTACACTATTATTATTTTATTTCTGAGTGAGATGTGATCTCAGAGTTAATGAATGCCTTTGGACTTTCAATCATGTCTATTTAAATACCAAGTCATTTGACATTTGGAGCTGGCATTTCTCCCTTAAATAAACAACCCAGATGTATTAAATCTGAAAAGCTTGCTTATTCCTTCTAAGTATCCCGTCCCTGCCACCCATCTACTGATCACTTCAAAAGAGATGGAACTGGAATAACATGGTTCCAACCTTCCCTGGCCTTAGTTCTTGGACATTTTCCAGATCCTTGGTTCTCCTCAAGTCCTAGTGTTCTGACCATCACCTGAACAGAATACATGTCCTGGACCATGTGAATATCTTCATGAGACGTCTATCCTTCTTATACAGAGATGACACTCTTGACCATATTGAGTTGTGTTTCCATTTTGTCTCTCCCAATTTCCCTTGGGAACAAGGGATTTGTTAAATGGGTGGCCAGAGTCGGCTGAGGTTGAGGTTTGTAACTAGAGATAAAGGTCAGTTTTGAACATGGAACACTGCAAAACTAATTGGTCTATATTCTATGTTCTAACCAGACATTTAGGGTCCAGATACAGGGTCTGTTTGACTATCTTAGCCTGACAGAGAAGCCTACCACTGCTTGAGTTTGAATTACCAGATACAACAAGTGACTTACATGACAGCCTTTTCTTTTTTTTTTAAACAACAAAAAAAGTGGCAACTTCCTTTCATCTCAGAGAGCCGAGGCTCAGCCTCTGGACCTCCAAGGAGCCCATTAATGCACAGCTGGAACAGGACACTGCCCCAACACTGAGCTGTCATAACCCTAAAGGAGAAGTTTTTATGTCACAAAGGAACACAGGACCATAGACTAAGAACTGGCATCTAGTCTGACTCTCTCATTTAAAGGATGATGAGACTAAGGGTCAGCGAAGGGAGTCACCCAGGTAGCAAAACTGGAATTAAAACCTAGGTTTGCTGACTCTGAATCTAGCATCTTTCCACTGTACCTTGCTGCCTTTGAGGACGACTGGGTAGAAAAATACTTGTAGTTATGTCATAACATCTATGGGACCGTCTTCCGCAACCTACCTTGGAGAGACACAGGCCTTGTAATGTTAATGGGATGTGAAGATCTTCCCTGCCCATTAACAGGCCTCATGTGGAGCCCATTAAGGGAAGCTTGCTTAGGGGAGGCTTGCTCGTAGGAAGGCTTCCACACCTTTTGGTACTAAGTCGATTAGGTACTAAGTCACGAGAGTGTGATGCCTTCTGGCTCTGAGAAGTGTGTATATATCTATATCTATATATCTATATATCTATCTATACACACACATATACATATACATACACACATATGTATGTATATATGTATACACACATATACGTATATATATATATATATATATATATATATATATACACATATATACTCTGAGTTGGTAGTTTGCTTTGGGGGTCCACTTATAAGAAGGATCTTTTGATTCCCTAGTTGAAACTCTGAGTAGCTGTATGTTCAGACCCCCTGACTGCTCAGATGTAAAGGCTCTCTTGATCCAGTAGTATATGTAAAGTGTATAGCAATATTGCTTTGATTCAGGCAGGCAGAACCCTGACTACTGGTCTAATTTTTCTGCTTGTATTTTCTCTGTTTATACTTTCTCTGATGTTCAGGGTGCTGACTTTTCCCCTGAACTAGTAGTGAATGTAATTAAAAGTAGGATTATTAATCCCTTTTTGAGCAATCTTTCCTAGGAAAGCAGATCTAAGAACCTGTGCTAGCAGGCCATCCTGAGTATGCCAGGGTGCTTGCTGTTACAGGGCTTCAAAAAGTCTTGTGACATGAGCAACATAACATCTGAGTTGGGAGACTGGCCAATAAGCCATAGTCCTTATGAACATGCACAGCATGCATGCAATTTCCATGGGGACTCCAAAGAGTGCACAGGTGTTGTTTCCAGTCTGCTTACCATGTGAAGAAGAGGAGCCTTTCAATTGTAAAGCTGGAACTGAGAATACATTCTAAAGAAACTAATCAGGCTAGCTGTTTTCTCTTTCCTGCCTGGCTGCATGTGGGTGAGAGACACATGCTGTGAGGCTCTGGATTGGGAGAGGCCTTGGGCTCTCCCTGTCCATGGCTGATACGTGGCCCATGAATGGGAGCATCACCATTTATTCTGTTCTGCTTCTAGGTAAAGAAGTATTGGAGGCCTCTTGGGACCTTGGGAGTTTGGGCTATTGGTTCTTTTCAAATAGAACAACTGCTCAACAAATGAACCTTCTGAACAGAAAATTTTCGATATTGGAATTACAATTTCACATTCTAGTAATATCATAGACCATGTCTCATGAGGAAAAAAAGCTAAGGATATCACAAAATTTTTAAATGAAATTTTATTTTTTCCAATTATCAAGCATTCTTTTTTTCTTTCTTCTGCTTCTCCTCACCCACTGGAAAGGAAGGAAGGAAGGAAGGAAGGAAGGAAGGAAGGAAGGAAGGAAGGAAGGAAGGAAGGAAGGAAGGAAGGAAGGAAGGAAGGAAGGAAGGAAAGAAGGAACAAAGGAAAGAAGGAAGGAAGGGAAGAAGGAAGGAAGGAAGAAGGGAAGGAAGGAAGAGAAAGGAAGAAGAAAGGAACGAATAAATGAAAGAAGAAGTAGTTAGTGCCCACATCATGTAAGTATAGACATGAAAAACAAATTGGTCCTACTCAATGGGGCAGCTAGTAAGTAGACAGAGTACCGAGCCTGGAGTCTGGAAGGCCTGAGTTCAAATCCTACTAGCAGTGTGACTCTGAGCAAGTTACTTTACCTGAGCCTGTCTTAATTTCCTCAACTATAACACGGAAATGATAATAGCACCTACCTCCAAGGGCTGTTATGAGAATCCAATGAGATAATAATTGTAAAGCGCTTTGCACAGTGCCTGACAAATAGTAAATGCTATATAAATATTTAAAAGGAAAAAAAAGACCTAAGTTCAAATCCAGTCTCAAACACTTACAAGCTCTACAACCCTGGACAAGTCACTTAATCCCTATTTGTCTCAGTTTCCTCATCTGTAAAATAGGAATAACAATACACCCATTAAAATGTTAGCTGTATTGTTGTTGTTGTCCAAAAATGAGTAACTGTTTCCCCCATGCTTCTAACTTCTTCATTTGATTCCATGTTAATTTCGTGTTCCAGAGTCTCTGGGATACATGCAGGAGAGCAACATCTAAGCCATTTCTCCAGGTCCGTACTCCATGTGTAGAAATGTGTAAGAAGCCCTCTCTCCTCTCCTTGGGATAGAGCTAGTCTAATGTAATTACTGTGGAGACCAGAGCTGATCTCTACAAAAACTGTGGAGCTGATGATGACTTCTGTCCTGTCTCAGTGCGGGCCTGATTCTTTCGCCTTTCCCTTCTCTCCTTCACCCTCTGAGGAACCTGACTCTATGTTCAGAACTTAATCTCTAGTTCTATTCACAAACTGTTTTCTCTAGTTACAAACTTTACCCTCAGCCCCAGCCAACTCTGGCCACCCATTTAACAAATCCCTTGTTCCTGAGGGAAATTGAGAGGGACAAAAATGGAAACCTAACTCAATATGGTCAAGAGTGTCATCTCTGTGTAAGAAGGACAGATGTCTCATGAACATGTTCACATGGTCCTGGACACGTGCTCTGTTCAGGTAACGGTCAGGACGTTAGAACTTGGGGAGAACTGAGGATCTGGAAAATGTCCAAGAACTAAGGCCAGGGAAGGTTGGAACCACGTTATTCCATATCCATCTCTTTTGAAGTGATCACCAGATGGGTGGCAGGGACAGGGTATTTAGAAGGAATAAGCAAGCTTTTCAGATTTAATACATCTGGGCTGTTTATTTAAGGGAGAAATGCCAGCTCCAAATGTCAAATGACTTAGTATGTAAATAGACATGATTGACTTACCCAAGGTCACATAGCTAATAAATAGCTGCAGAGGAATTGAACTCACCTTCCTGATTCCCAGGCGAACATTCTATCTACTCTGCCCCTCTGCTTCTGTAGGTAGAGATGGTACCATCTTTGGAGTCTGAGGACTTGGGTGTAAATTCTGGATTCGCTATGTGAAAAAAAAAGCATCATTTCTCTGAGCATCGATCTTTTTATTTGTAAAATAAGGGGGCTGGACTTGATGATCTCTGATTTCTTTATCCTATGACCTAGATCCCAGAATTACTTTGAATTAAAAGGGACCTTAGAGATCGTCTAGTCCAATTCCTTCATCTTACCAGTAGGGAAACTGAGGCCCAAAGATGGAATTTGCCCAAGGTCACATGAGAAGCTGGGATTTGAACACCAATCTCTTTCCATTGTATCAAAAACTCAAACTAGAATCTTTCTTTTTTGGAGGGTAAGGCACGAGGGTGGGGGGGGAGGTTCAAGAGGCAGGAATTTAAAAAAAAATTACCTGAAGGGAAACAGGAATGCTTCTTCTTGTTGTTATTCAAACATGTTCGACTCTTTGTGACCCCATTTGGGGTTTTCTTGGCAAGGATACCAGAGTGGTTTACCATTTCCTTCTCCAGCTCATTTTACAGTTGAGGAAACTGAGGCAAACAGGGTTAAGTGACTTGCCCAGGGTCACACAGCCTGTACGCATCTGAGGTCACATTTGAACCCAAGTCCTCCTGACTCCAGTCCTGGCACTCTGTTCACACTGCCACCTAGCTGCCTAAAGGCAATATATTACTTTGTTTTGTTTTTGTGTGTGTATGGGTACATTTTTTATTCATCTTAAATTTAAATACAAAACAAGAACATTAAAGAACTTTTCCATGTGCAGAACATAAGAGAGGATTTAATATAAAACAATACATTGCCATTTCAAGAAAACCTATGTCATAAATTCTACACATTGTTTTCAAAGATACCCAGATTTTCTTTGCTTCCTTCTAGGTTTCCTTTTGTTCTTTACTGCGCAATTTTTATTTTATTTTTTTTCTCTCTCTCTCCCCCTTGCCCTTGCCCCATTATATATATAGATCTCTATGAAGATACACAATACATATACATATACACACATGTACATATATGTAAGACCATACCCTGCATATTTCCGTTTGTCACCTCTTTCTCTGGAGGTGGATGGCATCTTCCTTCATAGGTTCGACTCTTGTCATGTTTTTCTAAAACAACCAGCTCGTCATTTCTTACATCACAGCAGTATTCTATCACAATCATATCCTATCTTTGTCTATAAAGTTTTTTCCCACATTTCTGCTTTCCTTCTACATTGGTTTTATTTATACAAGATAATACATTGTTAATGGAAGAATTTTAGTAACCACAAGTGGATTTTTTTTGAGACAGGAGGTTTTCAGAACCCCTAAATCACATCAATAAATCAAGCAACAAGCCATTATTCATTGTCTACTCTCAGGAATCATGTGTGCTAAGTGCTGGGGAAACAAATACAGAGACTGAGATGCTCTTGACTGTCAAAGAGCTCATGACATTCTAAGGAGGAAGACAATAAGAATATACAGAATTATATCCAGAAAAAATATAAAGAGACAAAATGCAAAGAACTACACAGTAATTACACATAAGGTAGTCTGAGGGAAGGGACTAGCAGTTAGGATACAGAGAAAGGCTTCAAGGAGAAGGTAGTACTTGAGCTACAGCCTGAAGAAAAAGAGGGATTCTTTCAGACAAAAGTGAGGAGGAGGGCATCCCAGGCATGGGGCACAGCTAGTACAAAGACACAGGGACAGAAGATAAAGTGTCCTGTCAAAGAAAAGGTCAGTTTGGCTGGATCCCAGAGGGCAGGAGGAGAAGAAAAGTAAGATAGATAAGACCAGAAAAATAGTTTGAGGGCAGGCTGTGAAGGGCTTTAAAAACTAAAGAGAAGAGTTTATATTTCCCCTGATAGGCAATAGAGAAGCACTGGAATTTATACAAAAGGGAAGTGACATGGTCACATCTACCTTTAATGAAAATCATTCATGTAACTAACTATGTGACAGATGGATTGAAGTGGGGTGAGACTTGAGGTAGAAGAATCAAATAGGAGAAGTTTGCAATAATTGGGGATGAAAGGTGAGTTCAGAGTCCTAAGGTGGTGCCTACAGGAGTAGAGCAGGGTTTTTTGAGGCAATCGGAGTTAAGTGACTTGCCCAGGGTCACATAGCTAGTAACTGTCTGAGGCTGGATATGAACTCAGGTCATCCTGACTCCAGGGCTGGCACTCTATCTAGCTGCCCCAGCAGGGGTTCTTAAGGGGTTTTGTAGCATGGTTCCTTTTGGCAGCCTAGTGAAACCTATAGACCCTCTCTCAGAATAATGTTTTAAAACATATAAAATAAAATACATTAGATTACAAAGGAAACTAATTATATTGAAATAAAAGTGTGATCTTTTTCCCCCATGCAAGTTCACGAATTTTGAAATCCCTTGCTGCCCAAGGGATTCATGGATCCCAGGCTAAGAACCTTCAGAGTAAAGGGAAGAGGTCAGATGAAAGAGATGTTGTAGAGGTGGAAATGGAAAATTTGGTTGAGTGATGGGATTTGTGGGATGCAGCCTAGGGAGGAGTCGAGGAGAGCACCAAAGTTACAAACTTGGAAGACAGGAAGGATGCTTTGGCAGAAAAAGGGAAGTTTGGAAGAGTGATGGGTTTGAGATTAACAACAAGACCAGCAGCAGCATCTATATAATGAAACACTCTGGTTACACCATCAGCCAGCATTTATTTAGCACCTACTATATTCCAGGTTTCTAATTTCTAAAATTTAGAAATATTATCCCATTTCATCCTCAAAATAACCCTGGGAGGTAGGTGCTATTATTATCCCCATCTTGCAGATGAGGAAGCTGAGGCTGAGAGAAATTAAATAACTTATCCAGTGTCACATGTTTAGTGTGACACTTTCATAAAGAGTCCTGTTTTGCATATGTTGAGTTGGAGATGTCTCTGGGACAGTCAGTTTTGAACCTTCCAATAGGTAACTGGCCATGCATATGACAGATAACCATCTCTTCTGCCTATTGGAATTGGAAATGATCCACATTTTACGGATGAAGAAACTAAGAACCCAAAAGACCTGCCCCAGGTCATAATAAAAAAAAATTGCGGAAGAAAACTTGATTCAAACTCGGATCCTCTGATTGTATCTCTAGTCCTCTGTCCACTGTCCCACAGTGTCTGGTGAAGCTGTCTCTGCTGAAGATTGACGTTCCCATTAGGAAATGTCTGATGGAAAACTTTTGGAATTTCTGCTTGTGTCACGAGGAACCTAGTGGAAAGTTTCATTTATTCATAATGTGAGGAAAGGGGGAAGCTGTTGGAATAAATTTCAGCTGGTTTAAAAAATACATACTTTTCTTAAAGGCTATCTCTTCAGCTAGAGAATATTTGAATTTTATGTCAATGAGGTTTGACCTGTACCAAGCAAAGCAACTGTTTTGTACTCAAATTGTTTGCCTTGGAAAAAGCTTAGCAACCCAAATGTATTTCGAAAATTGGTTGAAAAGAGCTTAAGAGGAAAAAAAGATAAAAGACATGTGCACTTAAGTCAGCTTGAAGGACACACTGATGCTCACTATGGCTGGTGTGGACTAGATTCAACCCCTTAACTTATGAGAAGGAAAAGACAAAGGTTACTCTGCTCCCAGAGGGAAATGTTAAAATGCAGCATTTTATGGGATTGAGCAGTCTGCTGGGTTGACCAGTTCCTCCACCTTTTTACTGTATCCCTATATCTATGCTGCTCCTAATTAACAGGCTATGACAAAAGTGTCGAAAGGGGATGGCGGGGAATGAGGGGCTGGCTGTGCCTCCTTGCTGCTGGCAACACTCCTGAGTGTGGTTCAAACCAGATTGAAAGGTAATTGGGAAATATTTAACAAAATGAATTAAAAAATACCCTGAAACATTTTCGGTCATGTCCGACTCTTCATAACCCCATTTGAGCTTTTCTTGGTCTTGGCAAAGATACTTAAAAGGCTTACCATTTCCTCCTCTAAGTTATTTACAAATAAGGAAACTGGGGCAAACAAGGTTAAGTTACTTGCCTAGGGTCACACAGCTAGTAAGTGTCTGAAGCCAGATTTGAACTCAGAAAGATAAAGTCACTGACTCTAGGCCCCGTGCTCCATCCTCTGAGTCACTTAGCAGCCCCATAATGGAGTATAGATAATGTTAATATGTGGTTTCCAAGTCAACACGCTGCCACCTTAAGTATGATTTTTTTGGGGGGAGGGTTAGGAGGGGAGGCAGGGCAATTGGGGTTAGGTGACTCCCCCAAAGTCACCCAGCTCCTGTGTCAAGTGTCTGAGGCTGGATTTGAACTCAGGTCCTCTTGACTTCAGGGCTGGTGCTCTACTCACTGAGCCACCTAGCAGCTCCATAATGTAGTATAGATAATGCTAATATATGATTTCCAAGTCAACATGCTGCTTCCTTATGTATGATTTAGCGGCACTATTTAAGCTTGACAGCGCTGGTCTATAACACATCATTCGACCCTTTATTCTCTGTAACACTTTTATATTTTTTTTTCATCTCTTAAATCAACGCTGGTTGGTGGATATTTATTTTAATTTATTTTTGACATGTTTGGTTTTCAGCATTGATTTTCACAGGCGTTTGAATTACAAATTTTCTCCCCCTTTCCCCCCCCCCCCCCCCACTCCAACATGTTCGGGCCGTGCGCGCTGGGCTCAGCTCAGCTCCCCTCAGCTGGGGGCTGGGAGCTCCGTGTGGGACAGACCTTACCCAGAGACCATCCAGGCTGTCCTGGGCTGGGGCCCTGCCTCCCTCTGCCACTTTGTGGGTTCTGCAGCTCTAGAATTGGTTCAGAGCCATTTTTTTTATAGGTTTTTGGAGGGACTTGGTGGGGAGCTCACGCCAGTCTTCCCAGCCGCCATCCCACTTTACATTTTTTGTTTTGTAGTGTTTTGCTTATTTTATTTCCCAACTAGATGATAAGATCAATTAAAAAACAAAACAAAATAACAGTCAGATGTTCATCTATTCCTCCTTCCTGGCTATAAGAAAAAAAAACCCATTCTTCATATTACCTGGATTGGTAATCAAGCTTCAGATTCAATAGCTAGCTAGTATTTATATAGGCCTTTAAGGTTTGCAAAGTACTTTACATATGCTATTATTATTTGATCCTCACTAGAGCTCTATGAGGTAGGAGCTTTTTTATCACCCCCATTTTACAGATTAGGAAGCTAAGGCTAGAAGCGATTAAATAATTTACCCAGAGCCAGGCAGTTAGTTTTAAACTTTAAACTAGCATTCTATTGTAAGAAATGGGAGGAGGAGTTTTGTTTCCACAGAACTAAAGGTGTACTTCGCACCCCGCCAGCTTTAGCAGAAACCAGGCCTC
Source organism: Phalanger gymnotis (assembly GCA_028646595.1). NCBI lineage: Eukaryota > Metazoa > Chordata > Mammalia > Diprotodontia > Phalangeridae > Phalanger > Phalanger gymnotis. Next base: position 277,584,683 of record CM053625.1, on the reverse strand, counting down.
GAGGTTGGTCAGGTGAGAGGTCAGAGGCTTGTAGGCACATGCATGCTTTTTGAGAAGGCAGTCAGGGGAATTAGAGATGCCAAACAGCTTGAACCAGTTCAAGCTTAACTAGGGTCTGGTTTTGGTCAAGAATCCAGGCCTACTGATTTGCATAATTTGCATATGTTAAAGAGGGAAAGTAGGGGAAGTAAAAGAATGTAGTTTAATCCTAAACTAAGACAAGGAAAATCTAATTAACTTCACTTTTGCTTCTGTATCCTTATTATCCTAGCTATATAAACTGCATAACCTAGGAAAACTATGTAAAAAACAAAGATTGTAAACTAACCATAACTCTAGCAGGAGTGAAGGGAATGGTTACCCCTGCTCCTGCAAGCTATATCAGTGTGAGTGTTCTAGTATGCACTACATCTGCTCTCTGGGGCAGCATAATAAAATGCTTTCTTCTGCTTGCTCTAGTCCTCAGTTCTTTGGGTGAGAATGGGCAAATCACATGGATTTTCCTCAGGGAAAGCAGAGCTGTGGGAGCTCCTTTCAGGCTTACTTCCTGATCCTGTCTTGGGGAGTCCTGTGACCCCCACTGTGGTGTTAAAAGGGTGACTTGCTGGGGAACCCTGTTGTCTGCATGGCATTCTTAAGGGGATATCACTTGGGACTTCCAGCGCTGTCTTGGGAGCCTTGTGATCTTACTGCCATCATTTGGGTCTTCCTTTGGGTTTGACCTCTAGGAGGCCCTGTGATCCTCACAGATTAAGGGGGGCTACCGCTTGTCCTTCCCCTAGGAGTCCTGTGGTCCACATAGCCTTCCTTCGGGATTATCACAGGGTTCTTCCTCAGGACTTTGGCCCTGCCTAGGAAGTCCAGTGATCCCCAAAGCTGTGTTTTCTCACGATTTGAGGAAGTCCAGTGATCCCCAAAACTATGTTTCTCACACTATCCACTCAACCTTCTAGGTTCCTGAATTCAAGGAAAAGAATATTAAACAAGTTGGTGATGTATATTGCCTTGTATTATTATTTAATTATTTTATATGTTTGTATTTAATTATCTTGCCTCTCAGCTAGTTTGTAAACTGAAGGAAAGTAGCAACTGGGTTCCCTTTTTTCTATGACCTTTCACTCCCTCCTTCTCTTCTTCCCCAACATTACATCAGGACTAGAAATATAGATTCATAGACATTATAGATTATATTATAGATAGATCCATACACCTGGCAGGGTCCCCAGGCCTCATTCACTCTACTCCCTCATTTTACACAGGATTCCTTTTGGTTTCTTTTGTTACAGGAGAAGAAAGTAAAACCCAGAGGTTGTGACTTGGCCAGATTGCAAAGACCCGACTACCCAGAGCAAATAAAAGAGCTAGAATTTATATAGCACTTTAAAACGTGCAAAGCACTGCATGCCCTGTCTCATTTGATCCTCACAACTCTGTGAGGAAGGGGCGATTATCATCCCCATTTTATAGATGAGATTGAGGTTAAGTGACTTGCCTAGGGTCACACAGTCAGTACATAGCTGAGGCTGGATTTGAACTCGGTTTTCCTGACTTCAGGTCCAGCACTCTTGCCGCTGCATCACCAGGCAGCTGCCTGGGCTGATGAGTACTCCAGGGCGCAGACATCCTAGGTGGGTATACTTGCTTCCTGTTGCACACTGCTTCCTCCCCAGGATTACCACCTCCTCTGCATCTTGTTTTGAAGTCTCTATAAGTTTGCCACATAGCACACCACACTGTACCCTGCCTCCCCGAGGTACAATCCCCATGGACTCCCCCTCTCAAAGTCTGCCTTCCCCTTCCCTGCCCCTCTCCTGATACACTGCACCCACCTGATGTGGATCCCTTAGGACTAAAAATAATATTAAAGGTTGCTTTTTCAGTACCTAGTGAGGCCCCTCCTGAGCCTGAGGGCATCCTAGAGTCTCTCCCCTTATTCTGAGTTACCACATAACTTCCCCCATGTCCTGGACCATGGAATTCTTTGTCTCCTGCCCTACCCTGGATCACAAAATTTCCAGTCTCCCTTATCTTGTGTCATTTGTTGTCCTCTCCCAGTGTCCTTACCCTATCCCTAAGTCTCCAACCCCCTAAAATCACCCCGCAGGCCATTTCTTTCCATATAAGTCTGGTCCCTTCCCTACTTCAGTGCCTTTGTTTAGCTCCTTGCTAAATCTCTGGCCCGCTTCTTTTGCATCAATAAAGTTCCCAATGGCAACAGAGAAGGTCTGAGTGAATTCTTTCACATTTGATGAACCAGCTCTCCCAACTCTGACCTCATCACATCCACGGTCAGACCCTGCTGCCACTGACCCATCCCTGTCAGATTGTCCTCTGTACTTCTGTGTAGCTCAACTCCAGCCCCTCCCTTTGCATTTTTGGTTCGGGTAAAAAAAAAAATTCCTAGGTTTCAGTGCCAAAGCTGTGCAGCTAGTCAGTAGGGCATTCTGACTTTTATGCCAATGACCTTTCCAAAATGCCAAACACTACCGTGTTGAGTGACTGAATGAATTTGGGCGCTTAGCGAATATTTCTCCCACTGATGCCTGAAATTCTGGAGATGGCTGTCCTGAGCAAGTACAACTTGGCTTACTCCCTCCCTTAATGAATACCCCAATCTTCTCTTTCCTTCTAGCCTTGTTCTACATTGGGCTCTGTAGAACCTCTTGGCCTCGTTTAACACACTGCCACAGGAAGTCTTTGAATAAGGTCAGGCTGCAACCCATTTAGCTTCACCATCTATTTATCACAAGAAAGGGATAAAGAAAAACTCCATTTACAACTGGTCCAGACAGCTGGAAATTATTGCAGAGCTAGAAGGGGAACTAGCCAGCTTAATTTTTGGTTTCCTTCTATTTTTGTTAGATATCCCTTTTTTTGTTCTCATGTAGGGATTTATATCCTCATTAAAAAAAAAAAATACTCATCTGCTGGACGGTGCAGCTTTAGAGATCCTGGGGCAGGGTCACTCCTAATGAGGTGCTAGGGCAGATTACTTGGTGTGGACTCCTGAGACTCAGAGCTATAACATTTTTACAAAGATGAAATCTTGTTAAAATTAAAATCAGGGGTAGGGTTAGTTTGCAAGAGGGTGTGGGAAGGAAAGGGAATCAATGTCATGGAAAGTTAACATGCTTCCTAAGGGTGGTGTTTATGGAGTTTAGACTGTGGGCACCCCTTTGAACCCCACCCTGAATATTCCCACTTGATCTGGCTTTTCAGGCCCAAATAGCCTAGCCTAGCCTTCCACTGTCTGGTTACCTCTGGATTGCCTTCTGACTGTTTCCCACCCTTGATCCAGATCAAAATATCTATACCCTAGTTCTGTTACCCTACCTCTCTTATTGTTCCTCATCTCCAGGTAGCCTTCAGCTATTTCCCACCCAGGAGTCTGACCTGTAGTCACCCCAGTCCCATCAAGATCCTCCTTAGACCCCTCCTCAAAACCCTCCCTAAACCCCTCCCCTAGTCACCCCAGACTACTCAATCCTCCCTCAATTCTTCTCACAATCTTTCTGTGTATAAATCTCATCTTGCCTCCATGAAGGCGCTCAGATTCAATCTAGCTCAGCTCAGATTAATCTGGCCCACTGGCATTAGCATCACAAATGCTCATGCTCCCTAAGAGTCTACCCAAAATGGCAACAATAAACTGTTTTTCCTTGGTTGAGAAGGCTTGAGTCGAATTCATTCGGTAGGACCCAGCATGTCGGTATTTTGGGGTCTCAAGCACCCCTCAACCCCAAATCTCATCAGTGTGAGAAATGAGGAAAAGGGCCATAGTCAGCAGGCTGCCAAGCCCAGACCTACACCAGCCCAGACCTATCCCACTGATGAGGGTGCAGTCTCTGGGACTCCCCTTGAATCTGGAGTACAGTCTATGGGAACCCCCTTGAGCCCCACCCTGAATCTTCCCACTTGATCTAGCTTTTCATGCCCAAATAGCCTAGCCTAGCCTTCCATTGTTTGGTTACCTCTGGATTGCCTTCTGGCTGTTTCCCACCTTGATCGTGGTCAAAATATCTATACTCTAGCTCTCTTATTGTCTGTCATTTCCAGGTAGCCTTCAGCTATTTCCCACCCTAGAGTCTGACCTCACCCCAGTCACCCTAGTCCACTCTAAACCCCTCCTCCAGTCATCCCAGACTACTCAAGACCACCCTAGATCCCTCCTACAATGTTTGTGTATATAAGTCTCATCTTGCCTCCATGAAGGCACTCAGATTCAATCTAGCAGTAGATTGAATCTTGCCTGCTTGTGAAGACAGGCATCACAAAGGGTGGGATTTCTTAAGACAACCTATTATGGCAAACCCTTAATAAACTTTGTCTCTTCCCTTGGCCGAGAAAGCTTGAGTCGAATTCCTTCAGCAGGACCTGGCATGTTGGTACTTTGGGGTGTCGAGCACCCCTCAACCCGAAACCTCTTCACCACCATTGCTTTGTCAGCTGTCAGCTGGTGGCTAGGGGCTTGTATGGGTCTTCCCAGACATCTCCAGATGGGCATCATCTCTCAAAATACTTTGTAGTCCTTTTATGAACTTAGCACATTTTAATTCTACAATCTCTATAAGATCAGTGGGTGATCCACAGTGTAGAGTGTAGACAGTGTAGAGATGCATGGTGGTTATAAGTAAATAGCACTTCTTTGGTTTACAAAGAAGCAGTATAAAGACACCAATGAAATATATGCTCAGAATGGGAGAAGAACTAGTCATGTCTTTTTTTTGCAAATTTTTAAAATTCATTTTAAGTGTAAATGCAAAATGAGAAAAGAAAAAAATAACATTTCCATATACATAGCAGAACATGAGAGGATTCAATATAAAGCAATAAATTTCCATTTCAATAAAACCTACATAATAAATACTATACATTGTTTTCAAAGCAACCCAGCTTTTCTTTGCCCCCTTGTAGGTTTTCTTTTGTTTTCCGCTGTGCAATTTTTACTTTATTTTTTTCTCTCCTGCCCAAAAAGGCTACAATTAAATGCAGATAGATAGATAGATAGACACATATACATTTACATAGACATCTATAAACATACACACATATACATACTCATATACAAATATGTAAGACTGTACTCCGCATATTTCCACTTAACATCTCTTTCTCTGGAATGGATACTTTCTACCACCAGTCAGGTTTCAAGAGCAAACAATAACAGGTAGGCAGTTCCAGTACTGGGCTGACCTTCAGTTTTGTGTAGAACCCTGGTGAAGCTTTTATGGGAAAATAGGAACAAGAATACTCAGAATGAGAAGAGACAGAGAGATATGGAACTGTCCTGGCAAAGGAAGTACTCTTAGCAATGAAATCAGAGACACACTGAAGCAGTGATGTTTTCATCTCTTCCACTAAATTCCCAAAGGATAACACAGGTGGGATATGTAGAACTTGACCCCAGATCTTCTTGACCTCAAAGACAATCTACTATCCACTGTACAGTATAGGTGGTTGCTTGAAGAAGGAATGAATGAATATCTCGGGTCTTTAAAAAATAGCAATTGGCAGTGCCATGTCTTCTTTGGGTAACCGAGAAATTTCAGCCTCCTGGTCTCTGCATCTATAGGAGGAAGGCTCCCTGCCCAAGCTCCACTTAACAGCTGTATTTTAGGCCCTCCCGGCTTAGAGTGAATGTCAATGGTAACTGCTTCTCTTTGGAACAGCAACCCTGAGGGTCTTCTCCCAGCTTGATTTTTTTTTTTTCCAATTAAAGGGGTCATCCTTTGACTCACTTCTTAAAGAGGCCTATTCACTGAATGGGAGTTGCCTCACACTAAGTGAGTACATGAAAAGGCCTTAGCCTAAAAGGGCCAGGGTCTCCCATTGCATCCTGGGCCATCTTCACTTGTCCTGATGAATATCAGGCTCTAGAGGAGCTCTAGAGGAGAAAGTGAGGCTGGTGACCTTGCACAGCCCTCCCTCACTCAAAGTCAACTGCAAGTCATGTCATCATTTCCCTGATGTCATGGTCCTCTTCAAAAACAAAGGACAAATAAATAGGAGGAAAGCTAGAAAGTGGAAAGAAGGAAGGAAACAACTATTTATTTAATGCTTTCTATGTGCCAGGCACTGTGTTAAGGGCTGGAGATACAAATACAAACTTAAAGAAATACAGTCCCTGTCCTCAAGGAACTTACATTTTAATGGAGGAAGGCAACATACAAAAAGCAGCTGAAAATAGGGGATTGGGAGAGAGGATGTATAAAGGTAGGAAAGGGGAAGGGTGGGTGGTATTCCAAAATGCAAGGCCTGGGGTGATTACTCAGAGTGCCCCACTCTGGGATCAACTCTGTGCAGACCTCTGTCCCGAGTTGGGATTCCACCTTTGACTGACTTCCCTAACAATCTTTGAAGTCCCAGGAGAAGGCTCATTCTATCTATACCCACAGATAAAATTTCTTTTTTTTTTTCCCAAATTTATTCAATATGAAACATATCTCTACAATTTCTGTTGAGGAGGTTGACCACGTCCACGACCAAATCCACCTCTAAATTGGAATTCTGTTGCTGACCCAGCCCCAGCTTCAGCTTTCTTGTCAGCACCAGGGTGAGCAGCACTTCATCTGTACGTGTCTCTGTCAGCTTCGGTCGGACCTGCCGGGCAGGTCGGGCAGGTCGGGCAGGTCGGGCAGGTCGCTCGTCCTCCAGACCTTTGGGCCTTGGCCTTCCTGTCTCAGGACGACTTCTTCTGAGTGTGGCAGGCACAATCTCAGGGGGCAGGTGAAGGTAATCCCGGAGGTACTGAATGCCCTCATTGATGAGGTACCAGTAGAAATGCCTCCATGCAAACTGCTCCTTAACATAGCCACGAGACTTTAGAGACTGCATGGCCTTCATGACATGGAGATTGGGCACGTTCTTGTCTGCCAGCTTGGGGTGCTTTGGCATGTGGACATCCTTCTTGGCTACCAGAACTCCCTCCTTAAAAAGGAGTTCATAGATGGCAATTCGGTTCTTCTTGGGCATCAACACCTCGGCGTCAGCGTTGGCGGCCGGTGCTGCTCTAGACGGAGTCCAGGCTAGAAAGGACCACAGATAAAATTTCTAATCTGCATTTACCTGTATCAAATCAACCTTTGGTCACTTTTTCTTTCCGTGAGAAAGTGCTCATTGTTATTGTCCACTTAACTTCTGCCTCCCTTGTGACAAAGAAGAATTAATAAAAACCATCCAAATCCAGAGACTGTATGACAATGTCTATAACATTCAGTCCTAGCAGTCCTCCACCTCATATGAAGGAGGTGGTGTGTTTCATTATCTCTCCTCCAGAACCTTTGGCCATCTTTGTCTCTGTATTTAAACTTCAACTGCCTTTTTGTGATTTGATCATTTACATTGTTGTAGTGACCTGGTATATCAATTTCCTGGTTTATATATATATATCAGTTTATATAACTCTTTCCATATTTCTCTGATTTTCTTATAGTCATTATTTCTTATGCAATAATGTTCTACTACATTCACATACCAGAGTTTTCTTAACCATTCCCCACTTCCAGTTCTTTGTTCCTGAGAGGAGTGATTCTATGAATATTTTGATGTGTATTAAATATATGTTTCTATTCTTGACTTTCTTGGAGTACCTGCCCAGTGGTAGGATTGCCGGGTCAGAGGGTACGGACAGTTCTTTTTGTACTTTCAAGAATGAAAAAGGGGAGGAGGGAAGCTAGCATGTTTCTCTTAATGAAAAAAAAAATTAAGTGCTTAGCACACTGGCCAAAAACAAAACAAAACAAAAAAAAACAAACAAACAAAAAAGGATAAAACAACAGTCAAAAAGCAAATAACGTCATTTACTTCCATCCAGTTTCCTACTTTTTCACTCCAACTGTTAACCTGACAAGCAGCTGCCACAGAGGCCAAAAATAGAAATCAAGAGGAAATATAAGGAAAAGTCCTCTCTAGATAAGATTTAAACCAAATCCTTTCATTTATGTGTAGTTAGGGGTGGGATGGTAGAGACACAATGAGGAGAAACAAACAGAAAGTTGCATCTATAAAGCCCCTATTATTTTATAGGCCTTCAGAAGTCAGAGGACTATATATTTGGTCTCCCTCTATGGTACCCAGAATAGTGTCTGCCGCATGATAATTACTCATTTTTTTTTTACAAATGAATGAACATTTTTCATGTATCAAGCACTATAAAATCATTCTACATCTATAAAAGAGTAGATATGATGTAATTCCTCTACCTACTCACTTATTTATTCATTCTAGCCTTTTCATTTTAAGTTCCAAAAACCTCATTACTTCATCTTCAAATAAGGCCAAATAAAATAAGCCAAAGTCTCCACTACCAAGTCTGCAGATGAGAGCAGATGAATGAAGTATGAATGGTAAAATGCAGCCTTGATACAGCTCTCAAGAGATTTCCCAGATTCTCCCAGATGTTGCAACCTTTGTGGCCATAGCATGTACTGGCTAAGATGAGGGGGAAACACAAGGATTGGTTGGTGTGTGAGGTAAATAAAATGTGAAGATTTCACAGAGAAGATATGTGTGTGTGTGTTTATATGTATATATATGTATATGTATGTATGTCATATATATATATACATACATATATATATATACATATGTATGTATATATATATATACATACTAAGAAATATTTAAAAATCAAGAAATAGGGAAATAGGGAAGTGGAAAAAAATTCTGAGGTTGTGAGAGTCTGATGGCTTAGCCTCTGGGAAAGTTTACTCTGAAACTTTTTGTTCTTTCTTCTGGTTCTGGTTTAAAGATTTGCTCAGTAAGAATAGGGTCACTGTGACCTGCTTTCCTTTACTGTAAAAGTACTGTAAAAGAATGGAGAGGGTCTCCCCCTCCCTTTATCCTATTCTCCTTCTTTAGATTTATTGATGTCACCTCTGTTATAATCATTAACTAAGGGAATGGGAATTGGAATTTCTGTGCCTTGATTTCCCAGTTCTTTGTCTAGCTTTCATGCTCAGATTGTAAGCCCGCCTCCCAGCCAGTGGTGAGAAGGGTCAGAGGTGGGCGGGAATTCTCGTGTCAGGTATAATTATTGGTGCTTTGCCTTTTGTAAAGCACCTCCCTTGATAGATCTGTTCTGACAGAGGATACCCTATTCTCAAGAATGGAATAAAATTTATTTCTGTTCCCACCCTGAGATGGCTTCTTATTATAAATTAACTTTTAATTGGTGAGCTTCTTTCATCCCACACAGATGGCTTCTGGGATGGGCAGGGCAATCCTGACTTATGTGGGCATCTGAACGGTGTCCATAATAATGAAATACACATTCCATAGTGTAAAGAACCTGGTCCCCCAACCTGCCAGCTGCTATTTCTCTTCCTCTTCAAGCTACCCTTTATTTATTCTGGCAAAAAAATAAAGAAGCAATATAAGGACACTCTCTCTCAAGAACTTTGGAATTGATTGTGTGACATGGGAGACACTGGCATAGGACCATTCGGCACGGCGTATCCTCATCAGAGAAGGTGCTGTGCTCTATGAGCAAAGCAGAATTGAAACAGCTTAAAGGAAAGGCTGGATGTGCAAATTTGGGGAATCCTCCCCAAATGTTCACATGGACTATTTGTGCCTGACCTATGGTAGAGCATTCCGGGCTCACGTTGGTCTGATCAGCCACAACTGGACATGTTGAAACTTGGCTCTAGCATAGTGATGCCATTTTGGTTCTCTTCTAGAGCAAAGGACAAGAACCAATTTATTCTGTGTATACCTGTGTACATAGGCCTTCTCTCCTTTGGTACAATGTAAACTCCTTGAGGGTAGGGACTGTTGTATGTTTGTCTTTATATTCTCAGAGCTTAACATAGAGCCTGGAAGGTGATCGATAAATTCTTGCTGATCTGTTGATTGAGTAGAGAACTGGTTCAAGTCTTATTTCTAACTTACTCTATGACCTTGACCAATGTCTCTGAGCCTATGTTTTCCTACATATAAGGATAGGATAACAATGCCTGCTTACCCTTGTGGTTGGGACAGAGCATCAGAGAAGATAGTAGATATAAAAACTCTTTGAAAAACTTAAAACACTATACAAAGATGCATGGTATTATTCTGAGTGAACCAAGCATTACTCCCTGTGCTCTCCCAAAGGGAGAGAAGTCATGAAACTCAAGCAAAAACATCTATTGTTAGGTTATTCCTATAATAGAAAGAGGATGCCCCAAGGAGAAGGGTCCTTCTCAGGGAGATGTCCTAGAGAGGAGACCAGATGTCCTTTGTGTATATATTGTTCCACTTAGGTCCGTGAAATTTGTTCTTAGTTTGTTAAAAACTGCAAGGATCCTTATGTACCATTTAGTGGGTCCTGTTTCTATTTGTTCTTATTTTCTTTGTATAAAATCCTGGGTAAAACTTGCATCAGTCTAGAGCAGTAGTATCAAGCTCAAATAGAAATGGGGGCCACTAAGCCATAAGTAAGGATCCCTGTAGGCAGTATATTGACTTAGTATTAACAAAATCTCTGTTTTATTTGTATTTTTATTTATTTTGTTAAATATTTCCCAATTACATTTTAATCTGATTCCTGTTGCTTGTACTTGTGCTTGATACCAGTGATCTAGAACATCCTTCAGACGACCTGGAATTTTGGCAAGCAAAGGAGAACAGCGTGGTAGAATGACATCTTAGACTGAGCACTGAACTGGATTTCAAAAGACCTGGGATTCTAGATCCCACTTGGCTACCAACTGGCTCTGCGTTGTTGTTGTTTAGTCATTTTTAGTCATGTCTAAGTCTCTGCGACCCCATTTGGGGCTTTCTTGGTAAAGGTACCGTACTAGTTTGCCATTTCCTTCCCCAAACTGACTCTGGATTTGTGCAAATCACTTAATTTCTCTATGCCTATTTTCTCACCTATAAAATGAGAATGTTGGGCTAGATTATTTCTAAGGCATCTTCCAGCTCTAAGGGCCCAGGAATCTAGACATTCTCTTTAGCCCTCCACTTTAGTCTTCCTCCCTTCCTCCCTCCAGTCTGGTCTCCTTCCCTTCCTACAGTTTTTTTCCTCTCCAATTCATGCCAAAATAATCTTCCTAATGCACAGATCTGGTGACATCATTCCTCTTGCTCAGAGTCTTTCAGTGACTTCCCCATTGCCAACCATATAAAATACAAGCTCTGTAATTTGACACTCAAAGCCCCTTCACAATCTAGCTCCAACTTCCCTTTCCAGAAATTTCGTAGTCTTGGGTCAGACTGGACTGGTTCCTACTGATTGATTCCTAATTTCATTGTGCCCTCTCTTACCACCTCTACTTTTGCACATCCAGTCTCTCATACTGTGAACAGACTCTTGTGCTACTTTTGCATCCTTGCTCTCCTTCAAGTCTTAACTCAGGTATTATTCTTTCCTTACTTATTCAGCTAGAAGAGATTCTTCCCTCCCCATCTCCTTGAATCTCTTAAATTACTGTTTGACCTCTCCTGTACACTTAATCTTATTCTGATATGTATTGTAAGTATTTGCATTTTTGTTTCATCCCTACAATTTGAAAGATCCCTGAAAAAGGAGACTATATTGTTTTTCATCTTTCCATCTGTAGCATCTAGACTAATGTCTCCCATGTAGGCTAATAATAATGATGAATATGGGCTGAATTGAATGAAATTGAATTAAGCCTCTTAATCTTCCATTCCCCTTTCCCTTCACTACCAAAGTCTTATCTCTGGCTATACCCACATCACTCCCACAACCTCTAACAACTCACGATTCTTGGCCCTAACTCTAAACCAAGATTAGAAGTGGAAACCACACTAAGACTCACAAGCAGAGGGAAAGGGGGCTAGTGTTATTTGAAGGATTGTCTTGCTCCCATCTGTTCTTCATTTCTTCTGCTAGGTCTTTAGATTGTGAAAGTTTTTCCTTCTACATAGCGTAGAGTTGATGATATATCAGTATGGTATGATGACATCTACTAAAAATGTTATTCTTAAATTTGTATGGATCGATGTTCTATCTGGATGGTTGTGGGAAACAAATTCCAGCTCTAGTATACTTTATGTCCTGAATTCTCAAGGATGCCATATGTTAGTTTATAGAAAGAGCTTCTAGTGAATAATTCCAGCTACTAATTCTGTCTTTCTACCCATCCAGTAGATACTACATTTTTGCAACCTACAGTGATGACTTGCATGGTTTCTACCACTTCATTGAAAAATCAGCATTGATGAATGAATGAATGAATAGAAAACCATTCATTGTTTAAGTGTTTACTATGTACCAAGCACTGTGTTAAGTGCTGGGAACACAAAAAGAAAAAGCTGCAATCCCTGCTCTCACAGAGGTCACACTCTAATCATGGGAGAAAACACACAAAGTTTAACTATGGGAAAGATGGGAAATCTTGGATGTTCTAGGGATAGGTCAGATACCAAGGCCCTAAGAGGCCATAGACTACGTCAGTAAATCAGATGACAATGCTAGGGCTTCTGTAGCGCACAGAGGCAGGTCATATGGCAAGACCTGAAGGACATTAGGAGGCATTGTCAGGGAAGATGGTGACTCTCACCTCATTGTAAGCCATGTGAACATTCAAGCATCCCAAATGGATTATGGGGTGGCCCCAAAGCAGGAAATAAGAAGGCAAGGGTAGAGAGGAGGGCAACCTCAACAGTGCCAGGTCTTTCTGAAGGCCTGGCTAGTCTGGGCTTCTTATGGACTCCTTTCTATCATCTCTAGTGGGAATGATCTGATCCCGAATTGCTCTTCTTAACTTCTACATATATCTAAGCAAATATGCATGATTCATTCACTTGTTCAGTGCTTCTTTGTCAGCCTCCTGCTGGTTGAGTTCATATGCATATACCAACCATGGAAGGCCTTTTGATTCTGCTCTTGATTCTATTCCCTTCATACGTTCCAGCTGGAGAGAAATCACTACTTCCCTTTCTAGGTTTTCCCTAACTATTCTTTTAATAATAGACTCTAGAATTATCCCAGAAATCAAAGCCAAGCTCACTTGACCAACGGTCTGCGGACTTCTCTTTTAAAAAAAATTAATAGGATATTTGCAATATTGTGGTGGTTTGCCCATTTTCCCCTTAAAGCTTTGGAATCTGTAACCCTATTATTGCTAAAGGCAACAACAAGGATTTTAAACTATGTTGGGAACAAAGCGAACCGAAGCAATGACTAAACTACAGTTCAAGAGAATTGTACAGTGATCATAGGTGATGGAGAGAAGATAGAAGTTCTCAATTGTTATTTTGTTTGTTTCCTTTACCAGAAATAATTATTTGACCAAGAAGGCTAAAATAAATATGGTTACAGAGAGACCTATGAGGTGTGAGTGTGTGATATTAGACTATGAATAGTTCCTCCTTGGTACAGATAAGAACGAAAACACGAAAGCACTAACTTTCTGTTCCTTAATCTTCTGTCTCACAAATTCTCTGTTACTAGGTTCAAAGGTAGTCTAGTGGGTATGCTCTAAAATATTATCAGAAATCACCAAAACTACAAAACAAAACTCTCTCTGGTCGGTTCAACTACTACTTTGGTATAATTGAGGAAATCTCCCATGCTTTAGGTTCCCTTCTTTCAATATCAAACTACAAACTAATTGGCTTAAACAAATATCACATTAATGGCCATGTCATTTATTTCAGTGTCAAATAAATATGAAGAAATATTTGTTACAGTCTAGGACTAATCAGACCAATCTGGTACCTCAGGGTCAATACTGAAACAACAAGAAATGTCTGTACAAGACCAAAAGTTAACCAGAAGAGGTTCTTTTACCTGTAGGAGGGAAAGGATGTCACAGAAGTATATTCAATGAGAAGCCTACATTGATTCAGCTTAGTACAGTTTCCCAGATTTAGTCATACTATCTGAAGTCAGAAGCCTCAGAGAGCAAGTCGAAGTTTCTCCTGGACTTTTGTACTCAAAAAGTCATGTTCGAGCCAATCAATTCTCAAGGAGAGTTTTAACATCTCTTAAAGAAAAAGAACTATGTGAGGGATAGGGATGGAGAAAAAGATAGCCCAGTCTACATGTCAGGGCCCTGGGGAACATTGTGCCTTCTGCTGTTCAGTCACATTCAGTTTTTGGTGACCCCATTTGGGGTTTTCTTGGCAAAAATACTGGACTAGTTTGCCATTTCCTTCTCCAGCTCATTTTAGAGATGAGGAAACTGAGGCAAACAGGCTTAAGCGACTTGCCCAGGGTTACATGGCCACTAAGTGTCTAAGGCCAGATTTGAACTCAGGAAAATGTGCATTTTCCATAAGAACATTTAAACAAAGTATAGAAACTGGGGAAGGGCTTATAGTCCAAGTCACCTGGAAAGCAGAATTGCTGGCTTTATTTCACTCTCATTGAGTAGGACAGCTGCTAGCTTCCCTTGGTCTCAGCTCCATGCCACTTCCCTACCTATGTCTACCTTCTCTCCTCTTGATCTCAGGGTCATAGGAGAGGGATGGTTTGTGAGCATTTAGAGAAAAAAGTGGTGCCAAGAAAAGCCATCACACTTTAGTGTGACCATATTTATAAGTTAGATTACCTAAATGGTAACTAACTAGAGAGGCAAAAGCATGGAAATTTGGGGGAGAGGCTATGATTCTGGAAGAAGGAATCACTAGCAGTAAAGGGTAGGACAAAGGTAGGAGCTGTTAATGAAGGTCAGCTGGGCAACTATAGGACAGGGGGAGGGCACTGGCATCTTAGTGTGGTGGTGGTGGTGACATGCTAGAAAAGGAAAAGATCATCCTTGAAAGTGGATATCAAACGGTAGCCATGATAAATGTTGGCTACTTCTCCTGACAAGAGTGCTTTGCATGTTCTCAGCATCTAGCCCCTTGTCCCCTAATCTTTTTCTCTGAGTCTTGGATTCCTCCATCTTCTGGTCCCATGTGCCCTCCTCTTCTCATTCTTTTTCTACTGCTGCTGTGCTGAGCCAGCTCCTCTGGGAGGGTAGAACCTTGGAGTGGGGCAGAATTCAGAATTGGCCCTGAGTGACCCTGTTACTAGGCCAGCCCAGTTCAGCATTTTGAGTATCCAAACCAGTTGGAAAGAGGGCTGACACCTTCCTCCTCTCTCCCAGCCAAATCCTCTCCTAGGCCAAGGTGACTGCTTTTCTGGGCTCTTTTCCCTTTCCTTTGGGAGTGGGAGAGTGTGTTGCAGAAGGAAAGAGAGCAGCCAAGAGGCTTCTTTTCCAAAGATCAGACAAATGGGCTCTAGGACCGGCCAGGAAAGTGAAGGTGCAGGGGATACCTGGGAAGTTGGAGACAGAGAAACAAGGAGGGCTGAGTTAGGGAAAAGTTCCCCTCCTGCCCACCTTGAAAAAAGATTGGTAGAAATGGAAAAGCATCCTGGGAGCTTGGCTGTGGAGGCACATAGCAGTTCTAGCTGTGGGAGCCAGAGTGGTCTTTGCATGCTCACTCCACCAGAGGGCGATATCATCCCATAGAGCTTGGAGTCCCAACTCCGGTCTGGGAACAAGATCCTTAGAAATAATTTGATAGTGATAGGGCTCCACGTACATCCTATCTTCCCATACAATCAGTTCTACAATGGAGAAGGGATGCTGCTAAGGCTTTGCTCAATGATAAGCCCCCAACAGCCCTTAACCGGCCATGAATTGGGCATCTTTTGGTTGTTGTGTAGTTTACTGTATGTACTTGTATAATGGAAGAAAAACCTTTAGGTGGTTGTTTAGTTGGGATAGACTGCACCATGAGTCGGATCCTAGTACTGGCCCTCTTACTCTCTAACGAATAAATTCATCTCTTTAGCCTCAGTTTCCCCAAATGTAGAATGAAGAGGTTGGTCATGTAATTTCTAGTTCTCTTCCAATTCTGACATTTTCTTTGGTTCTAATTGTATGTTGTTAGTGCTGGTCAAGATGGTCGTAAGCAATTTGGCTCTAAGAGTGATCAAAGGAACTGAAGGCCCTAGGGGAGAGATGGGCAAGGGGGTGGGGGTGGGGTGAGTGGAGAGGAAAGCCTAGTTTACACAGCTGCTGTCCTAGATAAGGGGCAGGAACAACCTTATCATCTGGAGTTATAGGATCATAGGATTTAGGGCTGGAAAGGATTGTGGAGCGCATCTTTTCCAATGCCCTCATTTGGGGCCCTGTACCTCCCAGTGTGTTTGGTTGGCCAAACGGTGGTCCATGTTGTTGGACCACAGAAAACTGGATTTGAAAGAGACTTCAGGCACTACCTCATTTTACAGATGAGGAAACTGAGGACAAGAGAGGTTGAATGGCTGGCTTGTCCAAGGTCTTATGTGCAGTAAGTATGCAATTGGTCTTCTCAACTATATTGTAATCTCCCAGGGGACAGGGACCATGCTTACTGCCATCCCAGCACCTCTGACAAGTGCTTTGGCACTACACTGACGTTTGTGGATCAAAATGATTGATCGACTTAGTTCAGAGTTCCAGATCTGAATAGGAAGCAAAGCAGGCTAGACGCAATTTCTTTTTGCTGCTAGAATATACTTGTCTGTGACTTAGGAGTAGGGCGGGGACCATCTATCCCTTCTTTTGAATCCCCAATGCTTAGCACTTTTTAGTGTTTTTTGTATCTTCCTGCACATAGTTAGATTCATAAATGTTTAATGCTCCTTTCGCCCAAGTCTAGCTCACCCCCTGCTCTAGCTTCCCTCTACCTGAATTAAGGTTTAAATGAAGCTCAGATTCTGGTCTAGTGCACTGGAGATCCCAGCAGAGCTGGAGGCTACAGAAAACCAAACCAAAACAAAAACAACAACAAAAAAAAAAAAACAGGTAAGAGAGTGACAGGTGAGAAGCTAAAATCTGGGGGAGGGGAGCCTAGTGGGGCAAGGAGCCAGCTGAGTGTGAGTCTGGCAGGGGGCCAGCTGAGTTCTGGAAGTGTTTGCTTTCTGGTTGCTGGGCTGTTCCGTTGCACTACCCGGGGGATCCAATTTCTTCACCCGAGCACATGTAGAATATAAAATAGACAAGTGACCGGTTCCAAAGCCTATTAACATTTTGTGGTCTACAGCGTGCTTGTCCCTCTATCGTTTGAGGTCACGGGATCCTAGATCTAGAAGGGACCTCAGAGGCATTTAGGCCAGCCTCCCCTCCCCCATTTTATAAATGAGGAAACTGAGGCCCAAGGAGGTTAAATGAATTGCCCAAGGTCACAAAAAGCATCAAATGTGGGATTTGAACCCAAGTGCTCTGATTCCATAGCCAGTGCTCTTTCCACTGCACCACACTGCCTGCTGTGACTCTAATAAGGCACAAATAACATGCTTACAAAATTTGCAGACACACAAAGGGATATTTGTTGTTCTGAAAGGATTCAAAAAGACTTTTTAAAAAATAGTTCAATATGGGGCTGAATCTAATAAGACAACATTTAACAGGGATAAATGAAATGTCTTTGGGTTCAAAAAAAATCAACTTGATAAGCACACAATGAGAGAGGTGTGGCTGGGCAGCAGTTTATTTGAAAAAGATCTGGGGGTCTTAGACAACAGACTCAGTACAGAATGAGAGGGCAGCTGAAAAGGCTAATGTGACGCTCTGCTACATTAAGAAAGGTAGAGTGTTCATGAATAAGAGGCAGAGGGTCCAACTCCAATCTGCTCCAGTCAAACCACACCTAGAGTATTACGTTCAGCTTGGGCCACCAGTCCTCAGCAAGGGTGATGGATTAGGTAGACTAATTCTAGGGGACAGCAACATGAAAGGCCACCTGTTTTAGAAGAAATCATGCTGGTTCTTGGAATCATAAAGCTGGAGTTTGAATCCTGGCCTTTCTCCACTTACTACCCATGTGATCTTGGACAAGACACTTAACTCTCTGGACTTCAGTGTCCTTGTATTTAAAATGAGAGGAGTCGACTAAGCTACCTCTGACTGACTTCTAACATACTTTCGAGTTCTAAACGTGTGATTCACTGATCAAGTTTGTGTCATCTGAGCATCAGGTAGAGAACTAGGGATATTAATCAGTCAAGAAAGCATCTATTAAGCGCCTCCTATGTGTCAGACACCATACATTCACTGGGGACACAAAACCAAAAGAGTTTACATTCAAGAAGTTTATATTCTAATGGGGGAAACAGTGTGTGTGTATGTATGTCTGTGTACATGTGCATGTATAGGTGATTATATATCTGTGTATGCATTAAGTATATATGAACGGAGGCAGCTAGGTAGTGTAGAAGATAGGGCACTAGGCCCGGAGTAAGGAAGATCTGAGTTCAAATCCTGCCTCAGACACTAACTAGCTAAGAATCCGGGCAAGTCACTTAATCCCTATTTGCCTCAGCTCCTCAGTGAATCGGTGGGGATACACTGGAGAAGGAAATAGCAAACCATTCCAGTATCTTTGCTAAAAAAAATGGGGTCACATAGAGTCAGACATGACTGAACAATTGAATAACTGATATATGAACACAGGTGCATACACACATTTGTGTATGTAGGTAAGATTAGGTAGTCTTGGAGGGAAAGGGACTAGCAGCTGGTGAGACCAGGAAAGGCCTCGTGTAGAAGGTAATACTTTAGCTAGGTTTTGAAGGAAATGAAGATTTCCAAGAGTTGGAGGTAAGGAGGGAAAGCATTCCAGTTATGGAGGACATCAGTGCAAAGGCACCAAGATGGAAGACAGAAAGTGTATGTGAGGCATGGCCAGTATGGTTGGACCATAGAATCCAGGGATAAAGGTAGTGAGACTGGAAAGGTAGAGTCGGGGCCAGGTTCTGAAGAACTTTGAATACAAAACTAAGGCATTTTTACATTTGATCACAGGGAAAATGACAGAAGTCTTCCAGTAACTGAAGGACCATCATCTGGAAACGGGATTGAATTTATTTGGCATAATTAAGAGCAAAGGGTGCAAGTTTCAAAGAGGTGAATTCAGGATTCAAGTAAAGAAAAATTTCCTAATCAGAGCTGTCCAAAAGCTGAAAAAAGCTGTCTTTGCTCATGCAGAGTGTAAACCAGAGGTCAGACTTGGATTCGTTCTCTGTCTCCAGGTGTTCCGGTGTTTGGGCGGTTTCTATATAGGAGAAAACATTCTTAGAAGAAAGCAGTTCTTAGAACATTTCCTTCCTTCCTTCTTTCCTTTGAAGATTTTTTTTTCATTCAGTTCAGAAACGATCATTTCAAAAGCTCAAACTTGACATGTCTACAATCTCCAATGAGATGTGAATGTTTTAACTCTGCTTCCTTCCTTCCTTCCTTCCTTCCTTCCTTCCTTCCTTCCTTCCTTCCTTCCTTCCTTCCTTCCTTCCTTCCTTCCTTATCCCAAGTAACCGAGTATCACGAAGTAACCAAGCTACACTTGGGACCCAGGTAACATTTACTGAAATAAAAGTCTTGTAGCAATTGGACATATTCAGGATTGCAAATATAGAATCGATAGATAGATCAATCTATAGAATATATAGAATCAATAGTCAGACAAGTGGGGCATTGGATAGAGCAGTCAGAAAGTCAGAGCCAGAAAGATGAGAGTTCCAATGAGATCAGATTCTTACTAAATGTGTGACCTTAGTAAGTCACTTAACCTCTGCCTACCTTAGTTTATCTATTAAATGAGGATAATAATAGTACTTTCCTCCCAGGTTGTTGTGAGGATAAAATGAGGTAATATTTGTAAAACCTTAAAAGTACTTTAGGAATAAGTGCTAGCTATTATTCATACAATTTTAGAGTTTAAAGTGACCAGAAATGATAAGTTCTTGTCAAGATGATTATTGCAATTTGTTATCTTCAGTTGCTCAGAGCACTTAGAATTAAGGAGTGAGTCATGATTTTGCTTGGAAATTTCTGATTTTAAGTGCCCCCCCCCAAAATGCTGTTGAATTTTTTTTTTAATCATTAGTCTAAAGAAAAGCAATCCATTGAAGGAATTTTCCCCTAAGGCAAATCTGAAGATTTTTTTTTTCATTCAGTTCAGAAGCAATCATTTCAAAAGCTCAGACTTGACATCTCTACAATCTCCAATGAGATGTGAATGTTTTAACTCTGCTAAGTTTGGAGAAAGGCAGAAGGGAACAATGTTTAAAAATGAAGAGATAGCAGGATGGTGTAAATAGCAAGGTTGCATAGAATAATGTGACAAAGAGAGACTTTACAGTTTGCAAAGAGCTTTCTCTACATTGGCTTAAGTGAAATATAGCACAGTTAAAGGTATATGAGCTCTAGAGACCAAGATCTGAGTTTAAAATGTGGCTCTGCCACTCACTCCTTGTGTGACCTTGGGCAAATCAAAACCTCTCTGTTTCCTTACCTGTAAAATGAAGGGGTTGACTTTAGCGGATTTGGAGGGTCCCTTCAAGCTCTAAATTTATGTCCATACAATTCTTTGATCCTTAGAACAGCCCTGCAAAATAAGTGCTACTGTTACCTCCACACCAAGACAGCCAGACATGCCTTGGAGTCAGGAAAAATTGGATTTCACTACTGATTCTGACATGAACCATCTTGCGGTAAAATATATATCACTGAATCTCTCAGTGCCCCAGGCACCTCTAGAGATCATAAAATACAGAAAAGTTGCTGATCTGCATCAAGGAAGGAGTTTCCCCACAGTGATGCGATCATAGGTCAAGACCAGAAACCCAAACCAGATAACCAACATTTCTCTGTCTGAATTAAACATGTGCCAAAGATACCTGTATCAGTCATAAAGCATTGTTTTCCAAAATGATATTCCTCTCTCTTAAGAAAAAGGAACACGAAGGTCAAATTATGGTTATGAAATCTATGGAATCTAGGAATTCAAAACAGATTAAAACCTTTGAGTGTAACTGCTATCTTTCAATAACCCTACCCAGGAGGCTAGGCAATGTTGCTTGGTTCCTGAGACTTTGTAAATTAGCAGATTTAAGAATATTTAATCTCTGAGATGACAGTCAGACTCTTTCATTTATTTGACTTGCTTATGGTTCTGGATTTGAGTATGTATGACATCACACTGAAGCTTCACAATTCAATCCAAAGGTATCTGGTGGCCCAGGATAGAGCGTTGGGCCTCGAACCAGGAAGACCTAAGTTAAAAGCCAACCCACTTACTTACTGTGTGTCCCTTGACAAGTCAGTTAAACTGTTTGCCTTAGTTTCTTTATCTGTAAAATGAGGATAAGATCATGTACTTCACAGGCACATAGTTTAGTGCCTGCTATATAGTAGGTGTTTTATAAATACTCCCTTCCCAATGTACTCTAGATTATATTTTCTAATTATACTTTTTTGTTGTCTTTTAGTTAGATCTGACTCTTTTGTCATCCTGTTTGGGGTTTTCTTGGCAGATATTGGAAGGATTTGCCGTTTTTACAGTTGAAGAACTGAGGTGAACAAGGTTAAGTGACTTGCCCAGGGTCACACAGCTAATCCTTTCTGAGACTAGATTTGAACTTAGTTCTTCCTGCCTCCAGGCCAGGTGCTCTACCCACTGTACCACCTAGCCTCTACTAATTCACTAATATACCACTAGGTGGTATAGTGGATAGAGTATACATCTGGGGGTCAGGAAAACCTAAGTTTACATCTGGCCTCAGACAGTAGCTGTGTGACCCTGGGCAAGTCACTTAACCCTGTTTGCTTCAGTTTCCCCATCTATAAAATAAGCTGGGGAAGGAAACAGTAAACTATTTCAGTATCTTTGCCAAGAAAACCCCAAATGGGGTCCAGAAGAGTCAAACAGGACTGAACAACAATGAATATACCTAAAATAATCAGATGGTGACCACAGTAATTCACCTTCTCCATCATTCTTCATTAAGATGATAGGTCCTCAAGAAGCTGATTTAGAGCTGTGTCATTTGGGAATCAAATCTTAATTCCCAGTCTTTTTGCACTTGAGGAATCTCCATTGTCATCAAGTAAGTATCCTGGCTACTTATCCAGTCAATCCTATCTGTCTTCTGAGCAACAGGATGACATTCCAGTAATTTTATAGCAACTTGTTTGATCCATCAAGAATTGCATTGTCCAGGAAAATAATGGAAATATAGCGTTATGGAGATTGTATACGTGTGTGTCGGGGGTGTCATTCAAAAGAAATGCCTGAGAAAGCATGGTGTGGAGAACAGAACACTGTACCTGGAGTCAAAGCTCTGGTTCTGGCTGGCACTTATTATTAGCCTGTCGCTTTTTTTGATTTAGGCCTGTTTCTTCATCTGTAAAATGAGTAGATTGGACTAACTGCTGAAACCTCTTCCAGCTGTAGATCTATTATCCTATTTTCAATTAAATACTGCCTGTATGGTGCTTTGCAAACTTCAAAAGGCCTCATGGGATTGTTTTAAGAAAACTTGTTTTTATAAGTATTGTATCAATTGGAATTATTCTATCAACCGAATTATCCGCATAAATGTTTAACTCTTCAGTCTATTTGACCTCCACAGTCCAGGTCGAGTGTGGAAGAGGGATTAACTTTGTTCCGGGTAGGTAGCGCCTTTCCTCCCAGGGTGGTTTCGTTGATAAATGGAGCTCTTTTCAAATCTGTAAGCTACATAAATGCTGAGTATTATTATTGTTGCTATTATTGTGTCACTTCAGAAAGCAGAATGAGGACTGCTGGAGACAGAATTTTATACTATATTTTTTCACGACTAGGTTCGAGAGCAAACAAAATGAAATGGGTTTTCTGTCCTTGGAGGAATTGGATGAGCACCTGTCAAAGATGGTGTACCTGGCTCCGAGGCTGAACTTCGAATCCATGGTCCTTACCTAGGCTAAGATTTTGTTCTGTTCGATTAGTGGGTTGGAGAGGAGACTTTTTTATTTTTTGCAAAGTTTCCGATTTCATTTATCCCTCCGCCCTTCGGCCCCCTCCTCTCTTCGCTGACACCGTTTCTTTCCAAAGCCAATCCTATTCCGGAGCCCGTGCGCCGAGGCCCTCCCCTCTGCGTCCCCTGGCCCTCCTCCCCGGCTCCCCGCCCGCCTCCGCCGGCGCGGGACAGCCAGCCAGGATCCTGGCCCGGCTGCGCTTCATTTCCCCGGAGCGCGGAGAGCAGAGGACATTCTTCCCCAGCAGCCCAGGGCTCCGGCCCTCACGTGACTTAGCCACCGTTGCAGCTTTCCAGAGAAAGAGAAAGAGTTTAAAGGTTACGGAGGAAATTAGCATACACACAAGCGCGCGCGCGTACACACACGCACACACACTCACACACATACTCTCTTCAATACGCGTCCAGTTTCTCCGTAGTAAGGACAGGATCTGTCAGCTTGTGTTGATCAGAGAAGGGTCTGGGGCAGGGGACAGTCCAAAACAAATATTAATAGGTACTTTTCTTGAAAATGTACACACACATACATACATAACACTTTTAACGACGAAACACCTCCAAATACTGGATTCTATCAAGTGGTCTCACAGCGAGAAGCACCAGAGCGATCCCAAAGCGCGGAATGTTGCAAAAAGAGGGATAATTTGTAGCAGAACCAAACAAAGAAACAATCACAAACATCCCCACCCCACGCCCATCCCCACCCTTTCCGGGGACTTAATGCCCCAAGGAGCCCCTTGGGAGAGGCCAACACCCCTCCCCCCATTTCTTTGCCTCGAGGTCCAGAGTTACTACCTCTCCCCGAAATTGAGTGGGAGGGGGTGGAGAGCGAAGGAGATGAGGTTCCCCGAAATCTCCAGAGCGGAATCACTCTTCCCAGACGTCGGGTAGTTGGAGAAGCTGGGACTTTGGAAGATGCGCGTCCCAGTCGTCTCGTCTGCGATCCAATGAATTTAGTCTAAAGACCGCAGCCCCCTCCCACCCCGAAGCGCCCCTCCTCCCTCCTTGTCAGCCCTGGGGCAAGCGGGGCCCGATCCCGGGCCCGCCCGCCCACTTCCCCCGCTTGCATAAACGGAGGGAAGATTTTTCCACTCTCCCTATTCCCTTCCTATCTTTCGCACACTTTTTTCGTATTGCTCCCCCAACCGGCAAAACTTTCTATTTCCACACACATACACACACACGCACACACACACACACACACACACACACAGGCGCGCGCGCATACACACACACATACACACACACACACACACACACAGACTGACGTCTTTTGCGCATTTCCTGCATTAGACACACACACTGGAGGAGAGAGAGGGAGGGAGAGAGATCTAGAGACAGACCAAGAGAGCTAGGGGGAGCGAGTGTCAGAGGCCGAGCTAGAACGGAGGGAGGTGGGGCTTAAAGCCGAAAGCTCCTGGAGCCCCAGCCCCAGCAGCTCCTGGCGAGTACTGGGTTAGTGCCTGCCTGGCCTGTGAGGTGGAGCCCCAGCGGCGGCGGCGGCTGCGGCGGTAGTGGCGGCGGCTGGAGCTGCAGCTGCAGCAGCGGCAGCGGCAACAGCAACAGCAGCAACAGCAGCAACAGCAAGAGCAAAACAGACCCTCGAATCCTGTGCGGATGTAAGGTTCTTGGCTTTTGGCGTTTCTCGAATACAGACTGAGGGTGAAGGAGAGCAACAAGAAGAAGGCAGCGAGGGGTTGAGAGGAAGCAGTGGGAGGTGTGTGTGTGTGTGTGTATTTGTAGGGGAGGTGTGTGTGCATGTGTAGTTTGGGGTTTAAATTTTTTTTTCCTTAAGAGGATTATTTCCTATCGCCATGCATTTCTCTTTATATATATAGCATCCGATATATAACATCCCTCCTTTCATCTGCACACACACACACACGTTCACACATACCCCTCCTCTCCTAGAGGCGCAGAAGCTGGATTTGCAAGGAGGATCCTTGTTGAATTTTATATTGCATCCCTCCTTTCCTTCCCCGTCCCTGCCCCATTTCCCGAACTACCAAGCACCCCCTGCCAAAGTAATAATTTCCCGGGGATTATGCTTTTGAAAGATAGGTAAGAGCCGGGCGCAGCGCCCACTCTCCCCCACCCCCCTTTCCACTGTCCTAGACACTGGGAGCATTAGAGAGGCGAGGGTGAGCCTATATAGTGTATATATTTATTGTCATTTTGCTTTAGGTGTGCTGAGGGAGAGGGGAGAGGTTTGATCCAAAGACGGACGTCCCCCAGCTCTCTCCCCAGCCCCATCCTTGCCCCCCCCCCCCCCCCCCCCCCCCCCCCCTCCCCCCCCCCCCCCCCCCCGCTTTCCGTTAGAAACCCAGCGAGGAAATACATGCTCTCCCTGGGAATCGCCAGAGCCAGGGCGAAGCACTACAAGGTGTAGGTAGGGTGTAGTGTGTGTGTGTGTGTGTGTGCGAGTGTAAGCTTGAGAGGTGGGCGGGAGAGGGGGGACCCAGGCGTCCCCATCCCTCCCGCCCCAAGAAGACCCCCACGGCACCAACCCCTCCTCCCAGCTCAGACAGCCCTTGTTTATTTCTCGCTGAACTCTTGGGCTGAGTGACCCCGGCCCTTTTGCTCCCTATCCCTACCCCCCACCCTCACTGGCCCGCCTTCGACCATGGTAGTTTTCAATGGCCTCCTGAAGATCAAGATCTGTGAGGCCGTGAGCCTGAAACCCACAGCTTGGTCATTGCGCCATGCGGTGGGACCCCGGCCTCAGACCTTCCTCTTGGACCCTTATATCGCCCTCAACGTCGATGACTCGCGCATCGGACAGACGGCCACCAAGCAAAAGACCAATAGCCCGGCCTGGCACGACGAGTTTGTCACCGACGTGTGCAACGGGCGCAAGATTGAATTGGCCGTTTTCCACGATGCCCCCATCGGGTACGACGACTTCGTCGCCAACTGCACCATCCAGTTTGAGGAACTGCTGCAGAACGGGAGCCGCCACTTCGAGGACTGGGTGAGAATATTGGAGGCCGGGGTCAGGGGAAGGAGCAGGAGTGGGGCAGCGGCCGGGTGGGGTTCTCTGGGAAAAGTGTTGCATTGAAGTGACAGCGTTCTTTGAAGTGGGGGTAGTTGAGATTGGACTCACTACCTGATGCAACTTAAAGTCACGTGGGAGGGTCTCACTTGTATTGGGTACCCCACCTCCATTTTTAATGGGGAGCAAAGTGAGAGGCCTGGGATGAGGGAGCTGAACCTGGGGAATAGGAGACAGTGAGTGAGCTCCTTTATGTTTCCCTATTCCTGTTTTCCCTCTTCCTTCCACTCCCCCTCGGTTCCCACCTCCCCACCTCCATCCTAACTGGTTCAGGTTGGGTTGATTCCATGTTCATGTCAGGGTACTCAGAGCACCTTACGGAGCTGGAGCACTAGAGTAAGGAAAACCAAGGCTGGTCACCCCGTACTGGTCCCCTGGCCCTTTGGAGAGGTGGTAGTCTCGCTACGGGGGGAGGGTTCTCACCTCTGGCAGCCCCTGGAAGATGCACGTGGCTTCACCTTTCTCCTTATCAGTTAAGGGGGGGGTACCCGGCTTGATTCTTTCATTTTGCCTGAGGTAAAACAAATGCAGATTGGGGTGGTTCAGCTTTTTCAGTGGAAACCTGTTTGTTTTTTAGTCTATTGCATAGTGGTTTGTTCATTTTCTGTGAAATGTGATCTACTCTGTGACACCCACCTCCTCCCCAAAGTCTCTGAAACATTAGCTGAGCCTGCTTTAAACAAATCTCAGAGATGCTACAGCCCACCTAGAGTCTCTTTCTTGGATTGCCTCTTGGGGGAAAAAATGAAGAGGTTGTACTTGTGGGTAATACAGTTTCTGTGCATCTCTAGTTAAAGTTACATTGTTGCCCTATTTTATCTTTTAAGGTACTGTGCAATACACTATTTCTAAGAGTTAGGTCTAGTTGATTGGTGAAATTGTCAAAATATTAGAGTATTGGTAACAGGGCTTGTCAATGTAGGATCAGTTGAAATGCGTTCAACCTTGGCATTCAGAAAAGAGGGAGAAGCAAGCATGATTTTAAGCTTTTGGCAGAGAAGTGTTAAATTAGGAATGCTTGTCTGTATTTTCAGATCTTTCTACTCGTTTCCAGGGAAAAGCAGGCATGGAGATTTGTTTATATTTTCCATATTTATATTCATATTTTCCAGGGTTATCATTCATATTCTTAGAATCAAGGGGATAGACCTCTGTTTCCCAAACCTGTTACCAACATTCTGATTTTTAGATACAAAGACTTTCCTGTTTTATGATCCAACCTCCTAGAGGTCAAAAGTTGAATGTCAGCTATGGTTAATGCCATATCTATATATTTTTATCCATATGTATCAAATGGGGACTTGGGGAAAGATATGAGAGCCTTTTCTCTCTATGGTCATGAATGTTATGTAGACTGACTGAAACCATGGTTACTGTGATGGCAAGGAAGCTCCAGCAAGATTCACCACTAAAACCCTAGGAGGATAGCAGCTGGTACTTTGGAAAGCAGAGGATACAGATCTAGAAAAGTCATGCTATTCCTTTCCATAAGGTTTCTCCCCACCTTCTTTATATTACTCTCAAGTTTACAATTTGCCCTTAGTTTAGACATAATAGAAATAAACTCCATTTGTTTTTCTATGTGTAAAGTGGGTGACTGAAAGGATGCTTGATTCCGGGACCAGGCTTTAAATCTACCAAACCTATGGCTTTGAGTGGCTTTTTGGTGATGTGTTGTGTTTTTACAAAACATAGAGGGGGCCCCTCCATAAGGCAGTGCTGTCGTGTTTGCAGATGAAATGGACAGGACAATAGGGAAAGCATTCACTGCTTATAGACAAACATGGCTGCTTGCATAGGGTGCTCTGCATGCATGGGTTCAGACCTGTGGCTGGAGGAAATCTGCAATGTTGCTCTGCTGTCTTCACCAGTGGGCATGGCTGGGAGCTGTACATGATGGAGAGGCAGGGGATGGTGATAAGAACCTGCAGGTGATGATGAAGGATTCATGGCATGGCTTCTCTGGCTTTGATCTGTGGAAGGCCCAGAATTTCTTCCCTTGGAGGGGAAGGCAACATTCTGCCGGAGGCTTCTCAGTCCATTGTTTGTAGAAGGATGCTATTTTTCTTAATAATAGTGGCTTAGGTTCATATGGCACTTCAAATGGATTCATATAACTCTTTTCATTGGAAAAGGACTCATCATCTCCCCCAAACCCTTCCATCTTTTGAACTTTCCTGTTACTGTTGAGTGTTTCCCCATGCTCTCAGTCATGGCTCCCTACTTCTGTGTCATCTTTAATTCTTCACCCACTCTCATCCCATGTATCCAGGACATCGCCAAATCTCATCATTCCTAGCTTCCCCAAAGCTCTCCTATATCCCTTTCTCCTGACGCACACAGCCATCACCCAAGTACAGGCCCTTATCACCTCCCTCCTGTACTACTGCAGTAAGCTTCTGCGCTTCGAGTGACTTTCCACTCTAAGCCATCTAGCTACAATGGCATCACGTATAACACCATCTCCCATCTCTGTGCTTTTGCCACTGATTATTTCCTCTCCTCCCCTTTGTTCCTTAGCTTTGCTGGCGTCTTTCAAGGTTCAACTCAACTCCCGCCTTCTGCCAAAACCTTTTCCCTTCCCCTCAGCTATTAGTGTCTCCCCCCTCTAAACTTGCCTTTCATTTATTCCGTGTATATCATTTATGTACCTAGTTATTTTCATGTTGTCTCCCTAATTAGAATATGAGCTCTTTGAAGGCATCCTTTTTTTGCATCCCCAGCACTTAGCAAAGTTCCTGGAACATAGTAAATATTTAACAAATGCTAGTTGACTGACTGTGAGCTATTTAATGCAAGAAGAGAAAGTGAGGCTGGTGACTTAGCACAGACTTCCCTCACTTAAATCCAGTTCCCTTCCTTGTCATGGCATCACCTCCGTGATGTCATGGTCTTTTTCGAGAATGAAGGACAGACAACAACAACAACATTTGATGCAGGTGTTATATCCCATTCAATAGAAGGACAGAGAAGTTGTGACTTTCCATAATCATCAGGTGAGCCAACCAAGATGAGAACCCAGGTCTCTTGGTACCTAGTTCTCTGTTCTTTTCACTGCCCCAATATACCTTCCTTGATTTATGGGTCTTAATAAAGAAGGGAGCTGCCTCCTCTCCTCCAAAGGGTCCTCCAGTGTGAAAATGGGGGACGCAGATAAGGTTGTATTCCCATGAAGCTGTGGGATTAATTGTAACCATACTGGGTAATGTCTCCTAAGATAGTTGGGTAATACTCCCAGAGGGATAGGCCGTTAGCAAGTATCCAGGGATCCAGGTCACTTTCTGTGATGCTACTTCATCAAGAGTGGCTGAAAAGTTCATCTTGAATAGAGGGGCAGAAGGTTACAAGCATCTATTAAACACTGTGTGCCAGGCACTGGGGTGTTTTATCCTCACAACAACCCTGTGACATAGGTGCTATTATGACCCCCTTTTTGTGATTTGCCCAGGGTCACACTGCTTAATAAATGATTGAGGATGCATTTGAACCCTTGTTTTCCTGACTCAGGCTCAGCTTTCTCTTAGAGTTTAGAGGGTATCTAATCTAGTCCTTTCATTTTGCAGATGAGGCAACTGAGGCTCAGAGATTAAATGATTTGCTTGAGGTCACATAGCTCCTTAGTGTCAGAGAAAGGCTTTGGAGGGATGTTTTTCCAGATATTGCTCAACATTTAATTTATCTCAACAAGTCTTTAGTGAGCATGGGGAATTCTATCAAAGGAACTCATTATGTATCTAGAGGACACACTCCTTTCCATGAAGATAATCTTGCGTTGTTGAATTTATTTATTTTTGTCTGAACTTTTCATTTAATCAGTGTAAAGAACTACCAGTGTGAAAAAACCCTCTACCAATGCTGATTGGTAATTGCAATTTATAGTCTTAAAGAATTTCCTTCGTGGGACTGGGAGGATGAGTAACGGTCATTCAGTCAATGTGTATCAGAGGTGAGATTTGCTTCTTTCTATAAGAAATAGATGCTTGCTTTTCAGTGCACAGATTAGTTATCCTCCACCCATTCCTTGTTCCACTCTACAAATATCCCCACTAGTGTTCTGGTTATTGGAAAGCCTGATTAGAACAGTGTCACTTAATGAGCACTTTGGGTAAACCAGTAACCTCATGTATCTGTAGCGATCATACATTGGTCTCTTTTATCAGCAATAGCTTGTTCTCTAACACCCACACCCAGCATCTCCAGCCTGGTTTTTGTTCCGCCTCTTCTTCCTTCCACATTATCTGACCTCACACTTTCTTTCCAAAGACTTTCCCACTGAATTCTTACCCTCCATACAGGCTTGATGGGTCTTTTACTTGCCACCACACACAGAATCACTGAAGGTTGGAATTGGAGGGGATGTTAGAGGTCCTGTAGTAGGAAAGAACCTACTATGCGCCAGGCATTATGCTAAGTGCTTTACAAATATTATTGCATTTGATATGCACATAGCTACATTTGAACTCAGGTCTTCCTAACTCCAAGCCCTGTATTCCATCCACTGCATCACCGGATGCCTCAGATAATGGGCATATCCCTACATTTGTGCCTTAGCCATACTATGTGGCCTGGTTGGAATGCCAGTTTTCAAGTTTCCAAAACCTTTCTGAACTATTCAAGAGTTCTACGGTGCACACCATCTATATACCACACCTTTAGGCACCTACTCATTTACTCTCTTTGAGGACTTGGCTCTGTTTTCTTTCTTCCTGCCCAGGGCTGGGCACTTGTACGACTCACTGCATAATTGAATAGAATTGAATTTTAAGGAGCAACTGGAGAAGTGTGTCCTTGGTACTTTATAAAACCCTTCCTGTCATTTGGGCTTTTCAGTCACACCTGACAAAATGAGAGCAAACCAAGTGAAAAGCTCCCCTGCTTTAGAAGTAAAAGGCCCTAGACTCATTCATCGCTTCCTAGGGTTATGCCTCCTCCATGAAGCCTTTCCTGTTCAAGTGTTTATTAAGCACTTACTATGTGCCAATGAATAATGATTTATTAAGTGCCTCCTGTTTGCCAGGTACTGTTCTAGACGTGGGTTACAAAGACAAAGTCAAGATAACCTCTATCTTAAAAGAATTTGCGTTCTGTTGTGGGGAAGTAATACATACATAAAAAAGTTAAACATAAAGCATATGCATAGTAGTTTTCCTGAGGGGCAAGGCTTAGGTCCAAAATAAAGGACAGTTTCTTAACCCTAGGACAGGGACGAGAGAACCCAATGAGGAAGGTCAGAGTGGGATTAGAACACCAGAGGGTGGGGATGACAAGGATGGTTAAGACACTGTAATGATTGGTGGCCAGAGATGGAAATCTTGGTCTATACAGCCTCTAACTCAGAATCACTGGGATTCTCTATATAAGAAATTGTTATGTTTACAGTGCCATTATCTATATTATGCCATTATTGATTTTCAACCCCAAACCAAGAAGTGAAAAGCAGGGAAGATGGAAGAAGATATATATGCCATATCTATATATATATATATAGTGGCAGGGAAGATGGTGAGGACTGGGTTGTATCTGATGGTAAAGAGAGTGCTTGGGGGAATCCTGGCTTTGGATGATTATAAAGGGGTGAGGTATGTTTGAAGCACAGCCCCCTCCCACTCTCAACTAGGTTAGATGTCTTTAGCTTCCACACTCTTCCTGAATTTCCATAGCATCTTTACCATGCACCATAGTCTTTACTATTCTGCTACCTTAAAAAAAAAAAGCTGTTGCTATATTATACCTATAATATAGAATACTAGCTCTCCCAAGAGGTTATAAATCTCTAGGTACCATTCAACAAAGAGAATGTTGGAGTCGTAAGGTATGTGCTACCCCCAAGGTATGGACATGGTACTAAAGATTGACATGCAACCATTCCCTTGTCTCACATCCTTCCCCTACTTGTTAACAGGTATATCCAGAAGAGAGGCTTCCTGGTTTAGTGGCTAGAATGTTGGATTTGGAGTTAGGAAGACCTTGGTTCAGATCTGGCCTCTTTCCCATGCTTGAAATGTACTCCCTGCCTCACTTCTGCCCCTTGAAACCCCCTTGCTTCCTTCAAGAGTCAACTCAAACACTTCCTCCTTAGGACTCTGATACCTGAAGATATTCAAGCTCAATCCAATAAACATTTATTAAGCACCTACTGTGTGCCACAGAAACAGTTAATAAAAAGAAAGACAGTCCCTGCTCTCAAGGGACTTATAATCTAATGAGAAGAGACAACACTCAAAAGGGGCAGGAAAGGTGGGAGGACTAGGGTGTACCTGATTGGGGGACATTTTGTTCTGTAGAGTTGAAACCAGACAGAGAGCAGCAGATGCAGAGTGGAATGAGCCTCCAAAGTCTAGTTGCTGCCCTAAGTTCACCAATATCTGGAATCTACTTAGTTGTGAATTTGTTTGCTTCCCACCCGCATTAGAATGTAAGCCCCTTGAAGGCAGGAGCCATACTTTTGTGCTTTAGGTGCCTGGCACATAAAAGACCTAACTAAATTCTAGTTGATTAATTGCCTGTTCTTAGTAACTATATGGTCCAGGACGAATCACTTAGCCTTTTTGTATTTCAGGCAACTCTCTAGGACTTATCTGCTGAGTTATAGACTGATTTGTGGAGATACTCCTCGCACCAGGAGTTCTCCCCAGATCCTTCTGATTTCACTTCTGACTAGAGCATCTTTTGTGTGCCCAGGACCATGCTAGGTGCTATGGGCCACAAGAGAAAGATAATGCAGTCCCTGTCCTTACAGAGTTAATCATTTCATTGCAAGTATAATAAGACAATAATTATAAATAATCTAACAGCCCCCTCATGTTATTTAGCTATAACTGCCTTGGCAGCAGCAAGAACTAAAATAAAAATTTTTGGAGAACATTTGATATTTCAGCATCTGATCTCACTAAGTTCATCTAACTATGGGCAGACAAAGTTTTCTGGGGTCTTACCTACAGACAACTTCTGGAGCAGGCTTGGAAATTTTGTATAAATAAATGTTACTTGTGGTAAAACCTTATGTGTTTCTCTGCAGAGTTCCCTTGGGTATATATGGACTTGTTAAGCAATTATAGTCTATTATAATGGTAATCATCAGGCAGTACCTATTTGAAGTTCAAGTTTCTGGCAGTAAGCAGGTGAAGTAGTAACCCCCCCCCCAAAAAAAAGTCCATGCTGTGCTGAGAGAACAATACTAATATGCCAGCTCCTACAAAGTGAGGGTTCTGCTCTTGGGATCAGATATCGGCGATATCTAGAAACTGAGGAAGGGCTTGGAGGCGTGGAGGACATGACCAGATCCCAGGCCTGGGAGAAGTTGCTTCTGAGCTAATAAAAGGCTGGCTTACTTTAATGCAATAGGAAGGAGACTCCTGGCACTCATTAGCCCAAGAGGTGTATTATAGGTCGTAAACAGAATAAGGTTCAAGCATTAGTGATTGGTGGGTTGAGAAGTCTGGTAACTGCTGCAGCTCACTGATTCAGGGCACTAGGGCTTGTTCCGCCTGGCTCCTGGTCTGGTTGGTCTGCACTGCTCACGCTGGGCTCTGCTCTGCTCCCCTCTGCTCCCAGCTCCGTGCGGGATAGACCATACCTAGAGACTATCCAGGCTGTCCTGGGCTAGAGCCCTGCTTCCCTCTGCTACCCTGTGGGTTCTGCAGTTCTAGAATTGGTTTGAAGCCATTTTTTATAGGTTTTTGGAGGGACTTGGCGGGGAGCTCACGCTAGTCCCTGCTTTCTAGCTGCCATCTTGGCTCCACCCCCCTCATTTATCTTTGAATCTTCCGTTGTACCTAGTTTGATATTAGGTGCTTAATAAATAAATGTGTGTTGAATGAATGAAAAAATAAATGAAGTTAAACTCTGCCTCATTGTCCCCATCAGAGATGGAATCATGGGACTATA
The DNA here is from genome assembly GCA_028646595.1 of Phalanger gymnotis. Classification (NCBI taxonomy): domain Eukaryota; kingdom Metazoa; phylum Chordata; class Mammalia; order Diprotodontia; family Phalangeridae; genus Phalanger; species Phalanger gymnotis. The sequence continues at coordinate 277,551,021 of CM053625.1, read as the reverse complement.
AAGCTCATCGCAGTAGACTACTAAAATGTTATTGCTTCAAAGGTCCTTAGAAAGCATCTAGAAAAATCTAGCATAATCCTCTAATTGTGCAAATAAGGAAATGGAAATCCAGAGAGGGACTATGACTTATCTGCAGTCATGAGTAACATGGTGCAGTAGAAAGAATACTAACTGGATCTAGGGTCCAAGAACCTGGGTTCAAATTCTGATCTTGCTACTTACCTGTGTGACTTTGAGAAAGTAGCTCATTGCTCTGAGCTTCAGTTTTCTCATCTCTAAGAGGGATCGGAATTGGTCCAGATCAGGGACCTATGATCCACAAGCGTGATTTTTTTTTATGTTGTGATAATTACATTTCAATATAATTGATTTCCTTTGCAATCCTATATATTTTATTTTATGCATTTTAAAAATGTTAATCTGAGAAAGGGGCCTATGGATTTTTACCACACTCATGCAAAATGATTAAGAATTCTTAGTTAGGGTGAATTCTAAGGCTCCCTCCAGCTCTATAAAAATCTTATGTTATTTGTATAACACTTTGCTCACAATAGCTCAGAGAGGTGCAGGTAGTGTGAGATTATCTCCATTTCATAGATGAGGAAGCTGAGGCTCTTCAAAGTCAAGTGACTTGGCCCATTGTTATGCAGTTAGTCAGTGTTTTGGGTAAGATTGAAGGATGGTTAGGCCCAGCATCCTCTTCACTTGCTGCCTCTCATTGCAGTGGTCTCTACATCCCCCAAAACCAGCACCGTGTCAGAGGTCAGACTCGATCGCACATCTCTTGATTCCTAGTACAGGGACTTTTCCCTTCAGGAGTGAGTCAGGAGACCTGGATCTGGCACTAATCCTCAGAAAAATCATTTCATTTAGAGAGTCCATCTTCTACCATGTCACTAATTGGTATTGTTACTTAACTTTGAAAACACATACACACAGACACACACACACGCACACACATTACACCCCTCTCCCCCCCACCCAATATGCTAAGTTCCTTTAGGACAGAGACTGTGTCTTCTCTTTTTGTATCTTTCTGCAGTGCCTTTTGTAGGACTGGACACTTCATAGGTTTTCAATAGATGCTTATTGGTTGATTAAATGAACAAATGACTTTCAAATCACATATAGCACCTTATCTTTGTTATGTACACCCAAGTTGAGCACTTATTATTAAATTTAATTTTTTTTTAAAAAGCATTTATTAAGCTCCTACTACATACCAGGTACCTTGCTAGACAAGATTGCTTGGCCATGTTTACACAGATCCTGCCCCCAAGCTTTTACTTGCTCCTAAATAGTAAACACCTTGATAGCAGGAATTACCATTTTTTTCCTCTTTGTGTCCTAGGGCCTGGCACATAGTAGGCATGTAAATATTTATTGACTAGTTTTACAAACTCTATGCTTGGGTGAGATATAAATGACCATGGACCTGGCAGGAATTCTTGTAACTGGATGGAGAAGGGTGTGTAAATTAAATCTGCAGACTCATAATGCAAAGCCTATAGATTATACTAATCAGAGATTTAGAGTTGGGAGATCTTACAGGTCATCAGCTAGTTCAATCCCTTCATTTTATAGATAAGGAAACTGAGGACCCAAAGGAGTTCAGGGTCCTCCCCAAGGTCACACAGGTAGCAAGGAGCAGAGCTGAGAGCAGAAGCCCAGGGCCCCCTAATTCTTCAGCCAGACCACTTTCTTCTGTACCCCTAAAAGGCAGCGTCCATTTTGAAAATGTACAGAAATGTTCAATTTAGAATTTTGGAATATATTGCATGTCAGAGCCCCTGAAATCAGACCATGTAGGTGGTCACCTGTTCTACGTGTACATTCAATACTCCCTGATCTTTTTCAAGTAGATGTGTGTTAGTGCGTACATTAGCCTGGAAAGGACACGTAGATAGTTGTTTTTACACACACACACACACACACACACACACCCCTTCTCCACAGTGCCTAGGCCATAGTCCTGTACAGAGACAGTATTCACTTCCTGGTCTTTTCCAACCGAATTGATTAAAAAAAAATTTCATTTGAGAAAGGTATATGTCATTGAAGTTCTAGGTACCTGAGGACTTGCTACATGAAGGTGACATTTTCTGCTCAGTCTTGTGACTTTTCATTTGTTTTCCTCCAATGCATGCTGAGGTTCTTGCTGCTTTTTTATTAGAGTGGAACCTCACATAGTGATAATGACACTAAACACAGTTTTCATCACATCACCTGCCTCGGAGACCTGCAATGTTGCCTGTCACTTTGAGGATAAAAGCCAAACTTCTTAACCTGGCATTTGGAGCCCTCCAAAGTCTGATTCTTGTCTATGTTTAGAGCTTTTTCTTCCTAATTGTCCCCAGCAGGCTTCTTTACTCAGTGTTCCCAAACTTTTCTTGTATTTTCCTTCCCCAGGAATTTTGCTTGTGCTATTCCCAATATCTAGGATGCTCTTCTGCTTTATTCCTGTATAAAACTTACCTTTAAACCTAATCCAAATCCTTCCTTCTCTGTGAAGCTTTCCCAGATCGTACTGTGATTCTTCCTTCTGTAAATTCCTTTTAGAACAACCTGTGTTAAAATTTTTAAAAAATTTTAACTTAAAATATAACAAAAATAAATAAAATTGAAATACTTTTTATTTTGTTAAGTATTTCCCAATTTGATGTAAAATTTCTTTTAACAATCATTTAAAAAAATTTTGAGTTCCAAATTCTTTCAGTCCCTCCTACCCTTTTCTCTTCCTTGAGAAGGCCACAATTTGATATAGATTATACATGACAACACACATTTCTTAAGCAATAAAGAAGATACAGAAGTAAAAAAGATAAGACTGATCACTGCCCTGGAGCAGCTTACAGATAAGGGTGGGGACTTCAGCCTGAGGCCACATATGGCTCTGTAGGTCCTTAAGTGCTGCCCTTTGACAGTTCTCTGAAGGTTGAATTCAGTCAAAGGACCACACTTGGAGGACCTAGAAGGCCACATGTGGCTATGAGGTGGAAGGTTCCTTACCCCTGTTGTTGTTGTTGAGATCTATGATTTCTTCCAAGGGATGGAGAACTCTGTAACTGTTAAACTTTAGAGAGTTGTTGCCTGGGGGAACCGAGAAAGGTTGAGAGACTTGTCCATGGTCACAGAGCCAGGATGTGTTCAGAGAAAAGACTTTATAGCACTTATGTTAGTATCATTTTTGAATAATTTATTTCATATTTATTTAAACTTTTTTGACTCTTTTTGCAACTAAAATGTTGTAAGCTTTTTAAAGATACAGACTGTTTACCTCCCACAAATATGTAAGCCACGTTGCAAACCATGTAGCATTATATAAATTATATTATTATCTTTGCTAATAATATCATATTAAGAAACAATAGCTGTGAGAACCTTCTCCACCAACTGCTATAACCTGTGACTTCGTAGCTGAATCCTAGGAGGCACACTGAGATGAAGTGGTCCTATATATTAAAGTCCTATAGCAAGAAAGTGTCAGGGATTTTTTTTCCTCTAAGACAGACTCTCCATCTCCATATTTTGCTCTAAGCATGTAGTAAAAATCAATAGCTAACACTTATATAGCGTTTACTGTGTGCCAGGCACTGTGCTAAGTGCTTTATAATTCTCATTTCATTTGATCCTCACAACAGTTATCCTCATTTTGCAGATGAGGAAACTGAGGAAAACAGAGGTTTCTGTGTACTTATTTACATATATGTATATACACATTACATTTGTTTGCATATCGTCTCCCCCTAGATTGTGAGCTTCTTAAGTGTAGGGATTGTCTTTTGCCTCTTTTTGTATCCCCAGGACATAGCACAGTACATGGCACATAGTAGGTGCTTCTTGTTGCTGCTGTTGTTGAGTCTTTTCGGTTGTGTCGGACTCTCCATGACCCCATTTGGAGTTTTCTTGGCAAAGATATTGGAATTATTTGCCACTTCTTTCTCCAGCTCATTTTATAGATGAGGAAACTGAGGCAGACAGGGTTAAGTGACTTGTCTAGGGTCACACAGCTAAGTAAATGTCTGAGGCCAGATTGGAACTCAGGCGCTCCTCTCTCCAGGTCCAATGCTCTGTCTACTGCACCACCTAGCAGCCCAGTAGGTGCTTAATAAATGTTAATTGAATTGAATGTCATATATTTCCTTCAGTGGACAGAATCAAGCATCTAAAAACTCCAAGCTATTTGTTTACCTTTTGGTCTGGGAGTGAACTTTATTGACTACAAGCCAGTTTAATTTTGTGTGTATAAAATCTAAGTGGGGGTTGTGGGGATGTAAGGGCTAGGTCTCAGAAATCTTCGTGTGTCTCCTTACTGCATAGGTATGGCTCTAGTTTGTCCTGTGCTGCCTTTTAAAAAGCACTTATGGACCAATTTCTATTTGTTAAGCACCAACAGTTCACTTATTTGTTTATCACAGACCCAGCTTTACCATTAACCAGTTACATGACCTTGGGCAAGTTACTTAACCTTTCTGATTTTCAGATTCTTTATTTGCAAAGTAGGGATAATGGTAACAGCCATTTATACTCTAGTGGTTTCCAAAAAATGGCTTCCCTCATGATTTCATCCCATTTTATAGAAGAGGAGACAGAGATTCAGATCCAGAGCCTTGTCCAGGGTCCCACAGGTACCAAGTAAGAGAACAGGTCTTCATACTTCCAGATCTGTCACTCTTTCTCCAGACAGCTTGTTCTATCATTTTGTCTTACAAGACGGTTGTGGGCATGAAAGGAGACGGCAGAATTAACAATTCTATGGAAGGAGATACGTTGCTTTGTACATTTGAGCGATGGTTGGTTAGCATTTGGGCGAGAGCATGTTGGAGGTCTTTTTATCTGCAGTTTATAGACAGGGAAACTGAGGTTGGTATTACAGATGGCAGGTTAGCTTGGAACTCTGATTTCCCATGCTTCCTGCTGAGCCCCTGAAATCAAGCTTTACTTGGATTTCTCATTAGAGCATCTGCCTTAGTTTCTCCCATCATCCAGATTTCCTCCCCATCACCCTTGCTGGTCTCCACCCCCAGTTATCCTGCATTTATTTTGTAAAAACATATATGTGTTCATATTGTCTTCCCCCCATATGTAAATTCTTAGAGAGAAGAGATGTTTTGTTTTTGTCTTTGCATTCTCAGTGCCCAGCGGGGTGCCTAGAACACAACAGGGGCTTAATAAATAATTGTTGATTGATTAAGATTAAAATAGCAAGTGAGAGTTCTAAAGCTCCTTCACCAAGAAATTCCTACCTCGGGACCCCCAAGTAGAACTCAGCATCTCCTCCCCTCCACTTCCTTCTCCCCTTCTCCCTTCACCTCCCCTCTTTATCAGTGTTTATTGAATTGACTATGCACAGAGCACCATAAGGCAAACTATTTTAAGGGGTAAGGGGGAGGAAGGCAGATAAGACAGCAATTCTGAAACAAGCAGGAAAATGGTGTCATGTGGCTGTCACCTTGTGGAGCCGAGCCAGGCTCATCAGCAGTTTTTCTCTGAAGTTTCCTTTACAGAACGTATCTCTTTATTCACCATCCAAAGAGCCAAATTCTAGATTCTTCCAGGGCTTCTATTTCTCTGAGAGGAGGAAATTAGGTACCTTTGGAAGATGGATTAAGATCCTTGGGATGCTGGGGGATGACGCAGTGATCAGAAGCCGTAACCTAGTCATTATATTGTTTTACAAAGAATGTAGAGGGTTGGGTTAACTGGACTCAATCTGATTCAGCGTAGGCAGCATTTCTGGGGCACCTTTTATGCCCCTAACACAGCTGGACACTGTGGAGAAAATAGAAGACATGTTACCTGATCTCTAAGACTATAGCATGCACACATGAAAAAGAGAATAATGGAAAAGAAATTAAAATCAAAGACCAGCTGAAATATGGTTTGGGGCTCACATGGATGTTTCTTACAATTGGGCCTCACTGCCTGCCTCAGCTTAGAAGCTGTTTCCTGGTGAACAGGCCCACCCACCTATAGACAGAGGCAGAAATAGGAGAACCGTTCTCTCCTTGTTTGTGCTTGTATGTTTGGGGGGGAGATAGAATTTGAAGTATATAAGTACTCTGTGTGTCCTTTCAGGATTTTAAATTGATTAGTATTTCTAATTTGGCATTCTGCTATATGTTTGTGTGTGTTTTCACCTGATCCTACTGTGCGTGCGTGTGTGTGTGTGTGTGTGTGTGTGTATGTATGTGTTGGACAACAAAAAGTTTTATAGGGGACGTACCCCTTGGTTCTGAAGAACTAATAATAGTGACTCACATTTACATAACACTTCATGCACTTTCCTCACAACAACCTTGGAAGGTAGCTTGGGGAATTATTATTTTTTTGTGGGGGTGGGGGATGCTATCTGGGAACTCCCTCTAATAATGCAGATTAGCAATTGAGAGATTTAGAGAGCGGCTGCCCGGGTCACTAGAGGTTAGGGAGCTTTCCCAGAATCCCAGAGTTAATGTATATATCAGAGGCAGTACTTGAACCCAGGTCTGCTAGACTCCAAGGCTAATTTTCTATCCACTCTGCTGGGCTGCCTCTCAAGGTTTGTTATTAGTACCTCATTTGATAGATGAGAAAACTGAGGTGCAGAGAGGTCCAATCAGTTGCCTACCACTACATCGATAGGAAGGGGTAGAGTACAGACCCAAACCCAGGTCCAGGGCTCTTTCTACTGTACTGTCATGTTTCCTCAATTGTATTTGCATCCTCAGTGCCGGGCACATAGTAGGTGCTCCTACACGTATTGATTGATTGATCCAGGAATTTCACAGCATTGAATGATCATCTGTGCCTGCTGGTCCACGTTCATATGAATGAGTGATACATTTGTATAACAGTTTATATTTAAAATAGTTTTTTTCCGTTTGATGATAACACGTTGGTATATAGATAGAACAGCTAATATTATCCCTCCTTGGCGGATGAGAGAACTGGGACTTAACAGAGTTAAACAGCAAGCTGGCTGCTGAAGACAGATCAGAACTCAGGTCACCTAACTCTCCATCTAGTGCTCAGTTTCCTACATGTGCCTTTTTATCTCTCTGTCATCACCACAGTGGTTTTCAGGACCTCTCATGGAGTGATTTTAAAGAATTCTTTATAAAAATAACATCTTTTAAAAATTATATTTTCCATAGGCATAGATTGTTTGCAGTCTGCATTATGGGATCTAAGAGATCACCATGCTAATTCATTGACTCATTCAAGTTATGTTTGGCACTACATATTTAAATCGATCTTGATAAACCTTAGCTCCTGTAGTCTTTCCTAAGGTCCTCTCAAGTTGTCGTAGGGGGACCACTGCTTAACCCATTGATTTTTGCTGCTCTTGCTCCATTTCATGGTAATTTTCTGTTGGTTTGTGAAGGAAATCTAGAGAGCCTGGACATTTCTGACCTACTCAGTCATCTCAGAATGTTCCATCTTGAAAACATTTTCAATGCAATTAAGTACAACAAGTCTTTATTAAACACTTTCTGTGTGCCAGGCACTGGAGAGAAAAAAATGAAATGGACCCTTCCCACAAGGACCTTACATTCTTGGCAGGCCGGAACACTGAGGACCATGGGATGACAATATGCACACAAATGAATATGATATATACCTAAAGAAATAAATACAAAATGTATACAAATTAATTTCCTGAGGCAGGAGGGTAATAACTCAGAGAATCAGGAAAGGTCTCTTGTAGAATTTGGGACTTGACGTGAGGCCTGAAGGGCATTGGGCATAACTAGAGGTGGAGACAAAAGGGGAGAGCATTCTAAGCACAATGGGCAAGGATAGCCTATGCAAAGACATGGAGGCAAGAGAGAATATTGTGCAAGGAGTACATCAGGTAGGTCATTTTGTGTGGTGAGAGGAATTAATGTGAAATCTAGTCTAAAAAGAAAGGCTAGAACCAGACTATGATGGGCTTTTTTTTCTTTCTTTTTTATTATTATTTAATATATTTAGTTTTCAGCATTGATTTTCACAGGAGTTTGAATTACAAATTTTCTCCCCATTTCTACCCTTCCCCCCACTCCAAGATGGCGTATATTCTGGTTGCCCTGTTCCCCAGTCTGCCCTCCCTTCTGTCACCCCACTCCTCTTCCATCCCCTTTTCCCTTCCTTTCTTTAAGGCAAGATAAATTTCTATGCCCCATTGCCTGTGTATCTTATTTTCTAGTTGCATGCAAAAAAACTTTTTTTTTTGAACATCTGTTTTTAAAACTTTGAGTTCCAAATTCTCTCCCATCTTCCCTTCCCACCCCCCCCCCCAAGAAGTCAAGCAATTCAACATGGGCCACATGTGTATCATTATGTATAACCCTTCCACAATACTCATGTT
>CM053625.1:277413028-277542189 GCA_028646595.1 Phalanger gymnotis | reverse complement strand
CTGGCCATGTTCCCAGCCAACTTACTTGACCCTTGAGTTTTTCAGCAGGATATGACTGCTTGTAGAGTACAGAGTTCTATGGTCCAAGCTTGGGGGGATGAGCCAGCTCTGCCACACCAGCACTCCTCCTTCCCCAAGAACCCCCAACCTGGACTGGACTTAGATCTTCAGCAGGCTCTTCACTCCTGCTCTGATCTGCCACTTAATTCCTCCCACCAGGTGGGCCTGGGGCCAGAAGCAACTGCAGCTGTAGTTCTGTAGCTGCCCCACCTCTGCTGCCCCTGTGGTGTTGGCCAAACTGCAAACTCCCTGTCCCCAGCAGCTTTTCCCACTAACCTTCTCTGTTGTCTTTGGTGTTTGTGGGTTGAGACGTCTGGCAACTGCCACAGCTCACTGATTCAGGGCACTAGGGCACGCTCCGCCCAACTTCTGGTCTGGTTGGTCCGTGCAGCCCAAGCTGGGCTCCCCTCTGCTCCCAGCTCCGTGTGGTATAGACCTTACCCAGAGACCATCCAGACTGTCCTTGGCTGGAGTCCTACTTCCCACTGCTGTTTTGTGGGTTCTGCAGTTCTAGAATTGGTTCAGAGCTATTTTTTATAGGTTTTTGGAGAGACTTGGCAGGGAGCTCACTCTAGTCCCTGCTTTCCAGCTGCCATCTTGGCTCCGCCCCTGCTATGATGGGCTTTTAATGTCAATCAGAGGAATTTGTGTTTTATCCTGGAAGCATTAGGGAGCCACTGTTGTTTCTTGAGCAGAGGAGTGACATGATCAGGCCTCAGTTTTAGAGATGTCCATTTGGTAGCTGTGTAGAAGATCGTTTGAGGGGAGACAGGCGACCAGTTTGGAGGCTCCTGTTATAGTGCAGGCAAGAAGGGATAAAGGCCTGAACTAGGGTGGTGGCTCCTGTGAATTGAGAGAATGGGTAAGCTTGAGAGATGTTAGCTGGTGTTACTTTAACATAGTAGGTGCTTAATCAATGCTTGTGGATTGGACTGGAATGGAAAATAAAACTACTAAAATGACTGTTTATAGCCACTAACACACTACAAGAGTTTTCATTTTCGCCATTTGGTAAGCAAGAGCTGGTTGGGAAAAATATCCATGGTAATTTCTTTCTTTATTGAAAAATTTGAAAACCAACAATAGAGATGAGGAAAATTCCTGAGATGTATGACCTGCCCAGTCACATAGATTGCAGTAATTCCACAGGTATGACCCAGGTCTCCCAACTCCCAGCCCGCTGTTCCCTTCGTTCATCACATGGCCATGACTTACAGCTATCAAGTCATTTGTAGTAGAAAGATCACTGGATTTGGGGTCAAAACAGTCTCCTGTGAGTCTTGCTATGTAGCTTACTCCTTGTAGAATCTTGGAGGTATTAAACAATCTCTTTAGAGATCCAGTTTCCTTACCTGTAAAATGGGAGTAATGATATTTGCAGCTTATAATTCACAGGGTTTCTGGGAAGACCTAATGAGATAAGTAAAATCAGTAAGTCAACAAACATTAAGCATCTACTGTGTGCCAGGCAGTATGCTAAGCGCTAGGGATACAAAAAAAAGGCAAAAGATTTCTCCTGTCCTCAAGGAGCTAACAATCTAATGGAGTAAAGCATTACGGATGTGAACTATTATTACTCATCCATCCATTTACACTATTCCTCCCCCCCTTGCAGTTTGCATCAGTGTTATGTGATTAGAATCAGTAACGAAAGAGGAATTAAAATGAATTTTGACTGTGTGTTTCTGGTCCCATAGATGGGGGTGGGGTGGGGAAACAGGTGAATTCTGGCAGATGAGTATTGCTAAGACATTTCTTTGAACTAATAAAATTGGTGCTTCTATTGGTAGGTGACATCTATACCTGCCTATCCATTCACTTAAAGGTTGGTTAATATATTTCCCAGGGGGAGGAAGGAACCTTTGAAACATGAGGGAAAGACCTTGTGATGGAGAAAAATGACTTCATTCTAGATGCACATGGGAAAATACTTACTTGAGTTTCCCTCCTTCCTTCTTCTCAGCTAGAAATGCTAAGACTGAAACCCTATTGGGGGGTGGGGGAGGTGGGGTGCAAGTTCATTGTTTATTTCCTGATAGGTACTCCTAAGTACAGAAGGGAAAAGCTCTCTCTCCTTTGGACGGGAGAATACTTTAGTTGAAACAAATGTTTGGAGTTGACCCTAGAAAGGGCAACAGGATGCAAATGAGGAGAACTGGTTGACTGATCTTTCCTAAGTTCATCCAGGCTCTAGACGTAGCTGGTGACGTATTTATAAGTCTGTTTGTAACAAAATGCTCTAGTTCCAAAGACTTGTTCTCAGAGGGCTATATGAGATAAGGCCCAAGGTTTACACATTTCCTCTACCTTGATGCCTAAACCAGGCTGAATGTAACACCAGGTAAAATGGAACTACTGCATTATCTCCTCTTTGGAAGTAATTTGGAATTTGGGAGGCTTTGTACTAATTTCTCCAAAAAACAAAAATAAAAAATAAGCCCTCTCATGCCTTCTCTCCCATCTCATACCTATTGAGATTTCTATTTCATTTACTCTTAGTATAAAAAGCTGAAAGTGAAGAAAACTTTTATGGCAAGGTAGTTATAAAGATGTGAATATGGTTGTCTCTGAGCGCCTCTGCAAAATATGAAATTTGTATTCAGTTTCCCTTGCCTTCCCTGTCACCATCATCATCTCTTCTGTCCACGAGGACCTACCGCTCTCATTTTTCGCTTGACTGTGATCCTAGCCTAGTGTATCTTTGGTTAAGGAGTGAAAGTGTCTGATTAGCACTTTTACACCGAATTCTTAAAGACTGAATGTGTTTTATCTCTCAGGGGGGATTTATATTTTTAAGGAAAACGTGGAGAAGGAGAGATCTTAATCCAAAGGAGCGAATCCTTATTTGAGAAATTTGGGATACCAGTACTGTCTTGTGTGGGGAGGACAGAGCTATTTGTGAGCAGGTGGAATCCCTTAAAACCCCCTCCTCATTCCTGGATAGTACTTACATTAATGAAACTGTGTTTTCATCTTGAGGTCCAAGACCATGTCATTAGATTCAAGTAATAGACAAGACTTCTCATGGCTGCACCAGCTGATACAGAATAATAGAATTAGAAGTGGCCTTAGAAATGGTTGAGTCCATCCCTCTCACTTGGCAGATGAAGAAGCTGAGGCACATGAGGAAGAGAGGGTAGGTGTGTCTACAGTCACAGAGCTAATAATGGACTGAACCAGGATAAGATTCCAAAGAATCTAGCAACGACCTCTTATTTTGTAAGATCTCAGGATCATAGATTCAGAGTTGGAAAGAGCAATTTCTTTTTTAAAAAATCAATTTTTTTATTTAACAAAGATTACCTTCTCTACCTCCTATCTATTCCCTTCTTCTCAAGTGAAAAATAAAGAAAAACAAAACCCTGGTAACAAACATACTTAATCAAGCAAAACAAATTTTCACATTGGTCATATCAAAAAAAAAATGTCACAATCTACACCCTGAATCCATGACCTCTGTTGGCAGTGTAGCATGCCACATAATCAGTCCTCTGGCATCATGGTTGGTCAGTGCACTGATTAGAGTTCTTAAGTCTTTCAAGGTTGTTTGTCTTCACAGTGGTGGTGTTATTGTGTAAATTGCTCTCCCGGTTCTGCTCATTTCTTTCTACATCAGTTCACACAAGTTCTCCTAGATTTCTCTGAAACTATCCCCATCACCATTTCGTATGGCACTGTAGTATTCCATCGCATTCACGTAACAGAACTTTTTCAGCCATTCCCTAATTGATGGGCATCCCCTTAGTTTCCAGTTCTTTGCCACCACAAAAAGAGCACCTATAAATATCTTCATACATTTGGGTCTTTTCTGTCTTTCTTTGATCGCTTTGGGGGTGTAGACCTAGTAGTGGTATAGCTGGGTCAAAGGGTGTGCACAGGCTAATAACTTGTAGAGTATTGTTCCAAATTGCTTTCTGGAATGACTGGATAGGTTTACAGCTCTATTAACAGGGTACTGATGTTCCTGTTTTTCCACAGTCCTGTCAGTTATTTGTCGTTTGCCTTTTTTTGTCAATTTGCTAGTCTGATGGGTACAAGGTAGAGTCTCAAATTGCCTCTAACTCATAGTGATTTGGAGCAAGGTGCAAAGTAGTGCATTTGGAGTGATCTGGACCATTTTTTCATTGGACTGTTGGTAGTTTAAATTCTTTCCTTTGAAAACTGCCTGTTTATGTCATTTGACCATTTATCAGTTGGGGAATGACTAGGCATACTTATTTCTAGGCCAAGTGCTGATGGCTTTTCCACCCCAGTAAGAATTCAGCTCACACATTATTGGGGAGCTGTCAAGTATAACTCAAAGCACAGAATGGAAGCTGCGAGGACAAAAACTGTGGAAAGGTACCTATAAAAGTAGGAGGAGGTAGAAAGAGTATGATGGGAAATGATTGAGAAACAGGCTTTTTTTTCAGACAGAACTGTAGCTAGCATCACTTCTACCACTAACACCAAGTTTTGACATTGTGGGATGTCCCAAGGCACATTTCAGTCAGTAAATAAGCATTTATTAAGAGCCCACTCTATGCCTGGCATAGTGTTAAGTACTGGGGCTATAAAAAGAGGCAATAGACAGTCCCTGCCCTCAAGGAGCTCACAGTCTAATGGGAGAGACAATAAGCAGATAACCACATACAAACAAAATATATTCAGGATAAATAGGAAATAAATAAGAGAGGGAAGGCGCTAGAATTAAGAGAGGTTAGGAAAGACTTCCTATGTAAAAGATGGGATTTTAGTTGGGACTTAAAGGAAGCTAGGAGGTGGAGATGAGGCGGGAGAGTATTTCAGGCCTGTTAGAACAGAGAGAGAAAATGCTTAGAGCTGTGAGATGGAGGGTCTTCCTTTTGAAACAGGGAGGAGGCCAGTGCCACTAGATTCAACAGTTCATGGCAGGGTTAAGGTGCATATCAATCAATCACTCATCTAGTCAGCTTTTATTCATACCTACAATGTGCCTAGCCTCATTGGGGAAGCACCACGGGGAGTACAAGACTTAGTCCCTATCATTAGTTTACAATAATTCTGGGCCTAGTCTTGCCTACCTCCCCAAAGTGAGTAGATAGACAATTTGGGGGGAACTGGCTGAACATAAATGTCCAAAAGTGATTCTTTCGCTTACTAGCAATGTGACCCATGGCCACATGATTTAAATTCTCAGAGCTTCCCCCCCACCAAAAAAAAATTCTCAGAGCTTCAAGGTTCTCATCTATAAATTGAGGCTAATAATACCCCCTACTTCACAGGTTTGTTGTAGTGATGAAATGAGAGAAGGCTTATAAAGATTTTGCAAATCTTGAAATATGTTCTAAGTGTTAGATTCTATTATTATTTCATTAGTAGAAGGATTTTGTGCGTCCCTTCATTACTTCCAGCTCTACATTTCTACTTTGCTTTGCCCCTTGTAGATATGGTCTGCCTCAGCTTGACAGGGTTGAGATACTCCCTCAGGGAAGGGAAGACCAGACTGGGGCTGGTGGATAGTATAGTGTGAGTATAGGTGACATGGGTGTGTTTCCTAGGCAGGCAGGCAGTGACCCAGGGCTAATGAGAGGAGTAGATTGTATGAACAGGATGAATACTTGGTATTACTCCACAGATTTTTATGAGGAAGTTGTACTATAAGTCACATACAACCTTCTTCTCACCCCCCACTCCCCAACTCATAAAAGTACCTAAAGTAAAAATTCCTACTTAGCAAGGTTTAAAAAATTAGGCTAAAGGGAAAATACCTCCTGTCATTTTTTTCATCCTTCTGGCCAGTTGGGCAGGTAGACTAACTCTGTCCCCTACCCTGTCTGACCTACACCCTCGGCTCAGTCAATCATCTGAGCCCTCCATTGTGGTGAGAAGGATGCCAGTGTGAGGCTCCTTTGCTTTCCGCCCATCTTATACCTTTGCACTTTGGAGAATCTATTACTGTGGTTCCTTGGAAAACAAATTCACTGTCGTTTCCCTTTTAGGACTGGAATGAAGCTAGATGAATCATTATGGCTGCATTGAACAAATTCTTCTGGATATTGGCTAATTTGAAACCAGTAGGACAAGTTTTTAAAGGCTCTGTGGTTTGGGGAAACTCAGAGGTACATTTCTCAGGTTATTATCCACCCCACCCCCCTCCACTGCCCCATGCCGCTTCCCATGCCAGCTCCATCTAGATGGCAGAAATATTTCCAGCCATGTCTTTTAAGGGAGAGGTGAAGGGAAGGCAGGGAGATGTGGTGGTTATTCCAGAGTCCAGAGGCCTCTATTGTCAGCCAGGCCACCACTCAGAATTCTCAGTTGATCTCTTAGAAAGATGAGCCAGGGGCTGACTTGTGGTACCACTGGACCTGGAGATGACAACTTCGCTTGAGAGAATATCTGCATTGTGCATTCCCTTTTGGCAGAGTAGCTGTCGCTTGTCTAGGCTGGGGTGATGGAGAGATAGATTGGTATCGGGCTTTGACTACACTGCTGGCTGACACTGGCCTTCATCTGTGGGCTAGGATAGGTAGGTGCCAGACCATACAGGTGCTGGAGTGGGCACCCTCAGAGGAGTGAAGGGCGTCTCAAAGGGCTCGATTTGAGGGCATCGTTCCCAGAGTTAAGGAAGAGTTGCTGCGTCTTTTGGTAGATATGGATGCTTTCCTCACCACTGTTTCACTTTCAGCCCACTCCCCACCCCCTTCCTGCTCCCATTCTCCTCCCCAGTGTCTTTTGTGGGGGGATTTATGCGCTTGGTGACTTTGAGCTGCCTTGAGGCTACAGTACACAGGGTTCCTTCAGGCCTTTCCATCATTCTGCTCCCAGGAAATTCTTTCCACACAGGACAAGCAGTACAGTGATGGAGTATCACGCCATAAAGCGATTTTAAAAACAAAGCAATTACGACAAAACATTTCAAGTAATTCTTTAAATGATCCTAAAAGGCTTATCTTTTTGTTGTTGTTGAACTCAAGTCTGCCTGACTTCAGGGCAGTGCTCTATCTACTAGCTGCCTCAAAGGCTTGACTCAATACAAGGCTCTGAGGGCCTCAGTGAAGGTTATATGTATGTGTATATATTATACATATTAAACTATGTTATATATAGATACACACACACACACATACACACACACACATATATATAACAGCAGTGTGTTGGTAAATGTTTTAGCAACTGGCTTTCTTAGGGGAATATATATACTTGACACACTTTTAAGTTTAATCTGCATTATTAATATTTTCTCAATCACTTTCTTAAGTTTGTTCAGTCATTTTTCTGTCATGTCTGACTCTTCATGACTCCATTTGGGGTTTTCTTAATACTGAGGTGGTTTGCCATTTTCTTCTCCATCTCATTTTACAGATGAAGAAACTGAGGCAAACAGGGTTAAGTGACTTGCCCAGGGTCACACAGCTAGTAAGTGTCTGAGGCCATATTTGAACTTAGGAAGATGAGTCTTTATGACTCCTATGCCACCTAGCTACCCCTTCTTAAGTCTAGACAAGCAACAAAACACTAAATCAAGCCCTGATTTGCCAATTTTTGAGGCACCAGTGATCTCACTGAAAATTTAACGACCAGCTCTCAAGGCAGTTCAAGCTGTTTCCAAAATACCTCTATAGACATACAAAGAGGAAAGCCAAGCTTAAAACTCCAGTATATGTGGGAATCTGCTTGGTTAGCTCAGTTATAAGAAGGCAAGCAGCCAGTGAGGGGACAGGTAACATTGCATCTTCAAGAAAGTCACATATTATTGTTTTCCTAATGAATCACATTATTTTCAAAGTTGGGATGCTTAGATATTATGAATGTATTCATAAGAAGCACATTCTCAACCTTCAGGAATTGCAGATGAAATACGAACTGACTGTGAATGAAGCAGTGGAACTAGGAATTGAAACGAAGTGGAAAGAACCTAAAAGATCTGGGTACAAATCTTATACACCCTCTGTGAGTTTGGCCAGAGCATCCATCTCACCTCTAGACTTGAGTTGAGGGTCCCTTTAAGCTCTAAGTCAGTGACCCCAAGAGTGGTGACCTTAGCATGGGAAGGTGGCCTTAAGGACAGAGCCACCCACCTCTTTCCTTCTTGACTCCTGTATGATCAGTCACTGCTTTGGGAGTTGAGGTAAGAGTGACTTCAGTGGTAGGACAAAAGAATTGTTGAGAGCAAAACTCCTGCTCAGTTCTCTTCTCCCAGACCGTTTCCTTGGAAACAGCAAACAAGACATTTTCCTTGTTATTGAACATTCAGTTTCTTCCCATACATGGACCAGGATCAAGGGACTCACTATCTGTTATGTAAGTTAGAAACTGATTGATAAGAACACTACTTCATATGGTTACTCTGCTCTACGTTGGCAAAGTACTTGCACATGTGTTGTCTCATTTACTATATTTCATAGCAGTGGCTTCTTCAGGACAGCTGTTTCAGATCTTACTAACGGACATGCAGGTGAAATCCCATGGGGACAAAGTGGACAGGAAGTCCATTTCCTCAATTGACGGTGGGGTGCTCTAGGCTCCTTCTCACTGGTGAAAATAACAAAGCTATTTCTCCCTCCTGTGACCTCCGTTCAAATTTTGCACTTCTCACGTATTTTCACTCTCTACATCATATTCTATTTCTTTATATATGTGTTTATCTCTCCTTTACTAGGCTATAAGCTCCTTGAAGGGAGAAACCTCTTTTTATTCAGTTTTTTTGTTCCCCTTAGCACACAGCAGGCACTCAATAAGTGGTGAACTGAATTTATGCAAAAAGGATACTTTCTCTGACCATCCACTGGCACAAGGGTCCTGAGCTGATTTTATCTAACTAGTCCACATTTTCCTAACTCAGTCTTTTCGTTTAATTTTCATGGGGGGACTATCTATTTCTAAAACATGCAGAAACTTGTGTTTTCTAAACTTAGCAACTTGGGAGTAATGGATTGGGAGGAAGAGAATTTAATTTTTTAGTTATAATAGTATCTTCAGGTCCTGACTCATTTACTTAATGTGTGACTCTGGCTAAGCCAGTATGCCTCTCTAGATCTGTTTCCTCATCTGTAAAATAAGCAGGTCAGACCAGAGGATCTCTAAGGAAGGTTCTTTCCAGCGTTAAGTTCTATGATCCTATCAAAGTAGGAACAGTGAAAGTTTTGTTGGGTAACTTTTGCCAACTGTTTTCAAGAATGCATTATGTGCTCATTTATACGTGAGTGTGAACAGGTGTGTGCCTTGTGCAACATGCATGTTTAGCAGTGAACTCCCTGTATGAATATATAATATGTGTTTATGCATTTTAAATTATATAATGCCAAATATTTTGTGAGTGCATTTTAAAATACAAATAAACACGGGGTGGGGGGGAATGGAAGTTTTTTAAAAAAATTATCCTTCGAAGACTTATAATTTTACTTCATTGTTAAAATGTGAGTGACACACAATCCTACTAATCTTACTATAAAGAGACAGAATCTCAGAGTTTCCCCAGCAGTACTGCATTTTGCAAATGGAAGGTGATTTGCAACTGTGATCATCAAATGAGGAATGCAGTTGTTAGTCATGAGAGGAAATCACTCGACAAGGCTGCTGCACCTGGTGGGCATTCAAGTTTCTGGCACAAACTATGCCAAGTGACCAAAAGTCTTTTGGAAATAACAATACACTGACACTCTAGCTCACCAGCCTCTATGAAAATGAGGACTTGGATCCTGAAAGCAGATAGGGCTGAAGCTAGACACTCAGGTCGGGGACAAAGAACCGGGACACTGCACAGTCTAAGAGAAGTAATTTCAGAACCAAGAAAAAGATTGTCTTATGTGGGAAGGAAACTTATGGCCCTTATTTACTCCAGGAGGTATGAATCTCCATTCCCTTGCCAGTTGGTTGTTGTCCTTCATTCTTGAAGAGGAGCAAAAGGACATCACTATGTTAAAGTCAAGTTTCAGTGTGTCCGACTGTGGCTGATCAGAGCTTGGAATGTTCTACCACAGGTCAGGCACAAATAGTCCATGTGAACGTTGGGGGCAAATTCTCTAAATTTGTGCATCTTGCTGTAACCCCTGCCACTTCCTATAAAAGGCCTTTCCTGAGTCTCCCAGCTGCTACCCTCCCAGTTTGTCTTTATTTGATATATTTTTACTTATAAATATTAAATCAATTAATTATTTGATTAATTAATTTAATATAAATTAATTTAGTATAAATAGAGATATAGAAATTTTATATTATTTAAAATTTAATATCTACTATGTTTTATAGTATGTAAAATTCAATATACACCATTTTATATTATATAAAATTTGATAATATATTATTAAATATAATATATTTAAATATTTGTATAAATTATGTAAGTATATATGTATGTTGTTATGTATATATGTGCTCTATATTTACTTACTTATGAACATGTTAGATCTCTCCAGAAGAATGTAAGATACCTGAGGGCAGGAGATGAATGTATGGGTGAATAAAAAGCCTTTATTGAGTGGTTACTATGTGCCAAGCACTCTAAGTACTGGGGATAAAAGTACAATACTGGACAGTCCCTGCCTGACCTTAAGGAGTTTACATTTTCATGGTGAGAGAACACTTATATGGGAGTGGTGGCCTGGGAAGGAAGTGTCTTGGCTGATTGAAAAACAGGGCAGTCCATTGACATTCTCTTTCTGGAGGCAATGGTTGTATTGATTTGATTGGGGTGGGGTGGGGAGGAGGGTACACCTGTGGCTATCAGGATCTGAAGGGTGATGATGAGAACACCCACTCCCACGGAGTTCTGAGCCAAGTGTCTGAGCTTTGCTCCTCCTAGGCACAGTTTCTAGTTGTCTGGTTTGGAGGTAGGGCAGCAGCACTGATTATCTTACTTTATATTTGTACCCCTAGTACTTAGCACAGTATTTGGAATTTAGGTGCTTAATAAATGCTTACTTATCAATTCATACCTCTCAGAATTCAACCTTTTATTATACTCCAGCACTTAGCACAGTGCCTGGCATCTAGCAGGCTCTTAATAAATGTTTTGAATTGAATTGGATTGGATTGCCCACTGTCTCCAGAAAGTCTAAGGGGGGCATTTTCCAGTTCTTAGTAGATTTAGGCTTTTTGTAAGCCAAAAAAAAAAAAAAATCACAATTAGAGCAGTTCCAGGCTGGAATGGGCCTCCTGGGAAGTACTGGGCTCTTCATCATTGGACTTCTTCAAGCAGAGGCAACCTACTTGTTGGGGTGTTGGAGAGGAGATTCTTGGTCTGCCAAGGGTTGTATGAGATGGTCTCTTTGGTCCCTTTTGACTTGGAGCTTCTCGTTCTGTGCCTGGTTGTCATAAGCTTCTTGAGGACAGACACCTTATCTTTGTAGCCCCCTCAGCTTTAGCCAAGTGTCTTAACCAGGCTAAATAAATGAAGGAGTGTAACAGGCAAGGAGGAGCAGAATGGGTTCTGACTTGGAGAGGAGGGATTGTTTCATCTTTCTGTATCCTCAGCATTTGCAATAAATGCTTGTGGGTTGATTAGTTTACTCAGAAACCTAGGCTAGGCTTTTTATAATACATTAGGTAAGGAGCTTTGAAAGACTTTTATATGGAAACTCTACACAGGAAAAAGAATTTAAGGAAAAGTTTAGCAAGACCAACACTGTCCCTTCCCCTCTCCTTGATATATAATAACTAAGTTACAACCATAGTTGTTTTGTGATACCCAAGTAGCATCCCCCTTGCCCAGCATTTCTGCTACTATTATTGTTGAATGATGAGAGTATTTTTCTTGGTCCTAGACAGTAGAAGCTGGCCTTAATGTACTATCGGATCAAACAAATACAATGTATTTGAAAATTCTGCAGTCATAGGAACAAGAATGTAACTTTGGCATTGGTGAAATTATACGCACATATAATGAAATGATATAGATTATATTTCTCTGTCTTTAAAGTCCTGTCTTTCCTTCCCCTAATTCTTCTCCAGTTGTCAAGGAGACATCCTTGGTGAGGAGAGGACAAGTGGAAAGTTTCTGATTTTGAAGTTTCGCTGTTATAATACTAGTAGTAGTAACAGCTAGCATTTATATAGTGCCTTAAGGTTGGCAAAGCATCTTTACAAATATTGTCTCATTTTATCCTCCCAACAGCCCTGGGAGGTAGGTGCTATTATTATCCCCATTTCACAGAGGAAGGAACAGAGGCAGACAGCCACTGAGTGACTTGTCCAGGGTCAATGCAGTTCATAAGTGACTAAAGCAGATTTGACCTCAGGTCTTCCTGACTCTAGGCCTGGCAACTCTATGTGTCGTGCCACCAGCTGCCTTGAGAGTAGGCAGTTGAATCTGGAGATTTCTTTTCATCCCTCGGATGGGCTTTGTTTTTGCTACTCACAGGACACAGCTCACCTTCACATCTATTAGTTGTCATTTTTTTGTTCCAATAAAGGTGATTAATCTATCGCAAAAGCACTTTTTCTCTTTGTAGTTCTCTTAATTATAACAATTTTAAAGTTTGCAGTTAGTATGGCATAGTCCTGGGTAGAGAGCTGGCCTCAATGCTAAGAAGTCCTGAGTTCAAGTGCTAGCTTAGACATGTATGGTCGCTATGAATTGGGGGCAAGTTTTAATATAATGCTTTAGTTCTAAGGTAGAGAGAAGTTGGTGCTGATCTGCATTGGTGGAGAAATTGCCCTCACTGGGGAGTTCCTTATTCCAAAGAAATCACAGATTCAGGAAAAAAAGGCACAGCTGTATAGAGAGAACACATTGACCAACTTAGGTTTCAAAAAAAGGCATGTACAGGAAATGATGAAAGGTAAGTAATGGAGGAAGATACACATGGAGACATAGCTTTTGGTGCTTGAGGGGATGAAGTATTGGTGCAGAGAGAGGTAGGTTTAGGCCAGCTCTCAGACTGACTCTGGGCAAATGATTAAGGCTTTGGGAGAGGCCCTACAGCTCCCTGTTTTGCTGCCACCTACTTTGCTGGTGTGATGGATGCGCCAGGGTAGGAAAGCCCCTGGCATCCAAGGGCTTTGCCACATTTCCCTGGATTGCCACATGGAAACTCCCACAGTGGATGGAGGAAGGGGAAGTCTGGAGAGACAATTGAAGGGTAGCTTTGGGCTCTGGACATAATTGGCTTCCTGTAAGTATCTTGGGCATTCTCTAGGATGAGCTCCTGGCTCATAGTATACAACAATAAGAACCATTGGTTGTTAGTATTGGAAGTCCAATTTACTGATCTAGTACTACATCTAGTCCAATTTACTGATAAATGATAGAGCCAAGGCATAGACTCAGGTCATATGAGGCGAAAGCCAGTGGTGCTCCTTCCACATTTGTTAATTTAGCCCAAGAGTTAGATGCTGCGGCAGATGGAGTAGTGGACATGGAGGCAGGAAGACTGTCTTACGTAACTCTGGGCAAGTTGTTTAACCATCTCTCAGCCTCAGTTTCCTCATGGGAATAGTAATAGCATCTACCTCACTGAGTTGCAAACCTTAAAGTGCTTTGTAAATTCATACCATCCTCATCCTCAACATCCCTTTCCCCCAGCTATAGTCGGAAAGGCTCCATGTCCAGTGTAGCCAAGGACACTCAGGGTCTTGTCTTTTCTGAGAATTGTTTCTAGGTTTTTCCCTTAGTGCAGGGGCATCAAATTCAAATAGAAGCATAAGGATCCCTATAATGGCATAATAACTTTAAAAACCACTTCCTAGCATTATTTATGTCCTATTGTGTTTTTATTTATTTTATTAAATGTTTCTCAGTTTCATTTTAATCTTGTTCTGGCCACACTCAGGAATATTGGGGACCCCATGGGCTATGTGTTTGATACCTCTGCCTTACTGTCGTCCTCATCTAGAGGCAAATTTATATAATGCTTTGAGAGTATTATTCGCCATCCAGTTTAACAGCGACTTCTTTTCTTGGGTAAAGGCATACTACCTGGGCAAGTGCTTTTGGATGAAAGCTTCATTAAGGAAGGTAAATTATATGTCTGTATCTATATATCTATTGATATCTATCTATATGTAGATATCTATAGATATAGATATGTGTATATGTACATGTTGCATTTGTCTTTTGTTCTCAAAGAGGACCTTGACATCAGGGAAATGATGATAGGACTTGCAGTTGACTTTGATGTGAGTGAGGGAGGGCTCTGCAAGGTCACCAGCCTCACTTTCTCCTCCAGAGCCATTTGGGTCTAGGACAACTGGAGATGGCCCAGGATGTAATGGGAGACCCTGGCCCTTCCAGGCTAAGGTCTTTTCAGGTTCTCACTTTGTGTAAGGTGAGGTCATTCAGTGAATAGGCCTCTTTAAGAAGTGAGTCAAGGGATGGCCCCTTTAAATCAAAACTCAAAAAAAAAAAATTAAACTGTGAGGGAAAGACCCTCAGGGTTCCTGGCCAAAAGGGAAACTAATATTTAGTATTTGCATTTACTCTGTGCTAGGAAGGCAGGGACCTATTGTCCAGTCTATGAGCTCCAGAGTGAACTGGGTTCAAGACTTTAGGTTTACTGGCTAGATATGTACATGTATGTATAATGTATAGATGTGCATATATATGACACACACACGTGTGTGTGTATGTGTGTATATATGTGTATACACACATGTATAATGTCATGGTAGAATAGTGCTTTCTCAAGGACTAAGCCAGCCCTGAAAGGTATTTCAGTGCCAGGACAGACCAGCTGAGCTAGAATAGGTACTAATTAGCACCTCTGAGGACAGTAACACATTTTCTCTTTTTTTTTTCCCCTTTGTTAAGTCTTCATGAAGTGGCATTAAGAAAGGTGAGAACATCTTTCTTTAGAGTCACCAAGGGGGCAAAACTTGTCTTAGGCCTAATCTTTGGACCAAGAAATCCTTCGTTTCTTGGAAAAGGAGATGGCTGGGAGAGTATTGGATGGGGCCATGGGCGCTGGCCCAGATAGGGAACAAGGGAGAGAGATGCCTCATGGCAGGCAGATGCCTTCATCCATTTGTTGAACAAATCTGTATTAGTATTTAATGAGCATTTGGTGTTGAGGGGGGCATAAGGAAACCCTCAAGAAGTTTAAATTTTAGTTTGAGGATAAGATGCCTATGTGCCCTTAAAATAGAGAAATGTAAAACAGTTCTGCATAAAGACTTCTTTCTGCCAGGGACTTCTAGGGGGAACATGTACAGGGCAATGATAATGTACATTTTAGAGGTAACTGTGCATTTGAGAGGCTTTTGGAAACAATGCTAAAACATCACATTTTATTTTTAAGATGCAACAAAATCTCTTCCTTGTTCCTGGAACTCTTTCATGAAAACAGTGAATTAATCAACAAGCATTGATTAAGCGCTTACTGTATGTTAGGCAGGTGCTCAGAGCTGGGGATACAAGGTCAAAAAAAGAAACAGTCCCTGCTTTTATGGCAGTTACTTTCTGTAGAGGGAGACAACGTGCAGACATGCACGTAAGTATTCACAGAACAAATACAAAACAAATAGAACCCAGTTTGGGGAAGACACGATTGTGTGTATGTGTGTGTGGGGTGGGGGTAGGGGGCTGTGAATCAGGAAGAGTGTCATGTAGGGGGTGGTGCTTGAGCTGAACCTTGAGGGAAGTAAACAATTCTTTGAACTGGAGGGTGCAGAGAGAGTGCATTCCAGGCATAGGAGACAGGCAGTGCCAAGGGCAAGAGGAGAGATTGAATGTTACACATCAGTGAAGCAAGGTTACTTTCTGGGGTACTTGGCTCAGTGGATATATATATGGAGAGAGAGAGAGAGAGAGAGAGAGAGAGAGAGAGAGAGAGAGAGAGAGAGAGAGAGAGAGAGACTTTTCTCCTTTCTCCTTCCTTTTCATTTTAAAGCCCTTTTGATTAAATTTGCAAAACCTCAGTAAAACCAAAACTTTACCAGACCTTGTTATGTCCACTTCATCCCTGGCCAGACAACATTTTATCTTAACTGGTTGTTCCCTTCCAGATAGTAATATACTGTATGTCTTAGGCTGATCAGTCTAAGGTCAAATAAAGTGGCCATTTCAAGCATTATAGAGAGAAGAACACAGGGATTTTAAAAGGACAGTTAAAGTACTATGTTTATTACAAAATAATTACAATTAATCTAGAGTTTTATGATAAAATCATAATTGTAGTTTATTTCAAAGCTGACCCAAATCCATGTTTCTAGCTTCATCACACATTGCCACCCCTCCCACATAATGCAGTCCAACCAAACTAGATTCCCCTCTATTTCTCACACATGACCCCATTTCCTTACCCCATGCCTTTGCTTTGGTTGTTCCCATGCTTGGAATGTACCTCCTCTTCACCTCTGCCTCGTGGAATCTTTCTTTTCTTTCAAGACTACCTTCTAAATGAAACTTTTCCTCACATCTGGAAGTAGTCCTCCTTCCAAACTACTTTGTAAGTATTTGTATTTATTGTATAAAGATTTAGTGTACCTGTCTTCCCCATTAAGATGTATACTCCTTTTGGGTAGGGATTATTCCGTTCTTTATATTTGTATTTATATTGTCTATCAGTGCCTAGCCCTTAATAAATATTTATTGATGGGTTGACTATTACTCAGAAGGGCCAAGCCCCATAACAAATTCTAGGGAGTGAAAATACAGACTAGAAAGATAGGGAGCATAGGAAAAAAAAAGATAGGCTAGCAGGATTTAAAACCGAACCACTGATCTTTGGTTAAGGAAACTATGCAGAGCAGGCTCAAGGTACTGAACTAGTGGGGAAACAATATTATATTTCTTACTTAGGGAAATTATATAATTGTTTTATAACTAACTCCTTGATGTCTTCTCTTGAGATAATGGTCATCATTTGCATAAAGGCAATAGAATACATATTGGTATTCTGCCTGGGAAATATGTTCTTAGCTGAGTAGTCAGGAGGTAGGATTCTAGGGGGAAAAGTACAGATGGAAAATTGTGGGTTTTTTTTTAAATCACTGAAGTCCACAGTGGTCCTTTTTTTTTTATGCCAACAAGAATAATCTTTGGACTAAAAAAAAACCAGAACAAAAATGGCTAGTAGGAGAATTCAAACCCAAGATAAATAAGAGGATGATAAGTGAGTATCTCAGTACCCTTGATGAGTTCAGATCACTAGGACCAGATGAACTACATCCCAGGGAATTGAAAAAACAAACCTGATGAATATGATTACTGAGCCAGCGCTAGGGATCTTTAAAAGATTGTTACTTATGGGAGAGAGCTAGAGAAGGGCAAGTATTCTGATATGTCACAAAACAGAAGAGAACCCTACAGACCAGAGAGTTTGACTTTGATGCCTAGAAAATCTCAAGGTATTATTCAAAGGATGCTTAGTGAACACGTAGAAAAAGAAGCAGTGTTCACAACGAGGCCACATGGCTTCCCTGAGCCCAGGTCAGGTCAGACTGACCCTCCTCCCCCTTTGTCAGGTATGCAAGGCTCATGTACATCAGGGAATGCTGTAGATATCCTTTACTTTGATGTGGCCATTTCACAAAGCCTATGTGGCTTTTCTTGTGAACTAGAAGGAGGCCTATGAGTTAAACACTATCGGAATCAAATGGATTTGTGCCTTCTCTAGTACTCATCACAGTGCCTGACACACAGAGTAGGCATTTAAAATAAATGCTTGTTGACTTGACTTGTGGATTTGTTTGAATGATTGGACCCAAAGAGTGGTCATTTTTGATGTCATGTTGGAAGGACACATCCAGTGGAGTGTTCCAGGCCTGTTTCCTTGGCCCTGTGCTGTTTCACAGGTATCATGCCTAGCAAAGGTGCGGATGACACAAAGCTAGGAGGTATGTACTAGATGGCCCTTAATATCTCTTCTGACTCTGAGTTTCTGTAGCATTCTTTGACTCCATAAGGACAGAAATTTTCTCTATGTTTAGTCTATTTCAGTTCAAGTATCTATGTTCAGTTCCTAGTGTGGCACACATTTACAACTATGTCTTAAACCCTAGACATGTTCCTGGGAAGCTGGATGGTTTCTAAATGGATTCTACAAGACTTTAAAAATGGTCCTTTACTTTGTTCATTTAAAATTTTTTTCCCATATTTTCTTGAGAGGTGATGTTGCCTAGTGGATAGAGAGCTAGCTTTGAAACCAGGAAGATCTGGCACATGTTAGTGGTATGACCCTGGGTAAGTCATTTAATCTTTTGGTGCCCAGTTGTATTGGTAGAGAAGATTTCCTCACCTGAGAGCTCTCTGTGCCAATCACATCACAGGTCTGGTCACTGTATTGTCTCCAAGCTATTCTCTTTCTGTCTCTCCTCTCTGTCTTATGGTCCTCTGTCTTTGTCTCTTTTTCCTCTCTCTGTCTCTTTTTCCTCTCACTCTGTCTCTTTCCTCTTTCTCTCTCTCCCTTTTTTCTCTCTCCTCAATCTCTCTATCCCCCTTCTTCTTTCTTCCTCTGTCTCCTTTTTCTGTTTCTTTTTCCTCTCTATCTGTCCCTTTCTTATGTGTGTGGACAGTATGAGAGCAGCCTGGCTCCTTTGGCTCAGTCTCATATAAATATAAATATAATGTTGATTAATAGCAATAGCAATAACAGTCATGGCCGTGGCAGCCGCAACAAGAGCCTGGTGCAAAGGATAGAAGTCTCAGAGTCAGGAAGGCCTGCCTTGAAATCCTGTCTCTGGTACATTCTGAATGTGTGAACCTCCAGTGCCCAAGGCAGTGGTCCAAGACTAGAAGCTGCCAAACTTTTGTCTCTCAGGTCTCTGAATTTTTTTCTTTATCTTGTATCAGCAGCCTTCTCACCCCTGAAAGATCCCTCTGCCTCTGTGTCCAGGCCAGTCATATTCATGCCCTCATTTCTCTCTGACCCCCATTCCTGATTCTCCATACTTCTTTTTCTACCATGTCCCAGAAGCCTTTTGACTTTGGAAGAACCCTCATTCCCTGTGACCTTCTTACCCTGCTCCTCTAGCCCTTCTTCTGAATGGTCATCAGTTCGTTCAGTCCAGCAATATTTAATCCTTCATTCCTTCCCAGCCTCATCTCCTGATTCCCTGCTCTTCTTTCTCTACCACATCCTTGTGCTGGCATCTTTTCCCCTGACCCACTCCCTCTCAGCTTCTTTTCCTCTTCCTTCCTTCCTTCCTTCCTTCCTTCCTTCCTTCCTTCCTTCCTTCCTTCCTTCCTTCCTTCCTTCGTCCCTTGCTTCCTTCCTTCCTTCTCCTCCATTAGAATATAAAATGCTTAAGGGCAGGGACTGTCTTTCTTTTTGCTCTTGTTCATATTTCCACTGCTTAGAACTGTGGTTGGCGTTGTTATTTATTGTTATTAGCTTACTAAATGCTTGTCAATTTGACATATACCGCTGAAATCACAAGTCCACTCTAAAACCCCTCACTCAAAGCAAACATTCATTAAGCATCTAATGATGGGGTAGATATTATGTTGACAAGGATTCCTGCCTTAAAAGAGCTTAGGACATAGGGGGAAAAGCAGTATTAGACAAGTGTAATGTATTATATGATACACTCATTAGAGCTTTGCAAAAATAAAATGCCAATATGCATAGTTTCCTACCTTTCCTGACTTCCTTCAAGATTCTGTTCAAATCCCTCTTTCTGCAGGAGGCTTTTCCCAGCTCTCCCCTCCACCTCCAGTGTTTGCTTTCATTTGAGACTACCTTCCATTTGCGTTGTATAAGTCCCATACGTACATAGTTGTTTACCCGTTTTCTCATGGTTTTGCCTTTTGTGATTTCCCAAGCCCCTAGCACAGTGCCCTGGCACACAGTAATGACTTACTAAATACTTGTTGACTGACTGATATCTGAGGGGTTGATTCATTACTAATTGGAGAGATAAGGGAATTATTTCAGAGAGGGTGGCATTTGAAATAGCCTTAAAGGATGGGTAGAAATTTAACAGGTAAGGGGGTGGGGGGGAGGAACATCATTCCAGGCAAAGGCTTAGAGATACAAAAGGACAAAGAAGGGAGAAAGTAGAAGAGTTTGGCTGTGGAGGGGTGTGTAATATGAGATGGGGCTAGAAATGCTCCCTCCTTCTCTGTCTCTCTCTCTCTGGATATGGAGACCAAAGCAGGATTGAGCTCGACTCTAGTACTCTATCCATTTTGCCATTTATCCTGGGGAAGAAATGGAGGCAGGAAGACTCTTAAGAAGGTTACCTGTATAAGGGAGGAGTCAAGAAGAGAGACGGAAGGACACAAGCAGTTGTTACTAAGTGCCTACTAAGTGCCTACTAAGTGCCAGTGGCAGACACTGTGCTGAGTGTTTTACAAAACATCTCATTAAATCCTCAGGACAATCACGGGAGATAGGTGTTATCTCCATTTTATATTTGAAGAAACTGAGGCAGATGAAGGTTAAATGCCTTGCCCAGAGTCACACTATAAGTATCTGGGGTTGTATTTGAGATTAGATCTTACCGACTCCATGCTTAGTACTCTGTTGTGTCACCTAGCTGGGGCACTGATATGAGAGATATTCCACTGGTGAATTCAGCAGGACTCGATCACTGATATTAAATGAAGTACAGCAGTGACCACCCTGAGGAGGCTTATGAAACGAGAGGATGATGGCATCCCAACCACTCCTCCCCCTCCCAAAAAAAAAAATCTAGCAACAAAAACAACAACAAAAGACCCAAAGAAAAGAAATAATGAAGCCAGAAGGAAGAAGTTTAGGGGTGGGGATGGGGTGGAAGAGAAGCTTAACACGTTCAGTTTTTGGACGGGCTGCTTTTGAGGGGCTGGTAGGACATCTGTAGCTCAGGAGAGGTCAGACTAGATGAACAAATGTGAGAGTCATCAGCAGAGAGAGGGTAGTTGAAGCCTTGGCATGGAGTTGCCAAGGGACAGAGTGGAGAAGAGCCTTAAGGAGAGAGACCCTTAATGGAACACACCCACATGAGGGGGAAGAGAATGGGGAACCATGAGAGGAGATCGACAGAAGGAGTAATTAATTAGAGAGGTGGGAAGAGAATCTGGAGCACTCTTTCTCTGAAGCAAGGAGGGAGGAGGGGTGCTCCACAGTGCCAGGAGATCAGGGAGGATGAGGACTGAGCAAGGGCCATTGGGTTCAGCGATTGGGAGGGCCAGAGGTGACCTTTCAGGGAGCAGTTTGAGTAGAGTGCTTAGGGCAGACGCCAGAATATAAGGGTGGCCGAGAAGAGAGTGAGTTGCCAGGAAGGCTTTGGGTGTCTATTAAATCCTGTTTTAAACCCTCCAGAAGGGAACTTGCTATTTAAATGAGCACTGTGGTGAATTGTCTATAAAGTGAAAGTCATGCTTTGCTCCTCCCCTCTCATTTAGCTGTTTCTTCAGTTTGATTTGGTTCCAGTTTGTTTAATGTTGAGCCCACCTGTAAAGACTTCTTAAATAAAGGCATTTCAATAATGATGATTTTTTTTCAAAGTCTTTTTGCTTCCTGGGACTCCAGGGACCTTGAGTGGCTTTCAATTCAATTCAGCAAGTATTTAATCAAAACTGTAGGTGGGGGGGTGGGGAAGAGGAGGGACCTGCTATGTAGTAGAAGAATTGGTTC
The DNA here is from genome assembly GCA_028646595.1 of Phalanger gymnotis. Lineage (NCBI taxonomy): Eukaryota > Metazoa > Chordata > Mammalia > Diprotodontia > Phalangeridae > Phalanger > Phalanger gymnotis. The sequence goes on along the minus strand of CM053625.1, from coordinate 277,520,665 downwards.
CTGCCCTAGAGCAGCAGGGGTGGCCACAGGCCCACACCCCAATTAGAGAGCAGTCTGGGGAGACAGAGGGTGACAGTTTCAGAAAGTTGTGAGTGAGAGAGGGAAGGGAAAGGTCGGTAGATCTGGCTTCGGTCCGGGGAAAGCTTCATAGGAGGCCTGAGTCTTTAGGTAGGTTGTGAATGATTCTTGAACAAAAGGAAATTAAGCTTCTGTTTGCTAGGCTTCCTGCTAGGTTCTGGGGATCCAAAAATAAAATGGAAATAGGCCCTGCCCTTAGGGAGCTTACTTTGTACTGTGGGGAAAGGTAGAGGAACAGTATGTGTGGGATAAGCCTAGTAAATAACAATTCATTCAAAGTAAATACAAAGTCGTTTCTAGAGGGTGGCATGGCTAGCATTTGGTTAAGGCAGGGGATTTAAGGTCTGCTGAGTTCTTTTCATATAACTTCCTGGGGCCACTCTTTGTTCGGCATAACTTCTGTTCTGCCTTTTATATGAGTCCCTCACGGCCCACCAGCCTAAAGAGGCAAGTTTAGTGTACTGAGAGACCTAGGATTTAAAAAAAAAAACCATTAAAAAATTCAAGTGCAAATAAATTTGGATATCTGTGGGACTGGTCTGGGGATCCCAGGCCAGTTGAGGCTTAGGGGTGAGGCCTGAGTCCACATGCCACCTGTTTCCTCACAGGTCCCATTTTCCCTTCACCCTAGTATAGAAGTGACCTTATTTAGAGGCCCTGGATAATTCTACCCCACCTTTAGCTTAAAACTTTTAAACTCTTTGATTTGCTAAAGTTCAGATCTCCTTAGGAAAGAGGCCTGCTTTAAAGCTGTTATCTATCACCAAGGTAAATGAAGGTCAAAGAGGTTTTGTATAGCGAATAAGCAGAAAAAGGGAAGAGGTAAAAGGAGGCCTCGGGAGGTGTAGGGGGGGGCGGTGAGCTGAAAAATGTGCCTGTCTCAAAATTTTGCCTCCTTACTAAGGTAATTTGCAGTTACATCAGAGAATGGAACCTGGAATAGATATTCTTGCCTCCTCCTCCCTATAACCGAAGGGTCTGAAGAACAAAGAGTATATATGGAATCATAGGAATGGAACATTTAAAATATAGGCACCCCTAATTTCCTAGTAGGCTGGCTACAGAGGAGCTTTTCTTTTCCCTTAGAGATCCTGAGGGCCAGAAACTGTTCTCTTGTCATAGAGACAGCACACTTTTCTCTGGATCCTTTTGCAAAGCTATAGGTGAGGGGATACGTGACAGGACATTTTCTTCCTCCCAGATATTCCTTTCTTTGGAGGGGGGTGAGGGTCAGTAAATAGTCTGTCAGTTTTCTGATCATATCCCATCATGTGTGCGTGGGTGGACTTTTCTTTCCATAGCAGGTAGATCCTTGAAAATTCAATTCAGCAAATGTCTGGTAGGCACTTACAATTACTAAGACAGTAAGATGGTCATAGTTAATAGTAAGACATCTTTTAAAAGCCACCTGTCCCCAGCATGTATGAGAGATATCTAAGACAAATATCATTTAAGAAGAAGAAGTACCCATCTTGAGGTGCAACGGACAGCTAAAAGACTTAGGGGAAGGTCTCTGAGGCATTGGATAGACTCTTTATGGAAAATTTATGGGAGGTCAACAAACAAGAATTGTACCAGAAAAAAAGATGGCTGGATGTGGGTGGGGGAATTACTGTCTGTACCAGGGTGGAGGTCTACTTGAATTCGAGATCATAGGTCCGCTGAACTATTGTCAATATATGTACAAGGCTCAGTACAAGATGCTGGATATCGAAATGAAAAACAATATTGATTCTGCCCTCTAGAACTTTACAATTCAGCATGATAGGGGGCGGGATGAGACATGGTAGGAGCCATGAGGCAAGTTAGAAAACATTCCCTGCCCAGGAGAAGTTATTTAAGGAAGGAAGGAGAGACTTTGTCTGGCTGAGAAGATCAGGAAAGAATGGCATCTTTAGGGAAAGGAAAGATGTCTGTAGGTGGAGATGGAGGGTTGAGGAGGAAGTTTGTTCCAGGCGTGGGGGCTGATGTGTACAAAGCCACAGAGGTGGGAGAAGAGAGGATTTTATTCAGGAACAAAGAATAGTCTGTTTTTGCTGAAGCAGAGTGTAATGGGGAGTATGCATGAAATAATGTTGGCTAGTTGGAAAGTTGCAGGTAAATGAGAATTTTTTTAAAAAATGGATTCTGTTTTCCCCTTTGCTTCCATTCTCAGTTCTGGGCTTTTCCTGCATGATGAGCCTTTCGGAGGGCAATGGCGCTAACACATTAGTGTTTCTCTTTTCTCTTTCCTCTTATCTCATCTTCATCCTCAACCTATCCCTTAGGTCTAGGGGTTTGTTGTTTTTCAGTTGTTTGTTCAACTCTTTGGGACCAGTTTTGGGGTTTTCTTGGCAGAGATACTGGAGGGGTTTGGCATTTCCTTCTCTAGTTCATTCACAAGTGAGGAAATTGAGGCAGACAACAGCTAGTTAAGTGTCTGAGGCCAGATTTGAACTCAGGAAGATGAGTCTTCACACCTCCAAGCCTGGAGCTCTAACCAATGAGCCACCTATTTGCCCCAGGTCTAGGTGTCAATGATTTTCAAGTGAGGAAGGCTGCTTCTTAAAGCTGTGCCTGAAAATGTAGATCTTTTTTCTGCTCAAGTCCATCACCATCCTGTGGGGTTCAAGGTGAACTGTGTGTTTCATCTTCAGTCTTTTGCTTTTTCATTGTGCCAGTTAGAGTTCTAAAAGTTTTCAAGGTTCTTTTTCTCTAAAATATTATTGTATTATATAAATTGTTGTCCTACCTCTGCTCACTCTACCCTGCATGAGTTCATAGAGGTCTTTCTGGTTCCCTCTGAAATTGTCTGTTTTGTCATTTCTCGGGGTAGGTAACCTTGTTTGCCTCAGTTGCCTCATCTGTAAAATGAGCTGGAGAAGGAATGGCAAGCCACTCTAGTATCTTTACCAAGTATACCCCAGATGGGGTCATGAAGAGTCAGACATGACTGAAAAACAACGGGTTCATATTATGATTCATTCATATTATGTTCATATACCACAAGTCGTTTACCAAGCCTCTCATCTTACAGATGAGAAAACCAATCCAAGGTTATACAGGTAGTTGCAGGGCTGGGATTTGAAGCTGGATTCTCCAGCATATCTAATATTCCTGTTACTTCCATCACGGTCCTTATCTTAATTCAGGATACAGCCTTATTCTGGTCTCTAAGGAAGATGATTGTTCCCTATGCCTTTGAGGCTTCCATTTCTGGGGGATCGTGATTTCCCTAGTGTGGCCATGACCTCCCCTAATGTAGATTTAGACCCGCCCTCACTGCCCTTTCATCTTGTTCAATTCTTGTCCATGTCTTTTTAGAAATGCCTCTGCAGGTGATGTAGCCAACCCACTGGAGGCCTTTCCCTGTTTCATGTAATATTCAGTGGAAACCAGTGCAACAGTAAAACTGTTCTTCCATCACCCCCTCCTTCTTGTTCCATATTCCAATTTTGAGCCTCTATCATCCTTCATAAGAGGCTACAACTTACCCAAAGTCACTGTGCTTGGGATTAAAAGGGGCAGACTGACGATGCAAAGTAGTGTTTTGTGTTTTTATTTGTGGCCTGCACTCGAGAGTATACTGCTTAGAAATAGGACTCCTACTGGGTTAAGAGCTGGCTGGTATTGCTCAGAGCTGGTGGTGCCACTTAAGAGGGGAAGGGGAAAGAGGCATACTGTCTACTTGCTTTTGGGTTCTGGCCTGAGCTGGGTTGGGACGCCCTCTGTAGGATACGTTGTTGGATGAGAGGGTGTGGGGGCCCAGTACCTAGCACTAACAAAAACATTAGTTTAGCTCAGATAATGCTATATAGTCTATTACCGAGTGAATCAGTGTAATTAGAGCTGAGGAAGTTGCTGAGGGGTGCTGCAGAGCACTGGTCACCAGAGGAAACGTTTTCAGTTATTGAGCAGCGTAGGTAAAAATGGAAACCGACCAACTAAGCAAGCAAAAAGATCCCAGACCTTCAGTATATTTCTCTCTTTCCCTGAGGGCTAAGGCCCCTGGAGTTACATGGCAAAGCTTCATAATCCTTCAGTTTGTGAAAGGGCATAAGCTAGAAGGGGAGAGCCATTGGCCATGATATGAGCCGAGAGCCACAGAAATTTTAGAATTGGTACGTAAGTGCTTTTCATCTAATGGGTATCATCTTACCACTAAATGTCAAGTGTTTTTGAAGCTATAAAACTAAAAATAATTAAAACTAAGACCTAATATAGTAACCACTCAATATTTCTAAAGGACCATGTTTTCTTGGCTTTAGGAAAATGCAGAGAAATTAATATAGGTTATTACGTTATGAATAAGAAATGTGGCATCCACCATCACTTGGTCATAGTCAGTGCCTAAAAAGCCAAATGATTATGTGTTGATTTTGTGGGGTTTCTGCAAGAGATTAAAACATATGCAAGAGTTGTAATCCTAAACAGAAAAGGAAGTTCTTGAACACTGAGAATAATATTTGAAATGAATGCCTGGAGTCCATTCTCTTCTCTTCCTAACGAGGGCCAGGCTCATTTTAGGTACCATGAAGAATACAGGAAAGGAAATAGGGTGATTATCTTTTAGGGAGCACAATTCACAAGAAACACTTAGAAAGCAATATAACCCTAAATCGAATGACCTCTCACCCCTTCTCATATGTGAATTCCAACTCAAATGAGAACAGATGTACGGCTCTTTGTATAAGTGCTAACTCTTCCCTGATCATTTCTTTACAAATTGGCAGCAACCTATACGTCCAGATCTCTCAGTCCACTTTATTTTAGTGAACTTATCATGATATATTTTGGGTCTGACTCTGTCTAACCTAGAAAAGATGGAAAAGCATGGTTGTTCTAGTTTCATCAATTCAATGCAATATACACCTCATTATTGCAATATGCAAGGCACCATGCTAGGAGCTGGGGATACAAAGATGAAACAAGAAATTCAAGAAATGTAGGTTCTGCTGTTTGCCAAGGTTCTATGAGTGGTATGACCATACCTTCTGGGCCTTTGGTTCTGGGACTAGCTGACTGAACTCAGTAATGGCTGACTAAATCTTGGGAAGATGGCAGACATGGCCTTTGTTTTGGAAATTGTAGAATTGAATTCCTTCCCCTTGAGCCTCTAGGAAAGAAATAGAAGTTCCAGGAGAAACACTTAAAGAGAAAGTTACAAAATCCGAGATGCTACTCTGGGTACCGTATAAATCAAGACAGATAGACTTGTTCCTTACCTTTTGGAATCATACACTGCAAGCCAGACTGCCATAAAGACACTTGGATAAACATAGAATAAACAAATGGGTTTAATACTGGTAAGCTTCCCTTTAAGCAAAAGCAACATATTAAAAACTATATCAGCAAAACATAGGTAGACTGAAACTTAGAGGATATATAGTCTAACACCCCACCTCCCACCCCCCATTTGTAGGTACTATAACTGAGGCCCAGAGTGCCTCACACAGGTAGTAGGTGGCAGAACCAAGATTTGAATACTGGTCGCCTGATTTTTTTAAATTAAAAAAAAATTTTAAAATACATAAATTAGTTAATTTTTAGTTTTCAACATTTACTTCCATAAGATTTTGAGTTCAAAATTTTCTTCTCCTCCCTCTCTTCCCCCCAAGACAGCATGCAATCTGATATAGGCTCTATATATACATTCATATTAAACATATTTTCACATTAGTCATGTTGTAAAAAAGAATTAGAACCAATGGGAAGAACCATGGGAAAGAAGAAACAAAACAAAACAAAACAAAAAAAGAGCAAATAGTATGTTTTGATCTGCATTTCAGACTCCATAGTTCTTTTTCTGGATGTGAATAGCATTTTTCATCACGAGTCTTTTGGAGTTGTCTTAGATCTTTGCATTACTGAGAAGAGCTAAGTCTATCAAAGTTAGTCATTGCACACCGTGGCTGTTACTGTGTACAATGTTCTCTTGGTTCTGCTCACTTTGCTCAGCATCAGTTCATTCAAGTCTTTCCAGGTTTTTCTGAAGTCTTCCTGCTTATCATTTCTTATTGCACAATAGTATTCCATCAGATTTACATACCACAACTTGTTCAGCCATTCCCCAATTGATGGACATCCCCTTAATTTCCAATTCTTGGCCACCACAAAAAGAGCTGCTATAAATATTTTTTGTACATGTGGGTTCTTTCCCCAGTTTTGTGATCTCTTTGGGATACAGCCCTAGAAGTGGTATTGCTGGGTCAAAGGTTATGACATTTTTACAGCCTTTTGGGCATAGTTCCAAATTGCTCTCCAGAATGGTTAGATCAGTTCACAACTCTACCAACAATGCATTAGTGTTCCAATTTTCCCATATCTTCTCCAACATTTATCATTTTCCTGTTTTGTCATGTTAGCCAATCTAATAGGTGTGATATAGTACCTCAGAGTTGTTTTGATTTGCATTTCTCTGATCAATAGTGATTTAGAGCATTTTTTCATATAACTACAGATAGCTTTAATTTCTTCATCTGAACACTACTTGTTCATATTCTTTGACCATTTATCAATTGTGGAATGACTTGTATTCTTATAAATTTGATTCAGTTCTCTATAAATTTTGGAAATGAGATCTTTATCAGTGACACTGGCTGTAAAAATTGTTTCCAAGCTTTCTGCTTCCTTTCTAATCTTGGTTGCATTGGCTTTATTTGTGCAAAAACTTTTCAATTTAATGTAGTCAAAATGATTGATTTTGTATTTCGTAATGTTCTCTATCTCTTGTTTGGTTATAAATTCTGCTGTTCTTCATAAATCTGACAGGTAAACTATTCCTTGCTTTGCTTATGGTATCAGCCTTTATATCTAAATTATGAACCCTTTTTGACTTTTGGTATGTGGTGTAAGACATTGGTCTGTGTCTAGTTTCTGCCATACTATTTTCCAGTTTTCCCAGCAGTTTTTGTCTAATAGTGAGTTCTTATCCCAGAAGAGTCTTTGGGTTCATCAAACAGTAGATTATTATAGTCATTGACTATTGTGTCTTGTGTACCTAATCTATTCCACTGATCTACCACTCTATTTCTTAGCCAGTACCAAGCAGTTTTGATGATTGCTTCTTTGTAATACAATTTAAGATCTGGTACAGCTAGGCCACTTTCCCTTGCATTTCTTTTCATTAATTCCCTTAATATTTTGGACCTTTTGTTCTTCCAGATGAATTTTATTATTTTTTTCTAGCTCTATAAAGTAATTTTGGTAGTTTGGTATGGCACTGAATAAGTAAATTAATTTAGGGAGGAGAACTGTAATTTTTATTATATTAGCTTGGCAATGGCTCCTTTTCTTAAGAAGCTTACATTCTGCTGTGGCCATACAGCATGTGAACAGATAAGTGTATCCATGATCATTTTTTTTAACATTTTTTTTTGAGGCAATAAGGATTAAGTGAGTTGCTTTATCAATGATAATTTGAGGAGGGAGAAAGCACCAACAAATAGGGGAAACAGGAAAGACTTCATCATATTCCTTCAGTAGGAGGTGGCCTACGGGATGAGCCTTAAAGCTAAACATTCTAAGAAGCAGAGGGTAAGCAGGCGTGGGAGATAACCCAGGGAAAAACAAAGAGATAGGAGATAGAATCCAGAATTTAGAAAACAGTAAGTTCTCTTTATTCTTTTGCTTAACAAACATTTATAAAGGCCTGTAAGAGGCAACATGGTATAGTAGAAAAAACATTGGAGGGACCTGCATTTGAATCTAGGCCATACTACTTACTACTTGTTCTATTTTCCCCCTGCTTAATATCATTTTATTTTATTTTTTCTAATTACACGCAAAGGTAGTTTTCAACATTCACTTTTATAAGATTTTGAGTTCCAAATTTTTTCTCTCCCTCCCCAAGATGGCAAGCAATCTCATATAGGCTATAAATGTACAATCATATTAAACATATTTCCACATTAGTCATGTTGTGAAAGAAGAATCAGAACAAAAGGGAAAAACCACAAGAAAGAAAAAACAAACAAAAAGTGAAAATAGTCTGCTTTGATCTGCATTCAACTCCATAGTTCTTTCTCTGGATGTGGACAGCATTTTCCATTATGAATCTTTTGGAATGGTCTTAGATCATTGTGTTTCTGGGAAGAGCTAAGTCTATCCAAACTGGTCGTTGCACAATGTTGCTGTTGCTGTGTGCAATGTTCTCCTGGTTCGGCTCACTTCACTCAGCATCAGTTCATGTAAGTCACTACATACTACTTGTGGATCCTGGGAAAAGTCAGTTAATTTCCTCATCTGTGAAATGAGAGGGTTAAGATCCTTGCCATCTCTAGCTATTGTATGACTATGCTGCATACAAATCACTGTGATGGGCAGGAAAGGAGATAAAAAGAGTCCTTGGGGTCATTTTTTTTTGAAAGGCTACTCTACACAATAAAAAAAAAGTTTTGGTGTTCAGAAGGATAAGCTTTGGCTCTGGAAATCGGCTTAGTTGGGACATCTTATTCCTTCACAATATTGGCTAGCTAAAGTGTTACTTTATTAACATATCTGAGCAGAAGGCCTAATGCTCAGTGTGGCAGGAGAGTCAAGGGATTTGCAGAGTTAAATGTACAAATAAGCTCAGACTGGGGAGTGAAAGTGTTTTATTTGACCCTGTTTTTTTTTTTTTTTTGTAAAGTGGGATCAGATGAGAAGACCAAGCAGATATTTTTTTCTCTCCCCACTCCAGCTTCCACCTTTCAGGTTTTTTAGGGGGAGAAGAGAAGAGGATGAAAATGCACTGGTATTTTGCCTTTTCCAAAAAGGTAGACCTAAGTAAGTAGTATGCAGAACAATTGGGATAGGGAAGGAAATGGCAGAGGGGACTGTAGAGAATGCCCGTGATGAGACCTTCAATTCAGACCTTCCATACAGCTTGTTATCTGTGTTTATTTGACAGAAATGAATGTTTCCCCCTCTCCTATCCCCTAGTAATTAAAAATTTAAATTAAAAAAACTGTAACTTTCCTTGAAGGAACAAGTCAATGTTGTTCCTGCAATTTGACCTAACCGGAGAGAGAATGAATTGTGACTCATGACTGTGATTTAGGGCTACAAATTAAATACACTCATGTGGGCATACACAGGCTGACAAATACAAATTCATAGTTGTTTCACCTTTTGCTGTAATATGTTTCTGGGTTTGCCACAATCATTTTATATTTTCTTTATTTCAAAAGAGAAAGTGAGCTGTTATCTGGATAATTTGTTCTCTTCCTCTCATCTTCCACTCGAACCAGCTCTCCTCCATGCCACCCCATTGTTTGGCCTCCTAACCAAATATACTTTTTCCTGAAATATCCATATGATTTCAGTCAGACTATTTTGTATTTGGGCCCAAATCACTTAGAGAATCGTCCTATATTTCTCTCTGTGTGTGTAGAAACTGCCTTTCTCAGCCTTCCCCCACTCCCCCACCCCCTGCACCCCGCCTTGGCTTTAGCCAGGGAGCCTTTTACTCTGGGTTAGTGTCCAGGCTTTAGCTCAGTTGTCTGGTGTTTGATGCCAACGAGGCCAAGGTCACAGTTCATTCTGCACAAAGAAAAATGGCTTTTGGCTGTACCTTGAATTTCCAATGTGTGTACCACTCCTTGGTCACCAGGGATGCCAAGAAATAGAGTAAGTTTGGAAGACTCATTGTAGTCTGTTCCCAGTGCTGGAGACAGAGCTCAGAATTTGATTCTGTGAGTGGCGAGTCAGTAACATCATCTGCTCTATGTTCCCTGCGCCTTCTAAAATTCTTGGTTTCTCTGACCTAGTGAAATGATGATCGTAAAAGTGCTGTGCAAATGAAAGGCATCCCATATTATCTTTATACGTTAAGGACAGCACATAATGGTGTGGGGCAAATTGAGGATAGCGCTAGGTTGTGCTTGGCCTAGTTATTGGCTTAGGCCATGGTGGTGTCAGTGGGGATATTTGGAGCCCTTTTCTGATGTTTTATAAAGTATGCTTAATTGGATTTTAACTCAACAAATTCACTAAATATTTATTAAGCATCTGCTGTGTCTGAGATGCTGCAGATACGAAGATTAAAAGGATGTGTTTCCTGCCCGCAAGGAGTTTCTATTTTACTAGGAGTGAAATAATGTACTGAGTGGGATGTGTAGCAAGGCAGGAGAGGTTGGAGAAAGGATCCAGATGGGCAGATCTGAGGAGGGAGAGATAATTGCAACTTTGCCCACACACAACTCTGTTCTTCTGGGGCTCTCAAGGGTCTCCTAGCACTGAGCTGGACATGCAGATGTTGAACAAGATTGTTCAAAATTCCTGTCCAGGGATATTGCTATTTCATCCAGAGATAATTAGGTTTGGCTTAAGGTAGGACTCTGACACAAGGCAAACATAAATATAAGTAGAATTTAGCTGACATTGGATCAGATGGTTCAGAGAGGCTGTGCAAAGTTCTTCTGTTTTCTCTGTGTGTGTGTGTGTGTGTGTGTGTGTGTGTGTGTGTGTGTCCTTGAGCATGCATCTGCATGTGCACACATTTTACGTACTCATGTGTAGACGGTGCTAAGTGTAGTCCTGCCTGAAGGGAGGTAGTCAGACAAACTGATCTCTGGAGCATCTTACCATCCCAGGGTTTCCTAAGTATCATCTGACTACATGCACACTCACCTGGACATCTGGTCATCCCCTAAGATTGTTCTTGGGGCTGAGCTTCCACTTGCCCCTTTCTTATCATCTCGAAACCGATTGACATTATCCCCTACTCCTCCTCTTCTTCCCATCTCAGACAGTGACATGACCTTCCTCCTTGTCAAGGCCAACCCTTCTACAACTGTGCTTAATCTCACCCCTTCATCTCTTCTTGAGCTGATTGCAGCCTCAATCATCCCCCCTTTCTAAGCTTTAACCTCTCCTATATACTCATTCCTTCCCTGCTGCCTTCTAACAGGCTCAAGTCTCCTACATCCTTAAAAAACCCTTCACTAGACTCTGTCACAACCCCTGTGACTTTGTTGATCGATCACCTTTTTTTTCAGGATAGTGTCTCTCTGGGATTCTGTGATACTGCTTTTTTCTGGTTCTCCTCTTACCTTCTAGTCTCCTTTGCAGGGTCATCATCCAGATCTCATGTTCACTATGTGTACCTATTCCTAGGTACCTGTGTCCAATTCCATATTTTTAATGATCATTTCTGTGCTAGTGACTTCCACATCTACATGTCCAGCCACAATCTTTCTCCTGAACTTTTGTACCAAACCACCGGTTGCTGACTGGATGTTACAATCTAGATTTTCCTTAGGCATCTCTTTCCCTCCAAAGCTACCCCTCTTCCAAACTTCTCTATTTCTGCCAAAAACATCACTATTCTTGTAGTCTCTCTCATGTTTCTAAGTCACTTTTCCTTCATCCCTCATGTTTAATCTGTAGCCATGTCTTACATGTTTCTACTCCCATAGCATTTTTTGCATCTAATCCCTTATTCACGTAGCTACCACCTTATTTCAGGACCTCGTTCCATCTTGCCTAGACTATTGCAATAGATTCTTAATTAATTCTCCCACCTATAATCTCTATCCACTTCAGTCCATCTTCCAAACTGCTGCTAAAGATATTGTCCTTGAGTACAGCACTGACCATGCTACTTCCTTTACTTGATAAATTTCGGTAGCTCTCTGTTTTTTTCAGAATCAAATATAAATTCCTCAGTGTAGCTTTTGAATTCCTCACAACCTGGCCCCAACCTTGTAAAGTACTCCTCTTCCATACTCTGTAGTCCATCCAGCCTGGCCTTCGATCTCTGCTACACATACATACACACACACACACAGACACCACTGTATCCCTTGTCAATTGCTGTCTCTATGTCCTCACCTCCATCCCATGGAATTCCTCTCTTCCTTCAAGACTCTGCTCTAGCACCACTTTCTTTTTAAATTTATTTATTTTTAGTTTTCAACATTCACTTCATAAGATTTTGAGTTCTAAAAATTTTCTCTCTCCCCTCCCCCCTCCCCAAGATGGCATGCAATCTGATACAGGCCATACATGTACAGTCATATTAAATCTATTTCCATATGAGTCATGTTGTGAAAGAAGAATCAGAACAAAAGGGAAAAACTATGAGAAAGAAAAAACAAACAAACAAAAAAGAGAAAATAGCATGCTTCAATCTGCATTCAGTCTCCATAGTTCTTTCTCTCGATATAGATGGCATTTTCCATCATGAGTCTTTTGGAATTGTCTTAGGTCATTGCATTGCTCAGAAGGGTTAAGTCTATCAAAGTTGGTCATCATACATGTTGCTTGTACTCTGTACAACGTTCTCCTGGTTCTGTCTAATACTACTTCCTACATGAATATTTTCCTGAACTCCTTGACTGCTAGGGTTCTCCACTTCTCAAGAACAAGAGGTTCTTCCTCTCTTGTGTTTATGGTATATGTACCAAAGTACCAACTATGGTACTTTGCATTTATTTATATTTATTTCCTTTGTATTTATTCTATATGTGTGTGTTCTGTATATGTGTATACATATATACATATATGCCCTCTCCAGGGGAAACAACAAGGACATTCCGTGCCTCTTTGTCTGTCTATGTGTCTGTCTTTAGGTATATATTTCCTTGTTGTCTCCCCTATAAGCACATTTGAGTAGAAATTATTTTACTTATTGTATTTGTACCACTAGCACCAGCATGGTGCCCAGCACATAGTAGGCCCTTAATAAATTCTTGTTGATTGATTATATCTGTTTCTCAAATCAAAGGATTCTATTAGTCTTTCTCTTGCACTGAAGCCAAATGAAATATTTAGTCCAAAAGAAAAATCTGCTATGTCACTTGGATCTAGAAGTAAAGACCACCCCCCCCTTCCATCTCCATCCATCAAGACATACAATATGTGCTCTTGTCCTCATCCACACCTCTCTCTGGATCTCTGATCCTGGCACATGGACATGAAAGAGCTGGTGAGGTAAGCGAGTGAGTTGGTGAGGGGGAAGCATAGGATGAAAAGTCAGCTTGCCCAACTCATCTAGCTTGGTATAAGAGGCGCCAAGGTTATAAAGTCAACATGTCTAATATGTGCCCAGCATTGATGCTGTTGGAGAATATGAAAGAAGATATAGTTGGTTTGGCAGGTAATGAGCATGTATTAAGCATGTCTTATGTGCCAGGCACTGTGCTAAGTGCTGGGGATACAACTACCAGCCGCAAGAAAGGCAATCTCTGCCCTCAAGGAGCTTATATTCTAAGGGGGGAAGACACCACAATAAAAAAAAGCTGAAAATTAGGGGACGGTGAAGAGAAGGTGCCTAGCTTGAGGTCATGATAGACAAAGTGTTGTGGACATGAGTCAAGAGTGCAGCCTGTGGAGGGATTAAGACCTGGAAGGCCCTGACTTCTTCTTTAAAATGGAGATTTGGAAAGGAAGCACCCAGCTATAGGGGAAGGCTTTACCTGGACTGAGATTAAGTCCTTTGTGAGAAGTAGGTGAGAGGTGGAGTCAGCTTTCGGAGAAATAGACAAAGTCCTATGAAAATGAATCTGCAGTGTGGACCCAGGAGGAATGAAGGTCATCGATTTCAGGGAGGTTATATCTAGTAGCCACAAAAATTCAAGAGACAAGACTTAACACACAAACCAATGAATTACACCAGACAGGGTGTGATCAGATGCTAAGTTGTGGGCTTCAGTTTATAAAATGACTGGTAATAAGGGTGGGCTTTGGAGGAGGTGGGACTTTAATTGGGCCTTGGGATGTAGGGAGAAGAGTAAGAGGAATAGAATGAGCAAAGTTCAGAGTAAACATATATTCTTCTGTATAGGTAGAGGTGAGGTTAAGCTGTTGAGTACTTTGTACTTTGCCCTGTTGGTGATAGGGAGCCAAGGGAGTTTCTTGAGCAGAGAAGAGACAAAGTGAAGGCAATGTTTTAGGCAGATAATTACAGCCTCCTTTTACCAAGCGTTGGCTATGATGAGCTGGTTTCACGTGTGAAATAAATTTAAGATGCCTCTGTAGTTCCCATGGAACTCAGACAGAGAAGACAGATCTTTCATTTTTTTCTGTGTCTATTCTGTTAGGAAGCTGCTTCCCCTCAGAGCTGGATTCTTGGATCCTTCTTTAAGAAGGTAGTTCAGTGTGAAACCTGCAGAGATAAATCTCCCCCCCCTTTTTTTTTACTTCTTTTTCATTTTAATATTCTTTAAAATTTTTATTTCTTTTTTTTTTAAAGGTTTCATCTCTTACCTTGCCTCACTGGGTATCTTGATAATACTCATCTTTGTATTGTCTTTGTTCTCACATGATGCTTTAATGAAACCATCACCACCCACAGGAAAGAACATGGTCCCAGGTAGGAGGCAGAAAGGTTGACTGCATTGTAGTCTTTACTTTCCTTGGTAAGAGAGAGGGAGAGGAGAGGAGAGGAGAGGACAGGAGAGGAGAGGACAGGAGAGGACAGGACAGGACAGGACAGGAGAAGAAAGGAGAGGAGAGGGGAGGAGAGGGAAAGGGAGGAGAGGGGAAATGAGGGGAGGGGAGGGGAGGGAGAGGATACAGAGAGAGACAGAGAGAGAGAGAGAGGGAGACAGAGAGACGGAGGGGAGGGAGAGGGAGAGAGAGAGTGCGCATGTAAATGTGTGAGAGATATCTAAAAGCACCTACATGTAACAAAATAAACGCCTCTTCTCTAGTTCCCTGAAGAAACCCTATAATAACCATAATAGTGTACGTACTTGTGGGATGTGAAGACTGGTGGGGAGGACAATGGCTGGGGGTGGGAGGGCACTGAGGAATATGGAAGAGAAACAGATTGTATTGTCAGGCTGTCAAGAATTTATTATACACATCAGTAGGTAAAATAATTACTTTTTAAATCACAAAAAAATTTTTTTGGAGACCCATTTAAATACCAGCTGCAGTTGATCATGTTTGAAGGAGTTGGAATGATTGACCTTTGCCAAGGCCCCCAAAAAACACCTTGTTTTTCCCTGTCTTCACAGGAATTTTTGTTAGGAAGCAGAGAGAATGTCTTCATCCTCCCTTAGGCTCATTTTTCAGTCTGTTTTTTTGTTGGGTTTTCAAAAAATTTTTTGGTGGTGTATGTGTGCGCGTGTGTAGCTCCCCCACCCCCATTCCCTCTTCTCCAGCTCTTAAGCTTATTCTTCCTCCCTCATTGCCACGTTCCACTCCCTGTCGCCCCCCTCTACAGACAAGCTTTGTGGACAGAATCTACAGGGGTGCAGGGTAGAGGGAGATAGCTCTATGCACATGCTTTTCATGTGGTTTTAATCATTTAGGCTCTTCTGAAATGAGCAAAATGCAAGATTGGGAGCTTCAGAGGCAGTGTGAGCAATGCATTTTAGCCTTCCCACTGGGACTGTAGCCTATCTGGCATCGATGAAAATGCTGAATGCTTGATTGTTCTGCATTGATAAATTAACAACCGTAGGGCGTCTTCCTCCAATGACAGGCGCTTTACCAAACTCAGACTTATCGTTTCAGAACTGGAAGGGGCCTTATTGATCACCTAGTCCACTCCCTTCCTTTTACGGTTGAGGAAACGGAGGCCCAATGACACTGGGCTGTTATCATCACATGACACACACGACTGTGTCTCTGACCCTACTAACTCTTGGTAGCTTTCGTTGACTTTTGTTTTTGTTATCTGCTCCCAGGCTGGTAGGTCAACACAGATTTGGGCAGATGGGTATTTGATATCAATTATATTGATGTTTGAGATAATTTGGATGCAAATTTTATCCCCAAATGGAATGTAGATATTGATTTTGCAAATAGCAACATACATTCATATGAAACAAATTCCCGAGGATTGGATGTTCTATCATAAATTAACCTATTTTTTTTTGTCCAGTTTGTGAGGGTATGAGCCAGGTGAGGAAGGGTGACCTACCTCAGAAGGCTCTGACTCTATTTGTCCCGATGGGCCACTCACTTCACTGACTCACTGCTGGTTCTAGAGCAGGCTCATCCTCCCCACCACCATCCCTAACCTCCACGGTTCCACTGACCTACTTCTCTAACCCAGCCAAGGTGTGGCATCATCCCTTTTCCTCTTAATTGACCCAAGATTGTGTTTTTCTAAAGGAATTTTTTGCTAAAAACAGGAAGAACAAATGCGCCAACAAAATCCCAGGTCAACAAAGAAAGAGATGAATTTACTGATGATAGCTTAAATAATTTCTAGCCTTGGTTTAGATGATCAAACTCAGTTCTTGGGGATATTTAACCCCTAATTCATTTCCTTCCCTTCAGGCCTGTCCATTTGGTATCCAGACAGCTTGAAAGGGAGAACCGTTCTGGTCTTGGGCCCTTCAGCAAGGCAAAAGGCCTCAGTTGTCAGAAGCATATTCCCTGCCTCTTCAATTCAGTTCAACAAGCATTACCTACCTACTACGTTCAAGGATTTGTGTTAAGTGCCAAGGGTAGGAAAAATGACACAGGCCCTGTTCTTGATCATAGGATCTGGCAGAGGGGATATGACATATACTAATGAGTAGGAAACCATGAGTATGATGAAAGCGGAATGTGATAAGGACAAAGGAAGGCTATTGAAAAACATAGTAATATAAAGTAGAGAGAGGCAGGGAGCTTGCATGGTAGAAATTGAACTAGGAGGCAGCTAAGTGGCTCAGTGGCTAGAGCCCTGGGCCTGGAGTCAGGAAAACCTGAGTTCAAATGTGGCCTCAGACACGTACTAGCTGTGTGACCCTGGGTAGGTCACTTAACCCTGTTTGTCCCAGTTTCCTCATCTCTAAAATGAGCCAGAGAAGGAAATGACAAACCACTCCAGTATCTTTGCCAAGAAAATCCCACGGGCAATATGGTGCATGGGGTCATGAAGAGTTGGAGGCTACTGAATGACTAACAACAAAGAAAATGAATTAGTCAAGCCGAGTCTTAATTTTGGCGCCGAGCAGTTTATGGAATTCTGAGACTGAGACTCCAGCTTTTGTGAAATAATATGCCAAGGCTGCAAAGAGAAGCCTGGGAGAGGCACGGGAAGCAGTACCCTGGGAGCTAGGAGACATGGACATCAGCCTTCCCACCAACCAGTTATGTAATCTTGAGCAAGTCTCTCTGGGACCCAAACTCTCCATCTGCAAAAGAACGTTTTAAACTTGGTCTCTAAGGTCTCCTTCAACTCCCACCTTCTGTGAGTTTAAGGTAGAGGGTTATCCCTCTCTAAAACCCTTAAACCAAAATGGCTTCCTGGTTCCCAGAGAGTCAAAGTGTGTTTGTACTTCCTTTTGGGGGCACCCACTAAGTTCCTGTTTCTTGCTCAAAGAATGCCTCCTGCTCAGCTCATCTTTGGAGCAGAGATGACTGATATACCCAGACCCCAACGAATGGCCAAGTCTCCACGGCACAGTGGAGGAAAGTGCTAGATTGGGAGTCTAGAATTAAAATTTACTTTTACATTTACTTCTTGGGAAACTGTGGGAAATCACTTCTCTTGGCCTCACTTGGCTCATCTGTCAAATGGGGGTGTAGAAGATCATACTGAAAACAGACTGAGGTTACCACTTTCTATGACTTATCTTCCCAAATAATTGGAAGATCCTTTAATCATATCCTTATGCTGACATATTTAAATATCGGTGCTATGTAGCATGCAGTTAAAAAAAAAGACCATTTTAGCATGTCACCAATAGGTAGAGAGAAACTAATTCCCAACTTTGTTTCCTAGTTCAGTTCATCTTTTCTTAGGCAGGTTAGATTTATTTGCAAGCTCCAGGCAGCTGAGATAACAGCAAATATCAATCTCTCCTGGCTAGCTCAGCTTTATTTTCACAAACAGTCCATTCAGTGTAACACGCAAATGTCGAATTTGGCCACACATCAGTGCTCAGACGTTCATTTTGTGGCCAGGCCTGTGAAGGCATGGTTAAAACACAGTCTTGGAGGGAGGGAGGGGAGAGAGAGAGAGAGAGAGAGAGAGAGAGAGAGAGAGAGAGAGAGAGAGAGTGTGTGTGTGTGTGCGTGTGTGTGTGTGTTTGGTGGTGGTTTAAAAAAAATCACCTCTTTTCTAGATGCACATTAATTTTTCCAAATTGATAGCTAGATGAGCTAGGCAGGTGTTTTCTCCAACCAAATCTTGGATAGTACCATATTTAGGCTCTCCATTTGGCAAGATTAATGTGGCTTGGCTCTGATGTGGGTACTCTAACACAGACTCAAAGCTGCCTTTGAGTTCAGGAGAGTGACCTAAGGAAAAGGCTGCATTTAAAGGGAATACATCTAGGTTGTGGGGGGAAATGGTTAGTGGTAGGAAGGTAAAAGGCTTGGTTTTGCTCAGCATCTATGTTAGTGATTTGGAACACTGAGTAAACAGCATGTTAATGAACTTCCCAGATATGTGAAATTCAGCAGCTGTTGCAAATAGCCGTGAGGACAGAAGCAAAATTACAAAGGGGGAGAGGGAAAGGAAGAGGATAGAGGAGGAAGAGATGAGGAGGGAGGAGGAAGAGGAAGAGGGAGAGTAGAGATTAGAAATGTAAGCAGGAAATAACAAGGATAAGATTTCACTTTAAAAAATTCAGTCTTTTGCATCTGAGATCATAATCTTAAAAGCATATAGCCAACCTGAGCCTTGTATCCCAGGCTGGTAAAGCCCTCAAGGGTGACAGAGGATTGCAGTGTAGACAGGTTTTTGTGCTGGAATTTTTCAGATGGCATTGCCATTCTGTAGTCTGTAACTCTGAGGTAGTTTGTGATAGGGGAGGTGGTATTGGCTTCTTCCTTCCCAAGGCTGAGTCTGAGAGGAGAAGCCCATGCAAGCTCTAGAACTCTGGTTTACAGATGGTTAAGAGGCAAAAAAAAAACCAAACCCAAAAAAACTAGCTACTAGAAGTTTGGGAAGGAGAGCTCTGATTGGCTGCAGGACAAAACTTAATATAGGATGCTTGAAATATCTATTGGTCTATTTCCTAATCCTCTAGGCAAGGACACAGCCAAACAGAGAATCTCTTATTTTTTAAAACCTCCCCCCAAAATGATTTCCCAGAAGCTTATATCTTTCCCATGTCAAATGGTTTCTCTCTCCAAGGAAATAATTCCTTATTTTTAACCATACCTCCCTTGGCCACTTAGCCCCATTTCCTCTGGCTTTAATAAATGATTATAGCCTTGCCTTGCCCTACTGTGCACACCCAGTTCTAGGAACTGGGGATACAGAGAAGATAACAGTAAAGGAGTCCCTGCCCTCACAGGAATTTATATTCTACTGGGATTTTGGGGAGTCCAGAAAGTGCACAGATTAACATATGTGAGTCATTGGAAGCAGGAGAGATTGCCTGAGACCTGAAGGATAAGGAAAGGCTTCCTGTAGGAGGTGGCTGTGAAGCTGGGCATTGAAGAGAGATGAAGATTCTCAAAGGGGAGGGAGGAGGGCTGGTACATTCCATGCATGGCTATCAGCCAGTGCCTGGTCAGAGGCAGAAGAGGGGATGCCTAGTTCCAGGAACAGCCAGCAGTCCAGTTTGGTTGGAACATGGAGAACATGAGGGAAAATATGACAAGCCTAGAAAGGTTGGTTGGAGCCAGATGTCAGGAGTCTTTACATTCAAGGCTGAGGGGTTAGCAGTTTTTCCCAGATGCAATAAAAAGTAGCTTCCTTTATTTAATAGCAGAGGAGTGGCCTAGTTATTAGGCTTAGGGCTTAAGAATACTAATTTGACAGTTATGTGGAAGATGGATTAGAGAAGTGAAACACTTGAGGCTGGGAGACCAGTTAGAAGACTATTGAAGTTGTCCAGACTAAAGCTGATGAGGTCCTGAATAGTGCGGTGGCTGTTTGAATGGCGAGAAGGCATCAAATATACAAGAGATGTTAGGATGGGAGATGGGAAGATCCACAGATGGCAGCTGATAATGGATGGATGAGGAGCCAGGAGGAGTTAAAGATGTTCCAAGATGGCAAACTTGGTTAAGTGGAAGGATGCTGGTGGAAAGAGGGAAGTTCGAAGGGGGGCAGATTTAGGGGGAAAGAATGGGTTCAATATTAGACCCGTGGAGTTTGAGATGCCAGTGGGACATTCAGCTGGGAATATTCAACAGGCAATTGGTGACTTGTGACTTGAGATCCATCAAGAGGTGGATTAGGGCTGATGTATAGATCTCGTTATCATCTGCACATTGTTGACCGTCAAACTCATAGGATCTGACAAAAATCACCAAGGGATAGAACATAGAGATGGGGAGAAAAGAGGCCCCAGATCACAGTCTAGAGGGAAACTCAAGTTTAGGGGGCAGGAGATGGATGGCTAGAGAGGTAGAGTGAGAACCAAATGAAAGCAAGTGTCACAGAAGCCAAGGGGAGGAGAGAAAATTCAGTAGGGGATCAGGGTCAAAAGTATCAAAAGCTACAAAATTTAAGTAGGATGAGGACTGAGAAAAAGATAGCAGGTTTGGCATTTAAGAGACCATTGATAAACTTAGAGATAGGAGTTCCAGTATAGTAGTTGGGTTAAAAGCTAGGTTGCATGGGCTTTAAAATTAAGTGAGAGGTAAGGGCTTAGAAGGAACAAATCTAGACAACCTTTTCTACAATCTTGGCTCTGTGAAAGGGAGAAAAAACATTAAATAATAACTTGAAGGAATGGTAGGAACATGTTAAGGATTGCTTTCCTTCCCTCCTTCCTTCCTTCCTTCCTTCCTTCCTTCCTTCCTTCCTTCCTTCCTTCCTTCCTTCCCTCCCTCCCTCCCTCCCTCCCTCCCTCCCTCCCTCCCTCCCTCCTTCCTTCCTTCCTTCCTTCCTTCCTTTCTTTCTTTCTTTCTTTCTTTCTTTCTTTCTTTCTTTCTTTCTTTCTTTCTTTCTTTCTTTCTTTCTTTCTTTCTTTCTTTCTTTCTTTCTTTCTTTCTTTCTTTCTTTCCTTCTTTCTTTCCTTCTTTCTTTCTTTCTTTCTTTCTCATATTCATAAGTACCAAGGAAAAGAGCCAGTGTATGGGAGGTATTGAAGATTAGAGAAAGATAGAGAATGATTGAAGAGAGAAGGTCTTGGAGGAGATAGGAGAGGGTGGGATCTAAGATAGAAGTAGAGGAGTTGGCCTTGTCTGGAGAAGACCCGCTTCTTTATGGACTGGAACAGAGAATGGAGTATAGTAGAGAGGAATTTTGACATTTGGAACAGGGGAGAAGAGGGAACTCAATAGTGGATGGTCTCTATTTTCTGAATAAAGTAGGAGGCAAGATTCCAGGCTGAGACACAAGGTGATAAGAGGTTAAAGAGAGGAGAAGAGATGTGGAACATCCAATGCAGGAAGTATGGTTAAAAAGTCAATCAGTGAAGAATAAAAGGATTTCCATGGATATTGGAAATCCTCCTGCACCAAGGCAAAGGTCAGGGTAAAGAGATAGATTGTAAATGACTTGCCAAAGATAGAGGGAGTAAATCCTATTGTATCATCTGCATTAAAATTCAGGTGCTCTAATGTCAGTTGGGTGGTTGCCCTTTGAAGGTCATGGACTAGAGTCACATGGAATGAGAAGGTGCAAAAGGATTATGATCCAAATCTGGAATAAGTATCCATGTTGATGGTACCACAAATCTATTAAGTTTGGAAGTATTGAGTAAGAATAAATATCAAGGTTCTCGTCCTTATAATAGTATAGTCTTTTTTTTTTTTTTTGGTAGGCAGTCAGGTTTAAGTGACTTGCTTAGGGTCACACAGCTAGCAAGTGTCTGAGGCTGGATTTGAACTCAGATCCTCTTGACTTTGGGCCTGGGCTCTATCCACCACATCCCCTAGCTGCTTCATAATAGTATAGCTTCAAAGAATTCCACCTAACTATTTCTGTGGATTGGCAGTTGTTGCTGCTGATATTATTATCAATATGATTTATCTGTTAAAAAAGGCTCAAAAAACCACCTATGATATTATTCGAAGGTAAGTGTGCAACCTCATACATGTGCCTGTGGAAACTTAGCCCACTGGGCTGAATTTATATTGTATCATCCATTAATTTCTCACGATTATATTTGAAGATTAAATACAGGCAAAATCAAAATATGCCTCTTCAATTTAATATAAGGAAATTGCAGCTTGATTATTTAGGGGATGTTTTTCTAGGGTGTAGATTATCAACTTCCTTTCCTCCCCCACTCCTGTATCTCTGCCTTTTGGCCAGGTTCTTGCTTCTCCAGAGCAACTACGGAGGGAGGGACATGGAGATGAGTTGTGAACCATTGTACTCTTCGGTAGCAATTTTTGTTAGAGATTGGTTTAAAGTGAAAGCTGAAAATGAAACTGCTGAATAAAATGAAATTCAGGGGTTATATGAGGATTTTATAATTTATCTCTGTTTCCCAGGATAACTACCAGTGGCCTGTACCAAGGAAACTTAGACTGTTGTTTGGTCTTTGTAACTGGAGCAGGGGTGGGAGTGGGGGGGGGCAGATGGAGTTGAGCTGTGAGTGAATGAAGGCAGTCAATGGCCCTAACGGGGTGCTGAACTTTATCCTACTCTAAAGCTACTTGTAGGCAACATATAAAACCAAAGAAATCTCCAAGTTTGTGGCCTAAACTGGTCTTTATACGGTAGAGCTGATTTCTTAACTTCTGTTTGCCTCAGTTTCTTCAACTATTAAATGGGTCTAATAATTGCCTGCCTCCCAGGGATGTCAGGAGGATCAAATGAGATACTATTTTTAAAGCACTTAGCACAGTGCCTGGCACATAGTAGGTGCTTAATAAATGCACTCCTTCCTTCCTTCCTGATTATATTGGAAGGAGAACAAGAGAGCACAGTGCTCTGTCATAGAAGAGAAATCCAGTTCCCAAGAGTCCGTTTGCCTGGACAGTTTTCCATGTTTTATGCGTCCCTGGGGAAAAGGCCCATGTACTAGGCTGTGCTTTAAGCTGCTTGAGGTCTTAGGCACAAGATATGCCAGAGCACCAGGCAGCAATGACTCTGTGTCATGAGGTTAGTGATAACTATGTTCAAAACGGCACCTTCTGAGTCCTTCCTTATTCTCTTGGGCATGTCTATGTCAGAAGGGATAGGACACAGGTAGAACAGATGGATTCTGTAGTCATCAAAACAACCAGTGTATGTAACTTGAGATGCTTATAAAACTTTTGGGTTGGAAGAAGCCCTTGACCATGAGTTAGGATGCCAGTGTCTTGTTCTGGGCTCAGCCCCTGACTCACACACAGCTTGACTTGTAGAGATCACCAGTTTGGGAATTAGAGGACTTAGATTCCAATCCTATCCTCGTCATTTATTACTTGTGTGACCTTGGGGACAGGATGTCACTTAACCTCTCTGTGCCTCAGCTTCCTTATCTGTAAAATGAAGGAATTGGATCAGATGGGACGCCCAAGGTCCCTCCCAACCCTCTATCTATGATCTTATGATCCAGAAAATGGGGAGAATAATCCTTTTCCTCATCCTACCTTTCATGAGGACAAAAATGAGACAAATGAGGGTAAATTTTGAAAGTTGTGAGGCTCAATATTAACGTGAGGCACTCTTATTACTGCTGATCGGACATGGTCAGACCAGGCTTTTATAGCTTAAGTAGCTTCAGTGTCTGGTAGGACATGCTATGAGTCTTTCTAAGGACGTGTGACATTTAAACGCTGGCTTCATTCTCGAAGTTTTGATGCTAGAGTTGACCGGTTCAACCATACACTTGTCTCTCTGTGATTTCCTTGCCCCCTTGGCCTGTCACTGCACACACCCTTCCAAACCCCAATCCCGGCTATATAGTGCCACCGTTCATCATCTCTGTTCCTGTTCCCAAACTGCAGAATGCTGTTGGGGAAAGTCACAAGGATTAGGCTCTCCTTGAATGAAGACTATGTGTCACAGACTTTTCCACGAGGAGAAGGAGACCTTTTTGTTGGTGGTGTTGTTATGTAGTCATTTCAGTTGTGTCTGACGTTTGTGTCCCCATTTGGAGTTTTCTTGGCAAAGATACTGGAGGGGTTTGCCATTTCCTCTTCCAGCTCATTTTTACAGATGAGGAAACTGAGGTAAACAGGGTTAAGTGACTTACCCAGGATCACACAGCTAGTAAGTGTCTGAGGCCACATTTGAACTCAGGTCTTCCTGATGCCGGTGCTCTATTCACTGTACCACCTAGCTGCCCCCTTTTCTTTTTACCTGCTTCAAACTCCAGAGGCTGAAGAATTTGGCCCACTCTTTCCAGAATATACCCACGTTTGAATTAAGGCTGAGAGTAGAACTGTTCCACTTGGAGCACTAAGTTGGCAAAAACATCCATGTGTCTGGAAGCTGGAGGGCATAATAGAAGGCTGGCTGTAACCCTAGCCATCCCCTTCATTGCCATACCCAGTCACCATCCGTTCCCTGAGTACATGTTACATGCCCACTGGAATAAGGTAGGTATTAAAAATCTTAGGCAATGTCTGTTTTCTACTGTCAGATCAACCTCAGAGCTTTGGCTTCTGGAGTGATGGGTTAGGATACCTTTCATTTGTGGATCTGATAGCATTTGGCTCTATAATTTATTCATCTCAGCTGAATATCCCTGAATATCCTTGACATGATAGTGGTATAAGGTAGCTTTGCTAGCTGTAATTCCTATAATCCAGAGTGTATCAGGAAGGTGCTTATTGTCAGATCAAGTGCTACTGACCTCATTGAGTCTACTATCTTGTCTTAAGAGCCAGATAATGGCTTTGCCCAGTGGTATGTCTGGGGACCTGGGACTTTGTAGCCGAAGTGGCCTAGGGATTGAGCCTGCATGCCCAGATGGGCTCTGGTGCCTGGGGAGGTACTTTGGAACAGCCTGTTTGTTCTATGAGTTATGTGGATCCTAGATAAGGGAGTTGCATCTTGTCCTTTCTAAATCCATGTATAGACTGGGGCAGGCCCTCAATTTCCTCATCTGTAAAATGAAGAAATTGTACCAGATGCATTCCAACGTCCCTTCTAGCTCTCTGTCTCCTGATCCTCTGGTCCTGCCAATCCAGTGAACTCGGTAGCTGAAATGGCACCAAGGCTGAGTCTGTTAAACATAAATATGTGTATGTATGGAGCAGTTACGTGGCTTGAGCACTGGGCCTGGAGTCCTGAAGATCAGAGTTCAAATTCGACCTCAGATGCTTACTAGTTGTGTGACCCTGAGCAGGTCACCTCTGTAAAAAGAGCTAGAGAAGGGAAAGGCAAAACCCTCTGGTATCTTTGTCAAGAAAACCCCAAATGGGGGTCACAAAGAATAGGACATGACCAAAAGGCCTGAACACTTCCCCCAACAAAAATGTGTGTGACCCCTGCAGATGAAGGGGGCTTCCTGAGCTTGCTCCCCAATAACTTACCCTCTAGTTTCTGGTGGCATGACATTTAAGATATGTTGTCCTTGGGGACTGAGAAGCCTCCTGTGTCAAAGGAGAAAAACTCTAGGATAGGAATCCGTCTAGGGGAAAGACAGTGAAGTGCGATGGCGTGGGCAGAAGCAGCAGCGTTGGATGGGTTCTGGTGTAGAAGGACCCTAGGGCTGCCAAGGATGAGATGGATGCATTGCACTGCCAGTCTTCTCACATGTGGCGACAGGAGAGGACAGGAAAGGTGTGATGGCATAGGGAAAGGCTGCCCAGCATCGCCTCACACTCTTGTTTCCCTTCTTCCAGAGGAAATGAACAGAAATGATAATGAAAAAATGAAATTTTGAAAATGTTCCCCTATACCCCTAAGGAAAAAAATGTAGACTGCACAGTTCTTACTTCTGGGGACTCCCTCCGTGGGGGAAGGAAAGTTTTTCCTTGGCCTCCTCCTCAGTCTGCAGGACATGGTTCGTGATGAATCTGAAATAAAATGGAAACAGCTCCTGCTTCCTTCCCACACAGAAGAACTGAGAATCGGCATCTGACGTGACTATTGAGCATAGCAGGAGACACACCAGCTGTTGGCTTCTCCCCGGGTCTGGGCTGTCAGAACAGGGAGGAGACCCGAGACTTGTCATGTTACCAGGTAGACATCAACTTACCAGTAATCGAGCATTTATCAGATACCCATGCAAACGCAGTCACCAACATCATGAGTTGGTTTTTTTTTTCCCCTTTGCTGCTATAATCTTGGGATTTTAGAATTGGAAGGGTTCTTAGGGTTCTACTGTGTGCCTCAGACTGATGGAGCTGGACATTAACGAGAATGTCCATTCCCTCCCAATATGTCTTCCATGCCACATTCTGGACTTAGGGTAACATCCTATTTTTCTTTTACTTTGCACAAGGAGTAAAGTGGCTGCAGCCATCAGCTCAGGCCAGGATCCAGTACTAGGGATCAGGCCTTTGTCCTACGGTCACCAAGCAAGAATGCAAGGACCAGGGTGCAGGTCTGGGTCAGGGACTGGGCACCAGAGGAACCAGACAGGCCAGGGGTTGGAGGCTTTCCTAGGCTTTTTGGCTACTTTTCCCTCACCCTAGCCAAGAACTGGATTCTGAGTAACTCTGATGACCTAAAAATATTGGGAAGGGAGAGGAGCAGAGTATAATTTACATCAATTCTACTTACTTCTCCAAATTAATACTGGGTGCTGTAGCCTCTAGCTCACGGGGCCTTCTAGGCTGAGGTTTCTTGTGTTTGGAGGCATTCTTGCATCTGGATAGGGCAAGCAATTTTTAACCAGGGAGCCTTTTTAAAGGGCTTATAGTACATTCCAAGCCAGGTGCTAGCTCCTGGGGAAACAAAAGCAGAATGAGACACTCCTTGTTCTATATTTGCTTTTAGTCTCCTAGGGGAATACAACATGTTCACAGATAACTAAGTTCTACTCCATGCAACATAAATACAAAGGTGTTTTTTTTCCCCCTGTAGGTGGGGAGGAGAGACTTTTTTCTTAAGTGCCCTCATAATTTAGAAGAGAGACTTCTTAAAGGGGGTAAGCTGAGCCTTGAAAAGGAGACAGAGGTCCCTAGAGGTGGAGGCGTAAGAGTAATAATATTCTAGGTAGGGGAAACAACTTAGGCAAAAGGAGGGGCCAGCTGGCCAAAGAAAGAGGATCATCGTGTGGCCAGTGTAGGTAGAGTAGAGAGTGTGTGAAGGAGATTCAGCCTGGGAAAGATGGGATGGTGCATGACTGGGAAAGCCTTCAAGTACCAAATAGAAAAATCCATATTTGCCTTTGGAGGAAGTAGGGAGCCACTGAGGATTTTTGAGCAGGAGAGCGACGTGGTCAAATTTGTGCTTAGGAATATTGATTTTCATCTTTTTTGATGATGAATCAGAAGGCAGAGAGACTGGCTGCGGGGAGGATAATTAGGAAGCTGTTGCAGTAGTCTATCTAGGTGGATGGATGTCCTTAGTTCAAATCCCACCTCAGATATTTACTAAATTTGTGACCCTAGGTAAGTCACTTATGCTCTGTCTGTCTGAGCTTCCTCAACTGTAAAATCTAGATAATCATAGGAGCTTGCTCCCTGTGGTGCTAATGTGATCAAAGATCTTCCCTGCCCATTCAGGAACCCTCAGGTGGAGCTAGTTAAGGGAAGCTTGATTAGGAGAGCCTTGCTTGTAGGCAGCCCATATTCTTTTGCTATTAGGTGCTAAGCCCCAGGCCCACACCAGGTATATATACCCTGTGGGTATATAGCTTATTGGGTATATAGCTCAGCGGGTATAAAGCTCAGATGAGAGCTGCAGATACTAGGGGGCCGTGAGGAGAAGAAGAAGAGGAAGAGGAAGACCACGATGACGATGATGATGACCCAGAGATGGAGACACAGAGAGAGAGCTGGAAGGGCCCTCAGAGCTCAAGGGCTTTCAGAACTTCAGGAGGAGAGGACGCAGGCAAACAGACAGTTAGGATTCATGGGTGAGTGTTTATGGGAAGGCTCTAGCAGAAGGACCTTTGCTGTGATATTATTGTGTTTTAATCTCCTTGCTGTTACATTGAGGCAGACTTACTGGTTTTGGGATATGATTACTGCTATGTTGAATTGGGGTTATTGGTTTTGGGGTTTGATCCTCTGGCATCTGAATAAATGTTTTACTTCTTCTGCCTTCTATATGGAGAGTCTCTTACACTTTGCAATTCTGAACTATACAGGCATATTCATGGTCACCATCGATATCGTGAATCTTGTCTTACTGATACACTCCCCTGGTTGTAGAGGTAGCTAGGTGGTACAATGAAAAGAATTCTGAGCTTGGGGTCAGTTCAAATATGGCCTCAGATACTGATTAGCTGTATAACCCTGGGAAAGTCACATAAATCTCTGCTTGCCTCAGTTTCATCAGCTGTAGCACGGGATTAGTAACAGTGCCTACCTCTCAGAGTTGTTGTGGGGATCAAATGTGATAATATTTGTAAACTGCTTATCACAGTGCCTGACACATAGTAGGTGCTTCATAAATATTTATTTTCTTTCTTCCTAGGTGATGATGTTCTGACTTAGGGTGGTTGCTATATGAATGGAAAGAAGGGGACAGATATGAGATTTGTTGCGGATGTAGAAACAATAAAACTTGGATATTGGGGGTGAAAGAGTGGAGAGCTTGAAGATGACGACTAGGCCATGGACCTGGAGAAATTGTAGTGTCCTTGAAAGAAATAAGGAAGTCGGGAGGATGGGCAAGTTTAGGGGAAGTGATGATGAGTTTGGTTTGGGATGTGTTGGGTCTGAGGGGCCAGCTGAGGCCCCTGGTTGCAGAAGTCCAGCAGGCAGTTGTAAGGCTGGAGCTCAGGAGAGAGATAAAGGATGGATGGATATGTAGATTTGAAGACATTTAAAGTTTGTATTTTTCATTTAATTAATTTATGAACCATTTGGTGATTATCGATCTTGTTGAGTAAGAGGGTCAGGATATTTCACTCCAAAAGCAGCAAAAACAAAAAAATTCTATTCTGGCTCAAACTAGGCGTGTCTGGGATGTGGTTTGGGAGGTGTTCTCTTTCCCTCCTTGCAACTGTTGAGAAAAGACACCTTACGTATAAGGTAACTCAAACAGTTTTGTTATAAGGTGTCTTTCTCCATCTGCCAGAAAGAAAACAGTTTTCTTTGAAAATGTACCAAATTTTATCTCTCCCAGATGCATCCTCTGCTCTGACCCCCTAGAATTCTCACTACCTACCCCCACCCACATGTCCCGACCATGCACATCTCCTATTTTGCTGCATGTTGTCACACTCCTTTCTCTTCCTTGGACTTTCCAGTCTCTCCCTCTGCTCCTTTCCAGTGACAGACTTTCTGGGCTCAGCTCAGGTGCTACCTTATTCACAGAATCCCAGAATGTCGTTGTTGGAAGGGACTTCAACAGCCATCTAGTCCTTTCTTTGTGCCTTTCTGTGTATCCCCAGCACTTAGCACAAGGCTTGGCCTATGGGAGGTGCTTAATAAATGTTCATTGACTGACTGACCGATTGAGTCCAACCCTTAGCTGAGAAAGAATCCCTTCTACAGTGTACCTAGAAAGAGCTGCCATTCAGCTTTTGTTTGACCGTCTCCAAGGGGAGGCATTTACTCCCATCTATTACCTCTTTTCAATCATTTGAATTGTCAGGAAATTTATCCTGACTTCCTACCTCAGTTTTCTTCTGTGAAATTTCCATGCCTTGCTTCTGGTTCTGCCTTCTGAGTCCAGGCAGAACATGCTTCATTTCAATTACGCATAAATCTTCCATCAAATCCTCAAGGACATTTACTGTCTTCCTAAATCTTTTCTTCTCCAAGGTTGGTATCCCTAGTTTCTTCAATTGTTACTCCGTACACATGACATTCCTCAATCAATATCTTTCCTAAACCTTACCATAATATTTCAGATGAATTCTGACCAGGTCAGAACACAGGGACACTCATCTTGTTATTCCTGGAAGCTTTAATAAATGTGGCCCCAAAGTTTCTTTGGCTGCCATTTCACGTTATTAATTCACATCAGGCAATATTAATAATATTAACAGTGTGATATTAATAATGATAATAATAGCTAAGATTTGTATAGTGCCTACTGTGGGATAGGTACTATGCTAAGCACTTTTTACATCTATCATCTCTCTTGATCCTCACAACAACCCTGGGAGGTAGGGGCTATTTTATCCCCATTTTATGGTTGAGGAAGCTGAGGGACTTGCCCAGGGCCACATCGCTAGAAAGTGTTTGAGGCTGTATTTGAACTTGAGTCTTCATGACTCTAGACCCTGTGCTCTATTTCCTGTGCTATATAGCTGCCTAAGTCTACCAAAAGTAAGACCCCCAAATTGTTTTCTGTTTTCACCATGCCTCACCGTCTTGTATTTGTAAAGTCAATTTTATAAATCCAAGTGTCAGACTTTACATTTATCTCTATTAAATTTTAATCTTTGAATTCAGCCCAATTTATTCATTGGATTCAGCCTATTCTAGGACCTGTCACAGTCTTTTTGGATATCAACTCTATCTTCCAATATGTTAGCTATCTCTCTTTAAAATTAAATATTCTTTTTCATTATGAATTTAATAATAATCAACAGTTTTCAGTATAAACAAAGAACCAGAAAGAGGCTTGTACAAGAAAATGTGAGTTGCCTGTCCTATTATTCTTCCTCCATGACTGTGGCATCTGATGATCTCTTCCTTCTCTGAAAGCCTCCTAGGGCACTTATACTCTGTGCCACATAATTTGGTACTCAATTATGGATTGGCTTGTATTGTTCTCTGTTGGTGTGTGTGTGTGCGTGCGCGTGCGCACATGTGCTTGCGGCATGCTATTTTCTCAAGTGCACTGTAAGACCTTCTCTCCTTGTGAATTTCTCACAGCTCCTAGCAGAGGACTGGACAAATAGGGACTCAATGAAAAGAACTTTAGAATTTAGAACCTAATCGCTATGTGTTAGCTGGCAAATCCATTTTGACATTAACATGGAAAGTGCGGTGTAATTATTAATGCTGTTAAGTCTTCAAAAAATAAATTGAAATTTGCAACCTCATAATAAAGTTAGCACCATAAAAGATGTTAGCTTTTTATATCTGGTATCTGCTCCAAAAACCTAATTGATAAGGAAATGATTGGTTTTATTCTTCATGAGTTGTCATTAAGCACGACGATTACAGCTAATGTGGGCCGCTAGGTGGTCCACTGGAAGGAGCATCAGGGCTGAAATCAAGAAGACTCCTCTTCCTGAGTTCAAATGTGTCCTCAGACACTTTCTAGCAGTGTGACCCTGGGCAAGTCATCTAACCCTGTTTGCCTCAGTTTCCTCATCAGCAAAATGAGCTGGAGAAGGAAATGGCAAACTACTCCAGTGTCTTTGCTAAGAAAACCCCAAATGGGGTCATGAAGAGTCAGGACAAAACTGAAGAAAACCAACAACAACAAATTACAGCTAATATTAATAGTGACCAAATCTTGTTGACAGTAGCCACAAGTTAATTAGTTTTTAGTAATAACCTTTAAAAAAACAATAGCTCACAGATCAAACAAGCGTTTATTGAAACTTCCATTAAGAACATATTGAATTTGAAACAGATAAACTCAAAAAGTGTCTCTAACATTGTATAATGGAAAGCATACTGGTTCTATAGTCGGAAGATCTGGGTTCAAATCCTGCTTGTGAAGCTTCTTACCTATAATGTTCTTGGGCAAATTGCTTAATTTCCTTGGTCATTAATTTCCTTATGTATAAATGCAGAGGTGGGAATAGATGGCCTCTGATTTAAGATCTGTACTTATTATTGGCCAAAGCTCCCAAAACTAATTAACTCCCATGTCTGGGAATAGGAAATGTAGCAAACAGATCCTATAGAAGCAGCCAGAAACAGATTTCTTCTACTTCAGGACAAAGATTCGTGACAGCTTTAGCCATTTCTGAGCAAGCCAGCCTTGGTATGAATGGAATAAATATTTTCCTAGTGGCATGCAATGCCATCTCGGGATGTATATCTAGGGTTGATAACCAGCATGTTTTAAGTTTCTGTAGGATATAAATAGTATGTGTATCTTGGAAAACCATCAACCTTTGAAAAGATATGCACAGTAGTTCATTTCTCTGGACACTCTATATGGCCAGTATTTTGTGAGTACTGAGTAGGCAGGCAATGTTTCACACCCCCTCAGACTGACATTTGAGGCTCTTTTCAATCTCCAACCTGCCTACCAAATTTATATCTAACAGCTCCCCAGAGTGAAGCAGTCCATTGTCTTTGTTGTTATTGTCGAGTCATTTTTTAATTGCGTACAATTGTTCCTGACCCTATTTGGGGTTTTCTTGGCAGAGATATTGGAGTGGTTCGCCGTTTCCTTGTCCAGCTCATTTTATACACGAGGAGCTGAAGTAAACAGGGTTAAGTGACTTGTCCAGGGTCACACAGCTAGTACATGTCTGAGGTTGGATTTGAACCCATGGAGTATTTCTGACTCCAGGCCTGGAGCCTGATTTATTTTGTAGCTGTATTCCCTACTGTGAATAAATGGCTTGTGTAGATACAAGTTGGTTTTTTTATTTCATTGAGACAATTGACTCAAATGAGATAATGGGCATCAAAAGCCCTTTGCTAATGTTGAAGCTCTCAATAGATGATCCATTATCAGTAAAGACTTTGTGGTTGACTGAAGTCCCACTCTATTTCTAGCAGTGCTTATGGCAGCCCACCGACACCAATGTGTCCATCAGTCAACAAATATTTGTTAAGTGCTGGGATGCAAATACAACAAATGAAATGATCTCTGGTCTCAAAGAGCTTAGATTCTAATGGGGGAGACAGTCAAGATATATCAGTACACACAGACTAAAGATAATAATTATTATAGTACAATTATAATAGCTATATTTATATAACGCCATCAGATTTGCAAAACACTTTAAAATATCTCATTTTATTCTCACAATAATCATGCAAGGTAGGTGCCATTATGACCCCCACTTTACACATGAGGAAAGTGAGGCATAGAGCAGTTAAGTGACTTGCCTAAGGGTTCACAGCTAGTCAGAATCTGAGGCAGTATTTGAACTCTGGTCTTCCCTACTAGCTGCAAAGTAGTTCAACACAACTTGAGAGAGAAGGCAGTAGTGTTTGAGGGGATCAGGAAAGGCTTTCTGGAGGTTGTGGTGCTTGAGTGGTGCTACATCTTGAAGGAAGAGAGGAATTACACAAAGTAGAGAGGAGGCAGGCAATGCAAAGACCCAGAGGCGGGAGGTAGACTATAGTATGGGAAGGCGAGTGGAGAGCAGCTAGTTTGGCTAAATCACAAAGTGCTGGAGGGAGAGTCCCTGGACAGTGAAGCTGGAGAGATAACTCGGGGTGAGTTTGTGAAGTGGTTTAACAGCTAAACAGAGAAGCTGGTATTCTGGAGGCTGTGGAGAAGGCACCGGAATATGGCCTGAAACAATCGCCCCTGTGGCTGGCTGATGTCTCCAGATCTCAGAGTGAGGCTGCAGGGCTTAGCTGGCTAGTTCCCGTTTCAGGTCCTTCCTTGGTCATTGATCAGGAGCTCTCTCAGAGACGCAAGAAAACTTTGGAAGGTGTTTTCATCCATTGAGATGCCCTCGTGGATTATCTGGTCCTGGGAGAACAAAGAAAGGAGAAGCAAGGTAGCTTGTCTTTGAGTAATCCTTGGTAAGCGGCAAGCAAAGGTCAATACTGGAGATCAGAGAAAATCCAGCACTCAAAATAAAGAGTGCAAAACTTGACTAGGACTCCACTGATCCAGAATGGGTGATAATTTGGCCAGATTGAACCGAAGATGTCTGTCTTCTTTCCTTGTTTTTGTAACCCTAGTGCTTAGCACTTGTGACAGGCACTTAATAAGTCCGTCCATCCATCCATCAGTCTGTCCGTCAGTGCATCTATCTATCTTGTCTGTCCATCCATCTTTCTGTCCATCTAATTAGGAAGAGAGCATTTTCCAAGGAAGATTATCAGTGTAAACCAAAGTATATACGTGTTGGATGTCAGAATGCAGGTGATGTGCAAAGAAACATACTTTGGAGAATCTGAGGTCTTATATTCTAGTCCTGGCCACTAACGTCTTCTGTGACCAGTGGGTCACTTTATCTCCCTGGGTCTTATGTTTCCATGTTTGGAAAAGGGGCATATTATGTCTTTGTCACAGGGGAATCACAAAAAAGCCCAGGACTCTTACTCAACAATGTATTTTGGGTTAAAATCTCTAGAGACATATGTGTTAGCCTGCAAGCTAGGACCTACTGTTGGAGAGGGTCACAAACCTGAAGGTGAATTATAATGATGATAGTCATGATAACAACAATAGTAATTAAAAATGTTAAGGTTTGCAAAACACTTTCCATTCTCTCATTTTATTCTCACAACAACGCTGAGTTAAAGTGCTGTTCTTATCCCCATTTTACAGTTGAGGAAACTGAGGCAGACAGGGTTTTTTTTGTTGTTTTTGTTTTTTTAAATGACTTGCCCAGGGGCACAGAGCTAGTAAATATCTGAGGCTAGATCTGAACTCAGGTAATAATGTATTCCTCAGTTGCTGCTGCATATTTACAAAATGCTTACAGAAATTACATTTACATATATCCTTTCCAGGAACGGATCTGTGGTGTAAAATCACCACCTGTAACCATCTACATTTCTTAATTTTAACAAGAACCAGTCATGTTGCAATTGCTGCAGAATTCTATGCTCAAGTCACAGTACCCTCAGATGTTCAGTCTGGAAGGGACCTGAGTAACCCCTCCCCCTTGTTTCAGGCCCGTGACATTGGTTATTTACAAAGTGCTTTCTTTGCAGAAACACCGTGAGGTAGACATCGCAAGTATTTATTATTACTCACATTTTCCAGACAAGGACCTGGAGAATTAGAGAGGGTTAGTGACTGGTCCTTGGAACCACAGTCAGCAAGCATCACACTGAGCTTGGGTCTCCCAGGTTCATCCCTTTTTCTGCTTCCCTCCACTGCTTTCTTTATGAGCAGGGGATTTTTACAGAGGTTGAGAAGTGCTGTCCTCTGTTTGCACTGAGGAAGGGGCAGCGGGAGGAAGTGAGGTTACACATCCTGGAAGCACTTCCTGACTCTGCTTAGGGATGGGTGTCCCAGGAATGCCTTTCTCCTCCTTGTGCTAATCAGCCGTTCCTCCCTGAGCCCAAGTTGCCGGATCCTAGGATGTCTGAACTAGAAGAGGCCGCAGAAGCCAAGCCCTGTATTTCAGGCCTGAGCCATTGGTGTTTGGCCCAATTGCCTCCTCAAGTCTTTTTGTTATTTGAGTAAACAGCCTGCAGTCTCTTCGTCCTGGCCAGATTGCTGAGCTGCTTCAGGGTTTCTCCGGTTTTATGGGCTTGCCACTGAATCCTGTGGGTAAATGGTATAAAGGAGCCATCGCTCCAAAAGAGAAAAATGGGAAATTGAAGCCCACTGGAGCATCCTGGGAAAGGAGAATTGTGGACTACGTCAATAATTTGTTTTTCAATAAATATTTATTAAACCAGCTCTGTTCAAGACCCTGTGCTGGGCACAGTGAGGAACCCAAAAGAACAATACGAGAGCTTCCGCCACACAATTGAATATTATTATATTTTGTTTTATGTGATTTGCTGCTGTTGCTTTTTTTGGGGAGGGCGAGGGTGTTATTCTGGATTCGTCAAGTAATTATAAGTATCTTCGGAACAGTTCATATTCTTTCCTTCTCTCTATATCCCCCCATGGCATCTGTTGTGACAAAAGTAATACATTTTACAACTGGAATAGACCTTAGAGAGCATCTAAATTGGATGCTTATCATAAGAGGCTAGGTAGTGAAATGGATTGTGCTCTGGGCCTAGATTCAGGAAGACCTGTGTTCAAATCCTGCCTTGGACAGTGAATATTTGTGTGGCTCTCAGTAAGTCACTTAACCTCTGTCTACCTTGCTTTCCTCTTCTGTAAAATGGACATGACGGTAATAGCCCCTACCTTCCATGGCTGTTGTATGGATAAAATCAAGATAATATCTGTAAAGCAATATCTAAATATTGCTGCTATTATTATTTTATTTGCAGCACCCAGGTCCTATCTTCTAACATTTGGACCCCTAGAAAAGTTATCCTAGCTTTGAAAAATTCTGTGGGTCAGTACCCATTCAAAACCCTAGCTTGCAGGGTATTTCTTTCACCAGCCAGCCAGAGGATACATTAATTTGAAATAAAAACCTTTAATCAAACAACTTGGCAAATAAAGGGACAATAAAAGATCTTTTTTTAGCACACATTTGTGGAACATACCAGGAGCCCATGTGGCTGGGGCCTACGTGTGATGCGGTAGCTCACAGCTGTGACTCCACAGAACTGCTGACATCCTCCTGGGATGTTAGTTTACCACTTTCTTTTACTCCTCACCAGGTGTTCCACCTCTGCTCTCCTCTGGTCCCATCATCTCTGCAGGCCTCATTGTCACTGGGTATTTCTCTACTATCATTTTCTAGGCTACAGTTGGTTATTTAGGGCAATCAGCAAGGCGCTAGCGCAATGATGAGAAAACCTCTCCCTGCCAATGGTAGCGGTAGAGCTCTTTTAGGCCTCAGTTGAAGGGAAGGCAACAACAGCCAGCCAGGGTGCCCCCAAGTGAAGATTAAGTCCATTCTTTTATCTGCTTGTGTCTGATGCTGAATGAAGTTCGTGGTCCCAGACGATGTCTGACAAGTTTAGAAATTTTAGTGTAACAACTCTAACTCTTTATGGGGATCCTGTGCCCCTCAATATCTATTCTAGTGACTCTGGCACTCAGAAAATCCCACAGGAACCATATATGGTACCTCACCTTGTTCCCAATATCATTTCCAATTGTCGTGCAAATGAATCAGAGCCAGAAGAAAACTTAGCGAACAGAAGGCCTCCACTCTCCACCTTTCTGGTCCATATTCTTGCCTTTCCTTTATTGTGCATGTCTTCTATGAACCCTAGTCCCCTGGTATTTGCACTGTAAGCTGGCTAATGTGAAATTGATAGTCTCCTGCATAAAGATGAAGAAACTTGAGGCCCATAGAGGTTCAAAGGACTTGCCAAAGGTTGCTCAGGTGCAATGAGTCCTCTAACTTCATAGACTCTTCACCAGGCAAGACATAGGACTGGATACATCCACAGCAGGCACTTGGTAAATACTCACTGATTATTTTGAATAGTCTGTCCTCAAGGAGTTTATAGTCTTGTAAGATGGGCTTACTCTGTGTGTTCCTTTTCTGTGGTCAATTTAGGCCTTTCCTCTGATCTTTCCAAAAGCCTTGTGGTTTCTAGGAGGAACCTTCTCTCTCCCTTCCCCTTGAAGATCATCGTCCAACCTTTTTATGTCCTGCCTGGGAAACACGTGGGTTGTGACCGTCACTGGTTAAGATTTTTGGTGTCAGTTTGACTTGCCTGCCTGCCCTGTCCATGGCCAAGAGAAGGAGGAGGGAGGTTGCTGTGGAAACAGAGGGGACATGGGGCTGTGTTTACCCTTTTTGCCTCAGCCTTGAAAATGTCAAGGAGGTACCACTCTCTCTCCTCTTGTCCTTTTCCTGTCTCTTGGCTACCCTTCTCTCCTCCTATTTATGGGAGCTTCACAACCTGTCGCTCTTTTTTTCTGGCCATCCTTTTAATTATTTTATCTCCTATTTAGGGGCAGTTTGAGGCTCGTTTTTCCTTCCTTTCTACATTCATTTTTGCTTTCCTGAGAACTGGAAAGGAGGTGCTATGAGATTAGGTCTATCCAGAGATGAATTGTGAAATCAGAGGGGTTTGTTTTTGGTGCCTCATCCCATTTCATCTCCGCAGTGGAGAGTGAGGTTCCTTCTCCCACAGTGTTAGATTTTAGTGTGTGAAATATTTTTATTTTCAGTTCCAAATTCTTTCCTTTCCTCCTACCCTCCCCACCTATTGAAAAGACAAGAAATACAATGTCCATTATACATATGAAGTCATGCAAAACTTATTTCCACATTAGCCATGTTGTGGGAAAAACAAACAAATATTAGACTTGTGATGCCAGTGTACCTAGTGTCTTCCTGGGTCCCAGAAACCCTCATACCTTTCAGTCCAACCTTATCCCTCTCTTCCCTGGTAGACCTAGTGGTT
The DNA here is from genome assembly GCA_028646595.1 of Phalanger gymnotis. NCBI lineage: Eukaryota > Metazoa > Chordata > Mammalia > Diprotodontia > Phalangeridae > Phalanger > Phalanger gymnotis. The sequence goes on along the minus strand of CM053625.1, from coordinate 277,482,712 downwards.
AGCCCACCTAAAATTCTATTTATGAATGTCTTATTTTAAGCTAGCCCAAGAAATACTAATTTAAACTAAAGTGTGAAGGGGCTGAAAATCTTTTACTCCAATTCAAGGATGTTTGGGTTTTGACAGAATATTTCAATAACTGAGCAATGAATTCAGGCAACAGGACTCTTCAGTGAGTGTGATCTAGCTGGGCATGTGGGGTTCCAGTTGAAAACCATAAATTTGTACTTTGTGGAAAACTACATACACTTGTTATATGCGGGGCCAAGGTCCATGGGAAGGGGAGAGCAGAAAATGGAGAATGATGGGGAGAATTGCTATCTAGTCAGAGTTATTGTACTTTGGCACCCATGAAACAGAGCTGGCTTTCTTCTCTTGAGCAACTTAGGTCAAAGACTTCTTTCCATAGACCGAACATAAGGGGAAGGAGCCTTTCGATTGGAGCTCAGGAGATAAGGGCTGAGAGTTGGGTGTTCCGTAGTGAGGTGCGTCCATACTTGGCCTTGCTATTTTGTGTGTGAACCCGTGCTTATGGTGAAAAGGGGAGAAAAGGACGTGACCCAGTTCATTAATCATTTAAGGTGGGGAAATAGATAGTGAGATGGTGTGTATTTCATTTCAGGTGGAGCCATGAGGTAGTCATTTAGTCAATAAGCATTCGTTATGAGTTTACTGTGTGTCAGACGCCATCCTAAATAGGAATACAAATAAAAGCAACAACAGCTTCTGCTGCCAAAGAGATCTCTTCCTAATAGAGGAGAAGCAACATACAAATAACTTGGTGTGTGGAAGAGATAGATAGCGTAGATGGAAGTTAATTAAGAGGGACCAAGAATGGTATGGTATGGAAGGTAATATTTTAACTCCACCTTGAAGGAAAACAAGGGCCACTGAGAGATAGAGGGAAGGAAGAAGAGTATTCTGGACATTGGGACAGCCAGCCAGTGTAAAGGCACTGGGAGACGGGAGATAGAGTCAACGTTGGCCAGTGTGGCTGGACTATGAGAATGTGTTGAAGGGGGTGGAAATGGAAAAGTAAAAAGAGGCCAAGCTATGAAGAGCTTTAAATGCTAAACAGAAGACTTTACATTTGATTCTGGAGGTAATGGGGAGCCACTAGAGTTTATTGAGGGGCAGCTAGGTGTGCCCAGCCTAGAGTCAGGAGGATTCAAATTCAGCCTCAGACATTTACTAGCTGTGTGACCCTGGGCAAGTCACTTAACCCTATTTGCCTCAGTTTCCTCAGCTATAAAAATAATCTGGAGAAGGAAATAGCGAACCACTTCAGTATCTTTGCCAAGAAAACCCCGAATGGGGTCACAAAGAGTGAGACACGACTGAAAAACATCTGAACGAATAAATAGAATTTATTGAGTAGAGGGATGACATTGTCAGACCTGTGCTTTAGGAAAATCACTTTGGCAACTGTGTGGAGGATGGATTAGATTGGAATCTCAAGAGTGACTTGAAACAAAGAGACTAGTTAGAAGGCTATCGCAATGCTCCGGACAAGAAGTGATAATGGACTTAACTAGAGAGTGGGTATGTGAGTGGAGAGACGGGGACGAATAGAAGAGATATTATGAAAGGAGAAATGACAAGGTTTTATAAGGAATTAGTTATGTGGGTTAGTGAGGAGTTGAGGATGACACTAGACACTAATCGACTTAATCTGAATGTTAAAGATCATACAATCAGAAATTAAAGGAGGAGTGGAGTGTTGTAAAAACCCAGAGAAGAGATAATATGCAAACGAATTTGAACTCAGGTCCTCCTGACTCCAGAGCCTAGCTAGCATTCTATCCTCTCTATCGCCTAGTTGTTTCTGTGGTCTGTAGTCTAAAAACTTCTCATATTACAGATAGAGATTCTAAGGGCCAGAGAGCTTGTGTCTTGCACAAGGTTACATATTTGCAAGAGACTAGAGCCCATAAGGATTAGAAATTGAAGGAATGCCTCTCAATTGGGGAATGACTAAACAAGCTGTGGTATATGATTGTGTGGGAATATTGTTGTGCTGCAAGAAAGGACAAGCAGGATGATTTCAGAAAAACCTAGAAAGACTTACGTGAACTGACACATAGTGAAGTGAACAGAACCAGAAGAACATTGTACATGTATAGTAACAGCGATATTGTTTGATGAAGAACGGTGAATGACTTAGCTATTCTCACCATACGATAATTCAAGATAATTCCAAAGGATTCCGGAGAAAGGACTCATATTGATTGACAACGGACTGAAGCGTGCTCTTTTCACTTTCTTTCTTCCTTTTTTTGTCTTTTGAGTCTTCTTGTACAAAATGACTAATGTGGAAATGTTTTACACGATTGCACACGTACAACCTATATCTGATTACTTACCATCTCAGGGAGTGAGAGGGAGGGAAGGAGGGATAGAATTTGGAACCCAAAACTTTAAAATAAAAATGTTTAAAAATTAAAAGAGACTGGAGCCCAGCTGTTCTAACTCAGGAGGGCCCTGTAGTCTTTTCATGACCTCATGCTGTCCTCAATAGACACTTGCTGATTGATTCATTTTCTTACCAGGGATAATGACCATTGGGTACTGAGGTCTCCCCAGAAGGGCCAAGGAAAGAAAAAGGAAGGGCAAAATAAATAGAGAGGTGGAGACCAGAGGAGAAATATAGCATGCTCAAACACTACCTCCCTATTTTCAGTCCTGAATCTCAAGGTGTTTTTACAGGACAGCAGGTGATTGTTGGACAGGAAGAATAATTGAAAGGTTATGGTTGTTTCTGTTTATAACCTCCAAACTGTCTTGTAAATAAGTGCAAAACCAATCCACCCTCCTTTCTGACCCTAGGCAGCTTTTCCCCATTCTTTCTCTTGTTCATTTTCTCATTCGTATACATTTCTCTCTTTTTTTTTTATACATGCTCACACTCTGCTCCACATTTTTCTCTTACACATTCTCTCTTACACAATTCTCTCCTCTCAGACTTTTCTCCTTTCTTCTCTAGAATACTTTTCTCCTGCTTCCTTAAATATTTTTGTACACTCCTCTTTTGCATATTACACATTGTAATTCACTTTTCTCTCTTACCTTTTCCCTCTCTCCCCTCTCCCTCCCTCTCTCATTGTCTTTGTCTTTTCCTTTTTTTGTCTCTTTTTCTGTCTCTCTGTCTCTTTTTCTCTGTCTCTCTATCTGTCTCTCTCTCACACACACAGAGAGCACACGCACACACATTACTCACTGAGCATCATTTATGACTCGTGCTAGGACTATTAACTGCATTTTTAAGGGGTGAGGCCAGGGGTGCCAATGGGGAGGGTTGAGGAGCATTGTAACTGTGGGGCTTTGGATATGCCTGTGGTGATGGGCCCTGCTGTGGGAAGCATTTTCAGGATCCTTGAGTAAATGAATGATGCTCACATTGTGTTAACTGCCCAGAATAGACTGGGTCCAGACCAGGATGATGTAATTGCTGCTGTATGGAGAAAAGTTTGATCTCTGTTTTGGTGCCCAGGATCTGCCTTGACGCCTGGGTTAGCCGGCTGCTGGCAGCCTTGCTGACGGAGAGGGAAAGCTTCTTAACCACTTATGTGCTGGCACCTGTCACTTTCTACTGTCCCTTCTCTAGACATCTCATTTACCTGCCTCTAGTTCACGCAAGTCTCCATCAGTTTGGAGAATGTAGTGGCTGGAAATTGTGTGCAGGGCCCAGATCCCTTCTGACTGGCCCCTCCAATTCTTCTTCTGTGTAGGGGGCTGGAATCTGAGCCATAGTGCTCAATTATCTGGATTTTCAATTGGATGACAACAATAATTGTTTTTACTGCTACTGTTAATGTTCATAACGATAGCTAGCATTTATATAGCACCTTAAAGTTTGCAAAACACTTTAAATGGTATCTCAGTTGGTTCTCAGAACTACTCTGCGAGGGAAATGCTGTTATTATAACTGAAGCTGAGAGAGGTTAAAGTGACTTGCTCAGGGTCACACAGCTAATTAGGGTCTGAGGCCAAAAGTGAGGGAGACTGATCTAAATGGCCTGCATCTGATTCCTTCTCATCCAATTCAACCTAATCCAGTCCAGTGAGCATCTCTTAGCAATCATAAGGATAAAAAGACAAAATGAAAAGTTATCATAGCCTTCAAGAGCCAAGTATTCTCTTTGGGCTTTTGTTTAGTCTTTTTCAGTCATGTCCAATTCTCTGTGACCCCTTTTTGAGGTTTTCTTGACAAAGATACTGGAGTGGTTTGCCATTTCCTTCTCTAGCTCATTTTTACAGATGAGGAAACTGAGGCAAACAGGGTTAAGTGACTTGTCCAGGGCCACACAGCTAGTAAATGTCTGAGTTCAGATTTGAATTCATGTCTTCCTGACTCCAGGCCCAGCACTCTATTTGCCATGCCACCTAGCTGCCCATACACAAATAGATAAATGTAAACAACATAAAAATTGATAAATATAAAATAGTTTGTTGGTAGAGGAGAGAACTCTAAAGTCTGTGGACATAAAGAAAGGGTCCCTGTGGTAAGCTGCCTATGGGTTGTTCCTTGAAGTAGAGTTGAAGATTGAGAGACTACCTCAATCTTCAACTCTGGAGAAGAGCAAATAGACCAGTTTGGCTGAAACGTAATGTGCCTGGAGAATAGAGGGAGATATCTTTGCATCACTCTGCTTGGGTCAATTAACTTCCCTTTTGTTCTTCAGCCACACATTGTGCCTCCACTCCAGAGGGCTGTATGGAAGACCTTTACTTCTGGTTGAAAGGAAGGTTAGTTGAGAGAATGTGAATGACTCAATTGAGTCTATCTCCATTATAGGAAAAGTGACTTTCAAGACATGCCATCTTTACATTCTTTCCATCCTCCCTTCCATCCTCCCTTCCTCCCTTCCATCCTCCCTTCCTCCCTTCCCTCCCTTCTCCCTTCCCTCCCTTCTCCCTTCTCTCCCTTCTCCCTTCCCTCCCTCCCTCCTTCCCTCCCTCCCTCCTTCTCTCCCTCCCTCCCTTCCTGCCTTCCTCTCTTCCTTCCTGCCTTCCTTTCATCTTTTTCTTTTTTTTTTTGAGGAAACTATTGTTTTGTTTGTCTGTGGTTGCAACTCAGTAAATGAATTTAGGTTGATTATGGTTCCATCCTCTATAGCCACCTTATATTCCAGCCTTCAATTAACCTGGACAGCACTCACCTTGTAATAACAGACCCTCTTGACTTCTAGCACTGAAGCTATACTCCATTTGCTTCATGGGACTGTTGCATGTATTCAGTCAGGTGCCAATTGTGAAAATCAGGGGATGTATTTACACTTGAGTTGTTTAAACTCAATCCATAAAAATTTTTTTAAAATGAAAGCCTATCCACATTTGAACCAAGTCAGTTAAAACCATCTTTGCATTTTGAGTGTAGTATGGAAGCACATGTGTAAGACATAACTATAAGAAAGCATTTTTTTGTACAGATATACTGTGTATATCATATAATGTGAATGTGTATGGGTGTGTCCATACAGAAGATGGACATCTCCCTTTTGTCTTTATTCTGTCAAGATGAAACCAATGCTTGATATCCAGGGGAAAAAGTAAAGCAAATTGCCATTTTCTGAGGTTTCTTCCCACAGCCCCTTCCCAACATGGACAGTGCAAAGCAAGTGAATGCATAATTCACACAGCAGCAACATTCCATCCTCTGATGGAGCTGTGGGCCACCTGCCGGGGCGGGGGTGGGGGGAGATCAGAGAGAGACAGAGACAGCGAGTCAGAGAGAGACAGAGACAGCGAGTCAGAGACAGAGATAGCAAGATACAGACAGAAAGATAGAGAGGAGGAGAGATGGAGAGAAAAAAGGAGGGAGGGAGTGAGGATGAGTAGCTTGAGGGCCTGAAGTTGGGGGACAGAGTTGTTGTTGAACTGTACAGGTTTATGAGGGCACAGAGGATGAGGTAGCCAGAAGCCTGTTTGGCAGCAATAGAGTGAGTCATTGAAATGGAGGGGGATTATTTTGATCCATCAGTAAATCTTTAGAATGGGAGGGTTTGCTGGCTGATTCTTGGAGGGAATATCAGATCAGTTTTGGTCCCTGTGGAGTGTCACTCTTTTCTAGGTGAGGTGTGTATCATGGTGGTAAGAAGCCTAGTAATTTGTCACTGGAGATGTGTTCATGTGAGGTGCAAATAGATGGCCTGTGAGCAGATGGAGATGATGGCTATCTCTCTTATTCATTCAACACATTTTGAGCTTCTGTCGTGTAAGTAGCTTTGTATTGTGAGCTCTGGGAAATCATCCCCGCCTTTAGAAAGCTTAAGTTCTATTTGGGAAGGTAAGGCATACCCTGTATAACAAAGGGAGTGGTATTCTGTATTAAATAGTCATATGATACAAATCTATGAGAGATGTCGTTCGGCTACATGTAATCAAGGGCTAGATCATCTGGTACAAAGTGTAAGTACTCTAGGAGTTCAGGGGAGGGAGGGATCACTGTGGGCTGGAGTATTTTGGGAAGGTTTCATGGAGACGGTGCGATTTTAGCTGAGAACTTAAGGATAAATAGGTTTTAGATAAATATGGAGGAGAAGGTACAATATTATAGGCTTAATTCCTTTAAAAGCACATCCTGGAGGCTTAGAACTTTCGCCCCCATGTAAAACTTAAATCTTGACAGTAAAGGGCAGAATTGAAAGGAAGAGTGGCTTGGTGTGTAACCTTCTAGCAAGCGGAAGAAGGAAAAGCAACGGGAAGGGAAGGCAATGAGCATTAATTAGGTTAATTAGGTATTTTTTTTGCCAGGCACTGTGTCAAGTGCTTCTATAAATCAGTTTTCTCATCTGATCCTTACAATATCCCTGTGATGGAGGTGCCGTTATTATCCCCTTTTTACAATTGAAGAAACTAGAGGCAAGCAGTGGTTAAGTGACTTGCCCAGCATCACACAGCTAATAAGTATTTGAGGCCAGATTTGAACTAAGGTCTCCCTGACTCCAGACCCAATGCTCCATCCATGGCACCAACTAGTTGCCCAAGAAGAAATGGGAAGGCTAGCAGAATGTGATTGAGTTCTTGCGTTCTCCTGGAGCTTGGCTGCTTGTCAGAACCTGTGGTGGTCCTGGAGTTGTGGCTCACCTTTATATATGGGGGTACTATAGTTGCTTACTTGGCTTTCAACCCTCTTTGTGCATATAACAAGGTTGTCCATGACTAACTTCATAGCAACTCTGAGATTTAGGTTCCTTGAAGCAAAAACCCAGTCTTCATTATAATTGTATTTTAGGACAATGTTTTGCATACAGTAGGCATTTAATAAATCACTCTTTAATGAATAAATGAAACTGATATACCAAGAAGTCATATTGTATCCCAAGTCAACAGTATTTATTGTGGGGAATGGAACTTTCAGTCCAGATTCATCAAATATTGTCTACACACCTAGAGTTGGAGAGGCAAGAGGGATTGTTTCAGTTTTTAATCTTTGTTCTTCCGGCATCTAACCCAATGAATGGTATGTAGTAGGTGCTTAATAAATGTTATTGACAGATTGATTTATTAGTAGTACTCTGAAGTAAAAAATGGTTATTGCATTGATCAGAATTCTGAAGTCTCTCTAGGCAGCTAGGTGGCGCAGTGGGTAGAGTGCCAGGCCTGGAGTCAGGAAGATTCATCTGGCCTCAGATACTTACTAGCTGTGTGACCCTGGGAAAATCACTTAACCCTTCCTCATCTATAAAATGAGCTAGAGAAGGAAATGGCAAATTGCTTCAGTACCTTTGCCAAGAAAAACCCAAATGGGGTTACAAAGAGTCCCAATGTGACAACTGATTGTGTTTTCAGTGTTATTTTCCTTTACATTATTGTAGTCATTTTATCGGTTGTTCTCCAGGTTCTACTCACTTTGCTTTGCATCAGTTCATGGTCTTTCCAAGTTTCTAAGGATTCTTCATGCTAGCCATTTTTTTTTTACATGTAATAATATTCCATTCTATTCCTATTCCACAATTCGATCAGTTATTCCCTAATTAATGGATATTCACTTTGGTCCCAGTTCTTTGTTACCACAAAAAGGGCTACAATAAATACTTTGAATATATAGGATCTTTCCTGTTATCATTGATCGCCTTAGGCTATATACCTAAAAGTGGCATCCAAAGGTGAATTTTCTAATATAATTCCAAATTGTTTTTCAGGATGGTAACACATGCTATGTTAATTTATTTGTCTTTCTACAACGGTGCCAGCCTTGACAACTTTTGTCTTTTATCATTTTTGCCGATCTGATCAATGTGAGGTAAAACCTTAGAGTTGTTTTAATTTGCATTACATTTATTGTTTGTGATTGGGAACATTTTCTTATATAGTCGTTGATAGTTTACATTTCTTCTTTTAAAATTTGGCTCTCTCCCTTCTTGGCTCTCTCCCTTCTCCTTCCTCTTCTCTTTTTTCTATTCCATCCCATCCCATCCCATCCCTTCCCTTCTCCTCCTCTCAAAAAACCCCAAACAGCTCATCCTTTTGTTGTTATTTAGTTGTTTTTTTTTACAGATGATGAAACCGAGGCAAACAGGGTTAACTGACTTGCCCAGGTTACACAGCTAGTAAGTGTCCAAGGCCAGATTTGAACTCAGGAAGATGAGTCTTCCTGACTCCAGGCCTGATGCTCTATTCTCTATGCCTGATGCTCTATTCTCTATGCCACCTAGCTGCTCCAGCTCATCCTTATCCTATATCTACTTATCTATTGGGAAATAATTCTTATTACCAATTCTCTATATATCTTGGATATCAGGTGCTTGTCAGAGAAATTTGCTCCAGTTTTTCCTTTTCACTGCAGACAAGATTTATAAACTTGAAACAGCTGTAAAATGAGGCATGATGGTCCAGGAGAAAAGTGTTAGCTTTGGAGTCAGGACGGGAGTTCAGATCCTGTATCTGCAACTAAATGCCTGTGTTACCTTGGACAAGTCCCATAGGGCTATAGTGTCCTTTTCTGTAAAATGATGGCATTGGACTAGGTGATCTCAGGGTCCTCTCCAGCTGACCATCTGTGATGCTCTAATCCTTTGAAAAAGAGCATAGCTCTCTGGAGGCTCTCATTCAAGAAATACTTCATGCTGTCCAGACCAGAATGTGTAGCCGGAGGAAGAGACACATGTGAATCTCCTACTCCAATGCTTGTATGTTTCTGTGGCTTCAGTGCCAGGGTGCCCAGTGCACTTCCACAGACTTCTGTGGCCTGGGATTGCTACACTCGCTCCTTTTCCACCCCAACGTGCCTTAGGTGAGGTGCGTGCTCCTTGGAGCTATGCATTGAGGAGAAGCTGTCCTTATTGCTAATCTCTCTGCCACGTGGAGAGCCATGAGTCACACATCACTTCTGCCTTCTTTGGATTTTATACTGCACAGTACATTTTCCCGGGCGGGAGTTTAACCTTCCAGAGCATTGCCCCTCCTCCTTCTCCCTGAGCTGTGATGAAATAAATACCTTGTACTTGGAATTCTTTTAGGAGAAACTGCTCTCCATCGCTTATCTCTATGTGGTTTAAACCACTATGAATCAATGATTATTACTGTCTTAAGAATCTGTTTGCACTGCATGCTGGGGTATCAACTAAATAGTTTTAACCTTCAAGATGTCTCTCTGGGCTGCATAGAAAGCCCAGGGACAGTCATTCTCTTTGGGTCCCTTTGGGATGGGGGTGGGGCCAGTCATAACGCAGATGTTGCTCTGCATGCCCTCCCCCGCCCACCTCTTCCCAGTTCCATTTTATCCATTGCCCTATCAGGGGGCAGGCTCACCCTGGTGCCTTGGTGGTGGGCATGGCAGGGTTCAGCTGTGCAGGGCTCATTAGTGAGTCTGCTGCACAGCCAGCAAAATTGCCTAGGTGAAGATGTATGCCTGGATGAAAGTCAGGAATGTCTAGTATAGTCCCTCCCCCACCTTTGCCCAAGGTGAGTGAATGTTATTCCTGTGAATGAGTTCAATTAATCTCTATAGGGGAAGTGATCCAGCCTTCCTTGGAGAGGAAACGACATTTAGACACAAATGCCGGGAATGTGGATGTATTGAATGCCTCCCATGTGGCCAACCCTGTCCTAGCCTTCACAGGGATTATGATGCCATAGAAATAGGACCTCACTGTCAGGGAGCTTCAAATTTGAGTTTTGGGAAAAGGAAAAGCATAAGCCTTTATACATAGCCCCTACTATGTGCCAGGTACTGTTTTAAGTGCTTTTTTTTTTAAGCAAGTATTTCATTTGATCCTCACCACACCCTAGTGAGGTAAGTGCTATATTATCATCATTTTCCAGATGAGGAACTGAGGCAAACAGGGTTAAGTAACTTGCCCGGGGTCACACAATTAGTAATTGTCTCAGGCCAGATTTGAACTCAGGTCTTTCTGCCTCTAAGGCCCAGCCACCAGCTGCCTCAAAGCAATGAAGACAGGCATTCCAAGGTGGCAAAAATCTAACAGCTACTTTGGTTTATATGTATAATAGGTCCTGGGGTTTTTTTTTAAACTCTTTAAGCTTTGTGAAGCACTGTGAGGTAAATAGGGCAAATGTTATTTTCCCCCTCCCCTTTTTTTTCTCGATGAGGAAACTGAGGTAGATGACTTGTTTCTGGTCACATAGGAAGGGCTGTTGCTGCAATGGAAACCCTGGTCTTTCAAGTCTAGGGCTCTTCCTGCTCCATGGCTCTTGAGACAATTCATGCATCAGCCTGTTAGTCAGTCATTAAGGGCCTACTGTGTTTTAGGTGCTATGTAGTTGTTCAGGATCTAAAGGCAAAAGGAAACAGTCCCTGGATCAAGGACTTCGTTTTCTATCAGAGAAGACAACACGTCCGTACACATAAGCACATAGTGATGCACCTCCATATAGAGATGCACCAAGTGCATCACACAGGGTATTTGGGGAAAGTGCTAGCAGCTGAGTGGGGCTGGAAAGGCTTCAGGTGGAAGGTGAGGGTGAGCTGAGCCTCCAAGGAGACTACAGATGGCCTTTGTTACTGGGGGATACTATGGAAGGGATTCATGCTGTACACTGGGTGACCTCTAAGATTGCTTACAAATGCATAAGTTTATTTTCTAGCTAGGGAGAGGATGTGTGCACTAGAAAACTTCCATTTCAGTGGATCTCTGATCTCCACTCTTGCAAATCACATGGCCTGCAGGCCACCTCATTCTTTGAAGTTCTTGTCCATATTATTCCATAAATCCTTTGCAAAAGATCTTAAAGGGGAGGCCTTCCTCTCTGTAGGTTAGGGGTTCTGAATCTTTTTTGGCTGATTTTGGAAATGAATTTTAATACCCTTTGAGTCCCCTGGCAAGACAGTTGAAGTTCAATACCTGATTAAACACACACAGGCCCCTTCTGTGTCTTTATTTGGTGAACTACCATGTTAGGTTCCACTTCCTCCATGTAGCATTCTCTGATTCTTCCATCTGAATTGTGTATATGGTTTGTTGATTTTTTTAAAAATAATTGATAAATGCCACTTTTACAACAAGATATTTCCCATTCTTATATCAAGATTGTTCAAAATTCCTTTGAAGTCATAACCTCTTCAGTGACCCTTTGTTTGCAAACATCACATGAGACATAAAACAAGGAGATGTATGTTTGCCAAAGTATTCACTACTGTGATGGGGGAGATCCAGCACAAAAATCCATAGGTTGCATCAGACTGATCCAGGGGTTTCACCACACAAAAAATGTTGAGAATCCTTGGTCTAGGTTAAGGAGAGATTGCTTGCAGTGACATCCTTCAGATGCATCTGTTTGTGGATGACTTGTGGTTTGTAGCTTGATCATATCGATGCATGATACCATGATAATGCAGCGCCTCCTGAAATCATTCAAATGACCTCATCCTGTTCATCTGCACAGGAAAAGACCAACTGGATGAAGAATGTCTGTTGCCCAGATTTCAACATGCATCTGCACGGATACCCTCTAGAACTTGTCCAACACTTTGTCTTTCTGAGATGGACAATGAGCTGGACCCAGAGTAGAAAAGGAGAAAGGAAGAAGGCTGGAGTGAATTTGGGAAAATGCAAAATTTACCACACAAGCTTCCATAATAACAAAAGCTCATCTTTTAATAAAAATATTTTACTGATGTATGGCAGTGATAACTGGTACTCCACTGCCTCAAAAAACTAGAGATGAATAATACGTGAAGGGCAATGGAGAGGCATATATGGGGGGGTGGTCAGCAGGTTGCACCATATAACTAACCAGTAACTCTGAAGAAGAACGGCAGTTAAGGATATCATTAAAGAATTGTATGGCAGCAAGAGGGGATGTGCTGGTCACATGAGAGTGAAGGATGACAGGGATTTCCTAAACTAATGAGAAGTTAGTGTTTCAGACCTTAGCTGGGTCTTTCCTTTGACCTAATCACATTCCACTTTGTATTATGGCCATTTCTATACTGTATCAATACCTATTAGACTACGAGTTATTTGAAGACAACTTTGTATCCCTACCCCCTAGCATAATGCCTTGCATATATCAGGTGCATAGCAAACATTTGTTAAGATAATTACACATTTAAAAACCACGTTCCATTCTATTTTAATATGTTTTTAAAAGCTGTGTTTGGGCAAATTTAATTCTGCCAAGCTCTGTTTAAAAAACTATGTATTAGTTAAAGAAACTGAAAGCGTCTCCCTATTTTTATGGAGAGGGAAATGAGACCCAAAGAGATACAGCGACGTGTCTTAAGTACATGCTGAATTAGTGGCAGAGACAGGGCAGGAATTGTGGACCGATAGGATATTTGAGTTGGGAAGGATTGGAGAATGTCAAGTCTAGCAGTGTGGCTGCCTTTCCAACCTTCTCCCCCCACCCAAATTTGTCAGATAAAACAACTAGAAGTAAGATGTCTTATCTCCTGGTTTAGTGTCTTTTCTCCCATATAATATTATTTTTCCCTAATGATTTAGAAAATGAAGTCATTTCCTTCCCACCGTTAGGGACCGTATCATATTTATGATTTGTGAAACCTTATGTGATTTCCACCCGTGGTGCCTAAATTAGAGTTCATGCCACTGGAACAATTACTGTGGCATCTTTCATTTCTCACCTTTATGGCGAGATGCTATAAGGCCACGTGGTAGGGGACTGAAGAGATAGATGCAGATAGCAGATCTGTACTTGATACATCTAAGTGAACAGCGGTAGCTGATGATAAAAATGACTTACCTGTTGGCCGTGGCACGTGAAGAGAATATTCTGTTTCTTTTCAACAGTAGATGCTCAGATTTCACATTTTTAGAGCATGGAACCAGTGAGGCCTGAATTGTGGGTTTGGTTCTTTTAAGGGTCAAATCACTTTGTTCTCTTTCACAGAATGGTGAGATTGCTTGCCGATTTATACCTAGGAAACAGAAATAAATTTTAGAATTATAGCCCTTTTTAGGGCTTGGAGATCATTTAATTCAGTCTTTTAAATAAGAAGAAACTGAATCCTGAAAAGAAGTGACTCATCAAAAGTCACACAACTATTAAGTGCTGGAGCAGAAACTGGAATGCAGGACGCCTGATCCCCAATGCCAGTATTGGCCCCAATCATAAGAAAAGGTAGATAAGAGAGTGTGGATGGTACTGTGCAACCCATCCCCATTGCTGGAGAGGCAGCAGGTCAGTAGTGTCACCTTCATAGACAAAGAATAGCAAAAAAACCCAACCCAACAAATGTGTGTTTAAGCACCGGCTACATGGGGAAGATACAAAGTTCATATAACATTGCCCTCCTCTAAGTCAGAACTGGTAGACTGGTAGATATTTTCAGGTACAGGTGATCTGTGATACTGGTGCAGCTGCGAAATGACCTCTGTGGTAATTGTCGGAGACCTCTCTCCACTATTCTCTGTCACACGAAGCTCATTTTCTCGTGACACTCTTTTATCTTCTGCTAAAGTCGCTTCTCCCCTGCCTTGGCCAGTAACCCCTATTGACATTGCTTAAGCCTTCTGGAGGCTCTCAGGACAGCAGAGGCCGTTGACTTCTACCTTGGGCTTCCCAAATCTTTACAAAATATATTAGAAATGCATACAGTCTCAGGAATCCGGACCTCCTTAGAAGTCAATTTGAAATATTATGCTATACAAGGGCTTCCCACGTTTCTCGAAGGTATTTCTTCTTTCCTGAGTCTTCGGCAGCTTGTTTTCAGAGAGATATAAGAAGTTTGTTAATCAGATCTCATGATACTGATTCATCCTAATTCTCCCAGGGTAGAAAGTGAAGAATATATTAGGCATCTTTTGTATGGGTAGAGAAGGGTAGGAGAGGGAGAGGGAGAGTGGGGAAGGATTTCTATCTTCCTCATGCCCAGAGGTGTGTGTCTCTGTGTCTGTGACCATGAAGGATCATAGACGACTAGTTTCTAGACGTTCCTTTGCCTGGAGATAGGGAATAATAATAATAATTGTAACAATAATAAACACCCACCATTTATAAAGTTTATAAAATGTTTTCCTAAAAACAAGACTGCAAGGTGGGTAGTATAAGTATTATTAGCCTCATTTTGTCGATGAAAACAGAGGCCCAGAGGGTCAAATAGCTTTTCCCAGCCAGCTAGTGGTAGAGCAGGTTTAGGTCTTTTCACTTCCAGTCTCCTAAGCTTTCTCCCTGTGCCACATTTCCTTCCTTGTATGCCTTGAGGCATACAAGACTCTTCAGTGTCTCTGGAATGGGCCGTGTATCTCATTCGATGTCTCAGAGGGACGTTGGCTCATTGTGGTGACTGTTGTTATATAGGTCATTCTGACTCTGTGGCCCATTCTAGATTTCTGTTTCTGGTGGGGAGAGACAGAGGTGAGAGTATCCCAGAGTGTGACTCTTGTAAAAGCTGTGGCATGGACAACAACTTGTGCCACTGAGTCTGTTGTTGACCTTATGTTAAAAAAAGACAAAATGGAAAATGCATACGAGTGGAGATTTCCCCAAACACCCATGGAAGAAATGCCAGTGAGCATATGTGGCCTCTCGTGTTGGTCTTGGGTTAACCTAGGCCCTCTTCCAAGGGGGCAGAGGGAAATCTTGGGGTCTCAAGAGGTCAAAGTTCTTTCCTCAACTCTTTTGAACCTTAGTATGCCTTATTTCTTTCTTGTCTCCTGAAGGGGGAGTCTCCATTAATTAACAATGTGCATGCGTCCCATGGATCATTTTTTAAAAACTCTAAATAGAATTGCTTCCATCTTTTAAAATAAACTTCACTTTTGTAGAACACACACACACACACACACACACACACACATGCATGCACACACACATGCACACACACACATCAATCAGATCTATCATACTTTCCTGTATGTTACCACAAAGGAAAACACAGCCCCATGGGTATTAATCAACATCTGAATGAACATATTTAGTAGAAAGAAATAGTTTTGCTATGTAAACTTACATACTTTCCATCACAGAATACTGGTGTTTCTCAGGTCAAAAGGAGAATTCTGGTTGTATAAGTTGCATAAATGGAGGATGAGAAGGTGAATTTTTTATCTGATGGATAGAATCATAATTAGGAACTCTTCCATTTGGGAGAATGGGAAGGATAGACCACATAGTTATTTACAAGGACAGCTGGGGATGAAAAGGATGGTCCAACAAAGGGAATAGTTATACTTAGAGAAGGGGTAGACTGCCCCCAACAAATCCAGTCTTTACCTCCATGGAGTTTTTTGGGGCAGAAGGTGGATATGGCACAGGGGTAATGTGGTGATAGGACTAGCTGGGCAGGTCCAGATGTGAGTCGAGCCATACTGTGTAGTTTAGGGACCCTAGGCCAGGAGGGATGCTATAGGTGTGGGGAGATGATCTTTAGACTAACGCGGGGAGGAGGCCTATCACGATTATGCTGGCACCTTGGGACAAAGCCGTAGTGACCCCATCCTACTTATTCTGCCAGAAGAAGATCACTATAGAGGGCTAGCCTTTGTTAGCATAACTGATGTCACTGCCGGTGTTTTCAACCCAGGTGTGGGTGGGACTGGAAAGACACACTGTGACATGCATATGGAATATGTCCTTTGGCTAGGGACCATAATGATATTGGCAGTGCTGCCTCAGTCCCAAAGATTTTCTCAAAAATAAGCTCATTTCTTACAGCTTCTGTTGTTAATAATATTGACATTGGTATTTCAGCATTTGGCATCATTACAAGTAGAGAAATTAGAGATAAAGCCTGTGCCTTTGATGGAGAAGCCAAAAGAGCTGCTGAAGATAGAAGGAGGTTAGCAAGTCTTGTTATAGCAGCTGGTAGAATTAAGTGGAGGGCTTTGGTTGTTATTGTTGTTGGTCAGTTGTATCCTGCTCTTCGTGATGCCATTTGGGTTTCTTTTTAGTGCAGATACCAGAATGGTTTTCTATTTCCTTCTCTAGCTTATTTTACACAGATAAGGAAACTGAGGCAAATAGGGTTAAGTGACTTGCTTAGGGTCACACAGCTAATAGGTGTCTGAGGCCAGATTTGAACTCAAATTCCAGGCCTGGCACTCTACCTACCTGCCCAAGGAGAGGGCTGCCTACCCCTAAATCAGCTCCTTCAACTGGCTTTCCACTGAAACTTTACCATCAGACTGTGATTTCTTTGGATTAAGACTTTGATCCCTATTAAAATGTAAATTGGTTTTAAAAGGGTCATACCTTGTCCTTTCAATCATTTAGGCTTTATTGTGAATCTCAGTTCCTCTCTGTCCTGGAATTCTGTTGCTTAGGAGTGTTGATAGATAAATGAGGCCATAGGGCATGCTTGAAGAACCAGGGCACAGGAAAAAAAAAAAGCCTTGGGGCACTGAAGACACACAGCACTAGCTTCGCAATCATTCCGAGGGCCACTTTCCAACATCCTAATAGAATCAGATTTTCACTTTGGCAGCTGGGAATGGTTCTGCTAACAGATATTGTCAAACGTTTTAGACATCATGAGATTCTTTATACTCCAGTGTCAACACAAACAGTGCTACACTTCAGTCTGCAGGTCTTTCTGGCCACCAGGAAATTTCCATGTTGACCAATAGATAATGAGACCTCAACGGCCTAATGCTTACATTGTTGTGTGTTAAAAACATGAGACTCTAAGGAATCGCCATAAAAACAAACCACTCTTACCGATTTCCATGTGCTAGTTTTCTGCAGGTCAGGAACAAGAAGTAAAGAGAATTCAATTGAAAAATACCTACCATACATACATGGAGGCACCCCCTTGGTTCCTGGTGTTCTCCCCACCTGGAATGCCCTTCCTCCTCCTCTGTATCCAAATTCTACCCCACAGCTCCCTCAGAGACTTTCTTCTACTACTCCAGCCCCTTCTCTTTACAAATCCCATTTACTGCTTAACTGTTCTCTTGATTGCTTCAGCCAACCAATCAGCAATATTGATTAAGGACCTATTCTGTTTCAGGTTTTTCTTCCCCAGTTACTTATTGCTGGAATCTCTTTTAACAGGTCCTCCGTTTCCTTGTCTGCAAAATGGTTATGATAAAATAATTGCCTTGTCTGTCTCACGTGATGATGGGACCTGGTTTTGAATCCTGCCTCTAGTGGTTACAATCTTTATAATCTTGAGGAAGCTGAGTTGCCCTGCTGGGTCTTAGTTTCTTCATATGCAAAATGAAGGGGTTAGAATAGATGACCCATAGTTTGAAATCATTGATCCTAGGATCAAGTGAGATCTTATGTATGAATGATCAAATGAGATCTTATATATGAAAGCAGGTTGGTAAAGTGCCTCCTAAACAGAAGCTGTTCTCAATTCAGTGTAATTGAATAAACAGTTATTAAGCACCAACTATGTTCCAGGCTTATTATTATAGCAGGCACTGATGTACTTTCTGTATGTATATATACATATACGTGTGTATGCACACACTAGGTAGCTCACAAAATGGAAGGGAACAGGCTATTAAAATGCCAGGAGCTGTAAAATTTATTCTAGGTTGTTATAAATGTGCCTCAATTAAGGTACTTCCCCCCCCCCAAATAAAATAGTACCTAAATTAAATATATCTCTATGAGATATATAATTCATCACTAGTAATATTCTTTTGTTCATTGACAAGAAGTATGATCCAAAGAGGATGGCATGTGTCGTAGACAGGAGATCTGACTTCTCTCTCTACATTGTGAGTCTGATAAGCCTAGAAAGAAAAGGGGTTTCTGGTAGGGTTGTGCTGATTGCCTCCTTGCTGGCTGTCCTCCCAAGAACATCACCGTCTTTGGTGGGGCCTCTGGTCTCTGTCAAGGTAACGGCTGTGGCTGAGGAAGGCCAGGGTCGGGCTGAAATGTTAGCATGTGATTTGGGCAGATGTGTCCAACCCATCAGAACATGATGTTACAGCAACACTGAAAAGGCTTTTAAAAATTGATCTCAGTGGATGAGGGATGGCTAACAAATAGATATTTGTTCTGTGACTTGCAGGAGGTCACCAGCGAGGCCTCCTTGACCCCAAATAGCTCTCTTACTAAGGCTTAAAAATCCACCTTTAGAGCTTCATAATTCCTTGGGCTAAATTCCCGGGAGGAAGAAGACAGTAAATCCCTCACTTCTCAGTGTACCACTTTATCAGGTGAATTTCCTATCTGACTAGAGGTATCTGGAATATCCCAGAGTCTACAGGCACTTGAGAAAGAAAGGTTTGAAGGGTTGGAGGAAAGGAGAAGTAGGAGGACCTAAAAAAGGAGAGATGCAGAAAAGGAAAGCAGCTAGACTCCCACCCCCTGAACAATCACCTTAGCCTCTTTGGAGCGCCTTATTTACTTGACGTCAACACAAGCGTCATGTTTAGATATTAGTGCCTCCTGCCTTCTGTCCATACTTATATATACACCTTTTGGTTTCTTGCTCTATTAGATTACAACCCCCAAGGGCAGGATTGTTTGGCTTCTGTTGGCTGATCAGTGTCTGGCATATGACATGATAAGGTGCTTAACAGATGTTTGTTGGTTGATTGATAAGCCAACATGGAACCTTCACAACTTTTTTCCATTGGTTAGAATTGGAATGCTAGCTATCAAATTGCAATGATGTGTTTGTTTTCTCAGTTGATTGTGCAGGCAGACTCTGTGGTGTGTTTGTATGTGAGTCTCCCTCTAAGATATGGGTCTCAGGGATTGGACCTAGGGAGATCAACTCCCAGATTCCAAAGGGCTAGTCAATAAATGAAGATTTAATGTATACCCAGCTCAGTACTAAGCTCTCTAGGAGACACCATGGGGTGTGTGTATGTGTGTGTATTTTCTTAAGGTGTTCACAGTCTTACTGTGAGCTGCACATTTTAAAAAAAAAAGACCACGTTAAAATACAAAGCAGTATACAACAAGTGCATGTTTTTCAGGGTATATTGTTGTTGCCCAGTTATTTTCAGGTATATCCAACACTTTGTGACCCTATTTTGGGTATTCTTTGCAAAGATACTGGAGTGGTTTGCCTTTTCTTTCTTTGGCTTATTTTACAGATGAGGAAATTGAAGCAAACAAGGTTAAGTGACTTGCCCAAGGTCACACAGATAGTCATTATCTAGGCTCAGCACTCTGTGTGCTGCGCCATATATTCAGATGGCTATATTGAATGGGTGGCGGATTTATAACTAGTCATTTTGACCCCGGGATAAACTTTCCAAAATGCTTACCTAAGTCATATTGCATGAAGGTGATCT
Source organism: Phalanger gymnotis (assembly GCA_028646595.1). Classification (NCBI taxonomy): domain Eukaryota; kingdom Metazoa; phylum Chordata; class Mammalia; order Diprotodontia; family Phalangeridae; genus Phalanger; species Phalanger gymnotis. The sequence goes on along the minus strand of CM053625.1, from coordinate 277,463,084 downwards.
CCAACTTTTAACTGAAAAGTTAGTTGAGGTAGACAGAGAAGAGATGTCGAACATTTGGAGGTCGACACTGGGAAGACCTTCTTTGCAAGATTAAGAACAAGGTAAAACTAAGGCTAGGAAAGAGTTAACCTTTCTTCATAACTTCTCTTTATTAACCAGAAGCTTAGGTAAGTTGTTTCTATATTACTGAAAAAATACAAGTACTGTCAGTTCCCTATAAATTTTGTGGCACTCAGGGCACATCAATAAATCACAACATTTATTATGTGTTTACTGTGTTCTAGGCACTGGACTGGGCACTGGGGATACAAAGATAGAAGTCCCTGCCCTCAAGGATCATACATTCTGTAGGGAGAGATAAGATGAACATTCTTATATTTAAAATATGTGATAGCTATTTGGGAGAGAGGGGGAGAAAAGGAATGGTTTCTGGTAAAAAGTGTTAGTTGAGCAGAGTTTTGATGCAAACAAGGGATTCTAAGAGGTGTAAATGAGGAAGGAGTAGTCCAGGAATGGGAATATAGTCAAAGGCATGGAGGTGGGAGATGGAAGAGTATAAAGGCTCATTTTTTTTTTCACTGATCAATCAAATGTGGGAAGAAGAGTAATTCATAATCAGATTGGAAACATAGTTTGGGGCCCAGCTATGAAGAACTTTAAAACCAAACAGAAGAGTATTAGTTGATTCTAGAAACAATAGGAAATCACTGGAGTGGCATCTGTATCCTCACACCTAACACAGCATTTGTATGAGATTCTTAATAAAATGCTGACTTGTTTGGTTGATTGAGTAGAGTAATGATCTTGTTGTCCAGTCTGAGCAGATCATTACTGCTCCAACTGGAATTTTAGGAAAATCTCTTTGGCATCCATATGGGGGATGGATCAGGGCAGAAAGACAATAGAGTCTGAGAGAGCAATCAGGAGGCTTACTACAGTGGTATATCAGGGTTTGCACTAGGGTCTCGGCTGTGGGAACGGTTCCTTGACATATGTCAAGAGATGCCGTGGAGGCAAACTCGAGTTAGACCAGCCCTGCTGGGTGGTCAGGGAAGGCTCCATAGAGGATACAGAACTGGAGCTGTGTGGATCTTGAACAACTAAAATTCAGCGAGACTGAGAGGAGGGGGAAAGGTATGGTAAAAGGTGATTGCCACCCTTTGACTAATGTACAATAATCAAGTTAGGGAAAACCATTAGCAGGAATATACCTGCCTCCACACCTCTCTCCTGTTCTGTCAGATGGCTACCTAGCCAGAAGGGTAGATCTGTATCTCCCATTTGCCTAGAGTGGTAGTTTCCCCTTTAGGAGAGTAGTCATGCCAGCCCTGCCAACTCAAGGGCCAAATGTTCTTCCTACACACGAGTCTTCAAAATTAAATCCTGGTCTGTAGGTGGATAAGTAAGTGAGTGAGCATAAATTAGTTGTGGCCCTCATCTCAACCTGCTTAAAGGGATGTCTGGCTGGCTGCATTTTCTCACTTATCTTTTAGGTAAATCTAGAGTATTCAACTGTTCATAACCACCCAGTATTGGGATGATGAGGATAGAAATAATGCTTGGCATGTTTCTAATTTTAACAGGGGTATATTGCATCCCACTTTGTACTTTTCGAAGCCTTTTCTCATCCTTTTATTCATTCCTTACAACATGCTTGTGAGGAAGATGGCATCATTCCTGTTTAACAAATGAGGAACTGAGGCTGAGAGGCTAAAACTTCAGGGAATAGCAGGGCCCTTCCATCCTTTGGTCTTTCTTCATGTTGTCTGTACTTAGTCTGCCTGACTGATTGATAATTGGCCGAATTCTGATTATCACAGTAACCTGCATTTATACTATCTATCTTAGTAGACCAACAGCCTTCTTCGTAATAACCCCTGAGGAAGGTATTATAGACATTATTCTTATTTTGCAAATGAAGAGGTTGAGGCTCGGTGATGGAATGACTTTCCCACGGCCACGTTGCTAGTAAGGGAATGTCAGAGCGGACTCTGAAATCTCAGGAACAAATGTTTTCATCTAAAGGCATTGAATTCTGATGATGGAATTTCAGGCGTGAGGAGGGGGTGGGGAAGGTTTTCTGTCGTTGCTGAAGATCAGCAGTAGGCAGTTTCCGTCTATAATATAAGGTCATAATAATGCCTTCTCTGTTCACCTCTTAGGAGGAACGAATGAAATAATGCATGTGAAAGCGCTTTGAAAATAGAAGAGTGTTATGCAAATAGAAGGTATCATGACTAGAAAGTGGCACGGCGCAAGGGATGTTGGAGTCAGAGGACCTGGGTTTGAATCCTGGCTCTGTTACTTACTACTTGTGTGTCCTTGGGAAAGTCACTTGACTCTCTGGGTCTCAGTTTACTCATCTCTAAAATGAATGATTATAAATGGCCTTGAAAGTCACTTTCGGCTCTTAATCTGTGCTCCTCATGTGCCTGCAGTACAAGGCTGGTCCTGATAGTGATCCAACTTTAACATCTCTGGTTAGGTCTATGAGAGGAGCAATCCATTATCTATGAATACATTTGAAAGGGTCCCAGGCCAGGGGTTCTCGGTCAGATCATTCAGTAGCAACTGGGAGATGTTTTCAAAATCTGACTTAACAGTATCCCCTGACTATTAGATTAAAGACCAGAATTGCTGGTTGAATTGTGTTACAACTTCGGAGAGTAAGAGCTCACATTTTAAAATAACTTTTTAAGGTTCCCAAAGAACGTTCTATACATTGTCTCATTTTTGAGCTTTACCTATGAGATGCATTTTACAGATGAGAAGACTGAGGGCCAGAGAGGCTTTCCCTATGTTGTTTCTTGGTTTGCTTCTTTCCTATACACATCACAAAGTTAGCCACCTTTGAGGTTGCTTGAAAGCTTTAGGAATGCTGTTTCATGAACTTTAGATGGATGGGTTATATAACATAGTGAGGTGGAGGTGGGGTGTGTTTGTGTGGATTGATCCTTTGTGCGGAATGTGCCACAGCCCTGGAGGCAGAGAAAAGAGAATGAGATCCCCCATGGAGGACAGATGGGGCTCATGGGGCTCACTAGTCTCCATTTCTACTTTGCACTTGGCCCCTAGCCAGGGCCTATCCATCAGGAGGAAGACAGTGACAACTCATCTTAGCATATGGGCATTAGCATCTGGCTTGGGTCTAGATGTTCCAGGCACTATGCCTAGACTGAGAATCATCCCTCAAATAATGTGGACTTTGATCTTCTGAACTATAGGTGAAGGGGATGTCCATTTGCTAATATGGTTCAGGGTAGTATTAGTTGGGAAAAAAGCCAGAACATTCACCACAACTAAAAAACTGTCATTCTTTGCCTTAAAAGAATTCTTTAATGGTTTTCCTCCCTTTAAGCTATGCAGAGAATTATGGGAAGGGTGTGAGGAGGTAAAGATGACATCATCCTTTTTTCCTCAATCTCCCTTTAAAAGCCTTTTTGTTCAAGGCAGCCATTCTCCTCACCCCCTGCCCATTCCTTCCCCTTTGGGTCATTTCTGCACAGGCTGGCAGGGTGCTTTTGGGGAGAGTTACTGCTCAGCCTCCTGCCAACATCACAAATAGAATCTGAAGCTCTTTGGGATTTGATTCTTTGCTCATGTCTAGTGGAGAAAGGGCTGGATTTGAAACTAGGAAGAGCTGAGTTAGAATCCTGCCTCAGACACTAACTAGCTTTGTGACTCTGGGCAAGTCACTTAATCTCTGCTGTCCTCAGATTCCTCATTTGTCAAATAGGGTAATGTTGTATTACTCACTTGATTGGGTTATTGGAGGGATCAAATGTGATAACATATGTCAAGTCCTTGGCGGAGCTTAAAGCGCTATGTTATTATGAGGCACAGAGTGAGTTAACGCATATGGTCCAATGGAATCAGGAAGGGCAGATCACAACAGCCTGTTAGCACTTATTAGTGTTTTCTCCTTTTTTTTTAAATGGCATTCAGGTACAATTAGCCGGAGGGCAAATTGCTCTCATGCCATTCTTTTACATAGAATATAATAAGCCAACTATTTTTTGTAACTGAAAAATCTTGGAATGCAAGCTCATCTTCTATAGACTCCCTGAAGGGGCAACTCCAGTAGCGGGCAAGATGAAAGTAATGACATGTCTCTTCCTGTTCCCACCTGTTTAAATTTCTTCTGCTAGTCTTTATATTTTGGATGCCTTTCAATCTCTGTAGTTTGGAGATTATGAGTTTGGGGTTTAATTATAAACACTGTTCTGAATTGCTTTTTAGAGGGTGCGATTTGGAGCAAGGTTGTGTCTGGGTGGTTGCGAACAGCAGTTCTGTCTGTGATGAGGTTCTGCGTCCAGTGGGATTTTTCATCTGTTAGGTTCTGATGTGAAATTCTCTGCATCATGTCTTACTAAGTATTTAATAGGCACTAAAATTTTGCAAATTGCAGAGATGTGTTGCACATTTGCTGCCATGTGATTGAATCAAAAATTCGTAGATAGAGAGCTGAAAAGGACCTCAGTGGCCATCTAGTCTGAAGTCCTCATTTTACAGATGAGGAAACTGAGTCTGGGAGATGTTAAATAACTTGCCCAAGTTTCCCTTGCAGAATGTGAGTTGTTTCTTGAGCATAATCCTTCTGTAATTTCTGCTGGTGATAACCTGACCCTGAACTGCCATGGTCAATTCTTCCCTTACTATAAACAAATCTGCATGACTCAGCAATTTGCCAGGCTCTCCTTCTCTACACCTCCTACCTATGTTGTTCTCTGTCTCCTCTTCCTTTCTCTTCCTTTCCCTTGACTCCACTTCTTTTCCTTTTTCTTTTTTTCTCCAAGTCTTTCTGCTTTCTCTCTATTCCTCCCCTCTTCCCTGGTCATTGGCTCTCCTGGGCAACCCTGACCTCTGCTGGGGGCTTCAGTGTAATCAAGATTACTGACCCTCACCGCTGAATCTAACATTTGTCCCCCTTCTTTGGCCTTCATCACAGTCTGGTTCTTTCTTGACAGAATTATCAACACAGTCATTGGACCCCAGAGTTTTAATGGCAGGCTCCTCATCATACTTTGTCCCCAAGGTCTCAGCCAACTGAGCACATTTATTTATGAGCGGGAGGACAGAATTTCAGAATTGAACACACCTGCAAGGCAATGGAGTCCAACCTTTATCCCCTCTTTACCACACAATCACATAGATATGTAAGGCACTGTGTACAATGTTACCTTGGATATTGAAGTAAAAGAAACAGTTTTTATCCTTAGTACTCTTCCACATGGCTTATAGGGGCTGCAAATAGACACATGAAAATGTAGTTAGCAAGATGTCTAAGGCAGTTCAGGTTGGGATGGTCCATGAAGGATTGCTCTAGAAAGTGGAACCTTGGGCTGATTTGGCTGGGTGGAGGAGAGGGAGGGGGACCAGTGTGAGCAAAAGCACAGATTGAGGAATCATTATGGTATGTTCAAGGGAGAGGAAGAAAACCAGACTAACCAGAGGAGAAGATCCAAATTAGGGGAGTTAATAGAAAATGAAATGACAAAAGTCAGCTAGGAGCACATTGTGAAGGATAATAAATACCATTCATTCATTCCTCAAATAGTTATTAAGCCTGTGCTTTGCACAATACTCATAGTTGATGTAAACCCCTTGGGGGCAGAGTTTTTGTCTGTATCCTCAGCCCAGAACAGATTTCCTTGCATATAGTAGGTATGTAATAAATGTTTGATTTGAATAGAATATATTTGATTGTATTGGGGAAATCCAAAAATAAATAATATTTGGTCTTTATTCTTAAGGAATCTTTTATAGGAGTGGTAGAAAATCTGGCGTAGGCTATGGAGCACTGAACTTGAAGCCAGGAAAACCTGAGTTCAAATCTAGCCTTGGGCACATATTAACTGTAATGACATTGACCAAGTCAACTAGCTCAACCTCAGTTTCCTTATCTGTAAAATGAGGATGCTAGTGCCTTTTTTCAGTTGATTTTCTTCAATTTATCCTATGTAGGTCTCGTTTATACATGGTTATCACTCCCATTAGATTGTGAGCTAGGTCAAACTTTTACCATTTTTTGTAACCTCAGCATTTAGCACAGTACCTGGCACATAGTAGGTATTAAATGCTTATTGACTGACTGATGACACATAGTAGGTACTAAAGAAATGATTACCGATTATTGTGATTTGCTCCTGAAATTACTTATCAAAGAAAGGCAATGGGGGTGGGTTGAGAAAAACAGCCCTGCACTTTAACCAAGAATCAAAATGAAACTTTGGGGAAGAGATAGGTTTAACAATTAGTTCTGGGGAGGGGGGGTGGACAATATAGATAGTTAGATAGATAGATAAAAGCCAACATACTTTTAAGCTTAATCTGCATTGTTAGCGTTTTCTCCATCACATTTTCAAGACTAGACAACAAAACAATAAATGGAACCCTGATTTGTAGCATTTGGCAGTTTCCAAAGTGTAAATGCTTACACTGAAAATTTAATTGTTGGCCCTTGAGGCAGAATCTGACTCCTGCACACCCTTGCTTTGGGGGCACTGACTGATTGAGGTTTCTGTCTAGGTTGAGGTATGAGTTTCAAGATTTGAGGGAAAGCTGGAATTAGCTCCAATAGGCCACACTTAAAGTTTAACTCTAGGAATTTAAAGGAAACCTTTGAGGTTCTGTCTTCCCTTGTTGCTTCCTGTCGATCATAGATGGTGACCTGGGAACCCTCAAGGTTGAGTGGGATGTTTTATTCTTTTGACGTTTTCACCGGAAAAAACGGAACTAGTCCAAGTCAACCTAGGAAGTTAGCTCATCCCGCCTTACTGTGCAGGCTGCGGGGCAGATTTCAGGTCCCACCCAGCCTGGCCACATCTGTGTATGTTTGTTTATTGATTTTTCATATCCGTGTTCTGGGCTTGGGGATTCCCCCGCCTCCCTTCTCCTTTCCACTTCTTTGCAAAGACCTGCCCCAAGGGTTAGTCACCCTCAAGTCCGAGCCAATAGCCTTTTCTAGTGTCTTGATTTCACCTCCAGACTCTACAGATGATCCCTAGAGATGCTCTTTAGCCATTTATTTATCGCCCTTAGAAAAATACAAGATGCACTCTCTCAGAGGGAGAAAGTCGGAGTTAGTTTACTGAAAGGCTCCACCAAAATTCAATTAAATTTCACTTTATTTAGTACCTACTCGGTGCCAGGCTCTGTGCTAGGCATAGAGAGCAAAGACACAAGTAAAACACCTCCCACCCTTCAGGAACTAAAGATAACCTGGAGCACAGAGTTCCAGATCTGTTTGGGGGACAGTCGACTGATGGGGGGGAGACAGAGTTTGTGCTATTTCTAGCTAATGAACGCTTGTTTCTTAGGGTGTGGCACTCCTTGGTTTACTGAGCAGTTATGGGAATGGAAATTAACATAGCCTCAAAGAATGGTAGATTTGGAAAGGGTCCTTAGAACCATCTAGTTCAACTAATTTTGAGTCTCTGTTAAACTAGCAAACAGCAACAACGAAAAAACCCTAGACCCTCATTCTCCTGTAGTCTGGCAATTAAAGTATCCAGGAAAAAAGGGAACATGCTTGACTCCTCGCGTTCTTAACGTCTCCACCCCCAAAACAAAAATACAGCTTGTTCTGTGTTATCTGGGAGCAAGGGGACAGGAAAAGGAGAAGGAAGAAAAAGAGGAGGACAATTAATCAGGCAAATGCAGAGGCACAGATGGAATTCCTATTTTCTTTCTTTCTTTTTTTATAATGAGTAAAGGAAAAACTATATTCCACAGGGAATTCCTAAACTTTTTATGGGGGTAGTTTCGATGACGAAACTAAAATTTTAATACCAAGAGGTTTAACAATTCATGTATCGATAATAAGAGAAATGGCTACGTTGAGTTTCAGTAGACCGGCCTTGCCCAGCTGAGATGGCATCCTTTCCTCAGTTGCTAAAGACCTGTGTTATGAGAGCCCAGTTCCTGGGGACAAGAATTCTCTCATTTTTGTCCATGCAAGCAGGTGCTTACTAAATGTCAGTGAATGAGCCAACGAGTATTAAATGTTTACTATATGACAGAAAGGCAAAATCACAGACCCTTCTGAGAACAGATTTTAATGGGGGAGACAACTCGAAAATAACTATGGATGTACTAGATGGGATGTCATCTCAGAGGGAAAGTCCTGGGGGTGGAGGGTGAGGAACAGCAGGGAGGGGACCTGGAAAGGCTTCTTGCAGAAAGTGAAACCTGATCTGAGCCTTAACGGAGGCCAAGAGAGACAGGAGGCAAAGGGAAGGAGAGAGAACATTCCGGCTGGCACGGGGTTGGTCCATACAAAGGCCTAGTGTCTGGAGATGGAAAGTCATGTGTGAAGAACAGGAATTTGGCCCCAGTGTTGCTGGATTGTAGACTAACTGGAGGTGAGAAAAGTGTAAGAAAGCTGGAAAGGTAGGAAGGGGCCGCATTGAAAAGTGCTCCAAATACCAAACTGGAGATTTTATATTTGATCCTAGAGGTAATAGGGAGCCTCTGGAGGCCATTTAGTCAGAGGTGACATAGAGAGCCCTGCATTTGAGGAAAGTTCCTGTCTGAGCTGAGTGGATGTATTGGAGTGAGATCAGTTTGGTCAGGCATGGGCTGATAAGAACCTTCACCAGGGTGGTGGGCTGGGTGAGTGGACAGAAGAAGCCCTCTGGACAGAGAATATAGGAAGAAGGTAAGAAGAAGACTTGGAAACAGATCAGACTGTGTGGAGCGAGTGTCTGAGAGGAGCTGAGGATAACACTGAGGTTGCGAACTCTAACTGGGAGGCCTGTACTCTCCTCAGTAGTAATAGGAAAGTTAGGAAGAGGGGAGAGTTTGGGGGAAATGAGCATGATAAATTCCTGTTGCCTAATTGTTGATTGCAACATGCTAAGTTAAATACTAGGGGTGCAAAAATAAAATGACATAGTTGTTGTCCTCAAAGATCTTATTATCCCTGCTCTCAGGGAGCTCATGACTTAAAGGGGGTGATAACACACACTTAACCATGTGTATACTACAGTCACCCCTTCCACATTGTGACTTTCTGACTTTACTCATTTTGGTTTTGATATATCCCGGGCTGTCAATAAGAAATTAAATGGGAATTTTGGGTGAGTTTTGTGGAAGCCACAGACAACATGCGAAGTCTAGAAGATGACACAGAAAAAGTTTAGAAACTTAGAAATGCAATATGTGTGTGTGTGTATGTATATATTATTATATAATATCCACATGTTTTATCTTGTAATACCACAATAATTCAAACATAGAATTAAGGGAAGGACAAAAAAATTTTACTTGGATTTTCCAGATCATGGGGCGAAGCACCCCTAACCCCTGCAATATGGAAGGGACCACTGTACATGGGCTGGGACACACATAACTAACACAAATAAGAATGAAATCAAGGCAGTGGAGGGGACTAGTAAAAGTACCGGTCTCTGAGTTCTCTAGGTACAAGGTCAGTCTAGGAGCCAATGTTTGCAATTGAGGGATTTCTAATTTTTCTCTTTGTCCTATAATAATGACTCCTCTTTCTTGCGGCCCTCTTTTATTGCCCTGGGTGTATTATTTCCATTCTGGAGTGGGGAGTCTTGCAACTCCTGAGGCCTGTGGCAAGGGGAGGAAGGAGGGCCAGCTTGGGGTTGGCAAGGAGTGGGGGGGAGGTCATAAATAATGCCCCTTGTCTCACTTCCTTGGCCTCACAGCTTATTACTGCAGGCTCAGAAACTCCTTCTGGAAATCTGATCCTTTCTTAGATTTCACCCACTGTCCTCTCGGCCCTTCCTCCCCCAATCTCTGTTTACCTCTCCCATCTATGTTCTGGGCACTTTTCTTTCCTCTCTTGTCCTAACACATATTACTCACCCTGCCTGGCGGGAGTCTGACCTCCCAGCCAGGCTGTAATTGAGGGAAGGTTTTTCCATGGAAGCCAAGGGAGAAGGTGGTTTTGCTTTTCTGAATGTGTGGTTTGCACTGATAGCTGCCCCCAAATAGAAGTTGTTTTGGCATTTAAAGGAAAAGAAAGCTTTTTTTAATCTCCTGTGTAATCATGGTCAATTTAGTTTCTCTACAGTTAATGGAACAGAGAAGAAAAAAATGAATTGGTACAAACCACGCTTCGAAGCCCAAAGAAGAGGTTCCAAATTTGTTAGTTTTCAACTATTTTGCTAAGCATACCAGAGCTTTTCATATACTGTTCAATGTTAAGATAGTGAGGAATCCAATAATAATAGCTGACATTTACATAACTGGTTAGGGTTTGTAAAGTGCTTTATATACATTATCTCCTATGAGCCTTGAAACAATCATGTACGGTACATGCAATTATTAACCTCATTTTAATGATAAAGAAACTCAGGCCCCAAGAGGTCAAGTAATTGACCTAAGTCACACTGCTAGTAAGGTAGAATTACGACCTACTACTTACTTCCTATCTGAGGTAACATTAAAACTTTGGTCTTCTTGACAACAAAGTCAGTGTTCTCTCCACTGCTGCCTGTGATAATGGTGAGAGATAGAAGCTGGATGGTGCAGTGGATAGAGCACTGGGCCCAGAGTTGGGAAGACCTGAGTTCAAATCCAATCTCAAGACACTAACTGTGTGACCTTGGGCAAGTCATTTCACCCGGTTTGCCTCCGTTTCCTCATCTGTATAAATGAGCTGGAGAAGGAAATGGCAGACCACTAGCTGTATGATCCTGGGTAAGTCACTTAACTCTCACCTGTAATTGCCTCGTTTTTTTCATTCTGTAATTTCCTCAATCTGTAAAATGAGCTGGAGGAGGAAATGGCAAACCACTCTAATATCTTTGCCAAGAAAACCCCAAATGGAGTCAAGAAGAGTTGGACATGGCTGAAATAGCTGAACTACAATGGAGGGGCCAGGTCAAGGCTTAGTTCTCTGAGTCATATATTCAGTTCCTCTCTGTGTTTTTACTTGCTCATATCTTGATTTCTTTTAGATGCAGACAGATTTCTTTCTGGCCTTGGGCAAGATGCATGGGCAACCCAAGAATTGTTATTGCAAACTGAATTATAGTAATAGTAATGATTAATAATAATAATAACGGTAATGACTAGTTCATATGGAGCTTTAGGGCTTGCAAAGTATTTTACATAAATTACCTCATTTGTTTGTGTTGGCTGTTAGTATACCAGTAGTACCTGCTTCACAAGGTTGTTTTGGGGCTCAAATGAGATAATGCTTTGAAACCCTCAAAAAGCGATATATAAACACCAGCTACTGTAATTATCAAGCTTGCTCTCAAACCTTGCTTTAACCTTAAGCTAAGTGTGCGTGTGGTGAATCCGATTGTCTGAGTGGTCAGCAGCTCCCATTCTCCTGTTACTTGGTATTTCGTTACTTGTTGTATTTCATTGAAGAAACCCCCAAATTGGGCAGGAAAGCTGCTGACTACAGTGTGCCATCCTTCTTCTTACTTGGATGTCAAGTGATGGAAATTTCCTCACTGAATGCTCCAATGAGGGACGCATCTACTATAGCCTTGGACCTTGGACATTCCCATTGCATTGACTTTCTTTTCCTCTAGGCTGGGGACCAGCAGAGTTGCTTAGCAGTCAACTAATTCAATTTAAGACGTATTTATTGAGCAGCTACTGTATTCGTTGGCTAGGCACTGTGTGAGGTATAGGAGGAAAAGACGTGATTGTCCTGGGAGAGTTCCTAGTATAAATCAGGAGTTCTTAAACTGGGGTTCATAAATGTATTAAAAACATTTTGATATAGAACTTAAAACTTTTTTAAAAAAAGTTTTAAAAATTGTTTTAACGTGTAATTGGAAAAAATAAAATATTGTATAAAATATTTTGATAACTATTTCAATATAATTGATTTACTTCAATTCTATATATTTTGTTTTATGTACTCCAAAACATCATAAGGAGGGTCTATAGACTTCACCAGTCTGCCAAAGAGTCCATGGCACAAAGTCAAGAACCTATTAACAGAACACAAAGTGAAGAATGAAGTGTTAAGAGCCCCTGGTCTAGACGAACATAGTCATGAAATAATTAAAGAACAATACAAAGCAAAACTGTAACTAGGGTGTGGTCGTTAGGCCTTTGTCCTAAGGCATGAAATTAAGGGGAGTATTGATAGCATTTATAGAATATAGAAACAATGTAGAAACAACTTAGCCGAAAACCTACTTAGCAAGAATAGGTAACAGTGTGTAGTTTTTTGTTTGGGACTTTTGTTGTTTTCCCTCGTCACTGATTAAAATCAAACAGAACATTCCAAAGCCTGAAAGACCAATGAGCCTATCATGCACGGCGAGGGAAGGTTTCTGTTTTTGGAAGTGTCTTTTTTTTTTTTTTTTGGTTGGGGAGGTAGGGAGGTGAGGTATGATGTTTGTGCTTTGAAATTGTCCTAATAAAAGCAAAGAGGAAAAAGTAAAGGTGGTATAGCTTTATAACAACATATATGTATGTATGTATGTATAAATCTATACAAAATATATATGAAATAAATACAAGGTAAATTTTGGGCAGCTAGGTGGTGCAGTGAATCAGGAAGACTCATCTTCATGAGTTTTCATAGTCTTAGACACTAGCTATGGGGCTCTGGGCAAGTCACATAACCCTGTTTGCCTCAGTTTCCTTATGTGTACAATGAACTGGAGAAGGAAATGGCAAACCACTCCAGTATCCTTGCCAAGAAGAGTTGGACATGACTGAACCACTACCACCACCACCACCACCACCACCATTTTGGGAAGGAGACATAAGCTGCTGGAAAGCGGAATTTGACATGACCTTGGAAGGAAGCTAGAGATTTGATGAGGCCAACGTGAAGGGGAGAGTGTTCCCACATGTGGAGGACAGGCTGTGCTAAGGTACAGAGATGGGAGATAGAATCTGGCAGGTGGCAGGAAGGCCAGAAGGCTGGTTTGACTGGATCGTAGAGCTTATAAAGGAGTGCAATGTTGACTAAGGTTAGAAAGGTGAGAGAGTTTGGTTATGAAGGGCTTTAAATGCCCCAAAGAGGAGAATGTGTTGGATCCTAGAGGTATAGAGAGTTTCGGGAGTTTATTGAGCAGGAGAATAACAGGATCAGATTTAGGCTTTAGGACATTTGACTTTTGTAGCTGTGTAGGGAATGGATTTGTATGGAAAGAGCCTTGAGGTAGGGAGGAAAAAATGAATTAGGAGAATTAGTTAAATTAAGAAAATATTGTCGTAGTGAAGACACTCACTCGCGTGAATGAAGAGAAGGGAACGCATGTGAGACATACGGAGGTTCAAATGACAAGGTCTTGATGTGTGGGGTGAGTGAGGGTGAGGCTGAGGCTGAATGACCTCAGGGCTGTGGTTTCACGGTAGGTGGCTGCAAGAATGGCTTTGTCCTTGATAGAAATAGGGATCCTTCCTCGGGCTTCCTTCCTGGGCCATCGTGGATGTGTACTCAGCGATGCAAAACACCAGAATGAGAAAAATATCATTAGAAGGAAACCTGCTGTAACAAATGACAGTGTATTCAGACACCAAGTGGAAATGAGACTTTGTCCATCTATTGTTTGGGATTATTCTCCATTAATGCAGATAATTGAGATTTGAATTGGGTGTAGCAGAACACTGTTCTAGTAAAACTTGTTATTATATGAATTTTGATATGCCATAGGGGATAAGGAAAAACAACCATGTTAATAAGTGATCTTAGATTGATAGGGCAAGTGGGGACTCTGGCCCAACCCTGATATTGTAAAGACTTTCTCCAGAATCTACATGGGTTAGCCATAAGAGTTTATGAAATCCATCATTACAAATACAAACAATTACATGTGATGTGTAAATATTCTATCAGACTCTTATTTAACCATGTGAGACAGGGATTAAAAAAAAAACAACTCCAAACAATGAAACTATTACTTAGATTTGCCTATGCTTACCAGCGACCCAGGAATTATGGCTTTAGGCGCCAGGACCGGTGATGTGCTGAAAGTTGTGTTCATCTTCCCAGATCCAAAGGCAGACAACGAGGATTTATTGAACATTTACTATTTGCTATGCATTGTGCTAAGGGCTTTCATTACAAATACGAATAACAAGAGGCCATTCTCTATCCTTAAGGAGCATATGTTCTAGTGGGGGAAAATGATAAAGAAAAGGGAGCTGAAAAAACTGGGGAATGTGGGAAAAAGGTACCTCACAGTGCCCAAGTCCAAAGAGTTAGAAGCATAACTACGGGGGAATGAAGAAAGGCTATGTTCGGTCCCTGGAAGAAACACGTCAGTGGGAGGAGAAGGCCAGAATGGTGGGATGTTCTTGGGTAAGAAGGCCCTAGGCCCTGAGGGAAATTCCAAGGTGACAACGAAGCCAAGTCTTGATGCAGAGCTGGGGACCATCAGTAGCACCGTGGAGAGGGGAATGAGGAGTGGCTAGCCTGGGCTCCTTCCCCACACAGAGGCCTAGAGCTTACTTTCTTTTGACCCTGGCCTTTTTTATCCAGGACTATGGGCCCACTGGAATTAGTTCAGCTCTGAATATTAGCTTGTAATAGAACTGGACTGGTTAGTTAACTGATAGAAACAACTAATGGGATTTTTTAAACCAATTAACATATATGCATTTTAATAGGGCACAACAGTGCCCAAATTCAACTTCAACTTTATAGGCATTTATTAAGTACCTCCTCAGTTCCTGGCATTGTGCTAGGCCCTAAGGATACAAAGCCCCAAACCATATAACAATCCTTTCCCTCAAGAGCTTGTATGCCACAGCCTTAAGGGAGTGGGTATATGATGTAATACTGGAGGGAGTCTGGAGACACCTGCATTCTAGTATCAGCTCTGCCACTAACTTTGGGCCAAATCACTTCATCTCTTCGGGATTCGTTTTCTCTTGTGGTAATGGAGAGGACTGAACTAGGTAATTTCAAAGGTCCCTTCCAAACTAAGCATCTATAATTCTATGAATAACATGAGAATTACAGACACCCTGGTGGGTGGTGGTATAATATCGCTTAAATAAATAAGTCTTCTAGACCCCACACTTTATACTTGGTTGGTGGTTGGTGGCTGGTGGTTGTTTTCTGTTTGCTGCTGGAGGCCACAGTGCAGAATGGGGGACCTTACCTCACCACTTAGCCGTCCACTGAACCTTTGGTTAAGGCCTAAAACTCTTTCCCTGCCCTCCATTTAAAAAAAAAAATATTTTTTTTGGAACAAAAATCTATCTTTTCTCTTTTTTACCTATCCTTACCCCCACTATAGGGAAAAAAAAAAACCCCAGGTAACAAATATATAAGCAAAACAAATTCCTGTGTTGGTCATGTCCAAAAATTATGTCTCAGTCTACACCCCACCTCTTTGTCAGGAAGTTGTTAGCATGTTTTTTAATTGGTATTCTGGAATCATGGGTTAGAATTCTTTAAGTTTTTCAGAATTGTATGTCTTTACAATGTTGTTATCTTTTTATAACTTGTCCTCCTGGTTCTGTTTACTTCACTATGCATCAGTTCATATAAGTTTTCTACACGTAAGTTTCTCTGGAACTGCCCCTTTTTGGTCACTTCTTATAGTACAAATAGTATTATGATCACATTCATATGCCTTGATTTGTTCATCTGTTTCTCAAAGGTACCCCTTTGTTTCCGGTTCTTTGTTACCACAGAAGGAGCTGTAATCAACATTTCTTTCCATGTTTGGAGTCTTCTTTTGGTATTAGAGGAGGAAATTGCTATTGCAAAGGTAGTTCTCACAGCCAGCAGGCTCATGAAAAAAGCCAGAAAGTGCCAGAAACCTGGCCAAAAGGCATGTTAGAACCCCGGGGCAGGTTCCTGCCTTTGGGGTCAAAAGCCTGGTCCAACAGGAACTCTTTTGTTCTTGGGTGCTGTTTTCTAGGGGCTTCCTCAGTCTCTCCTTTTCCCAGAATGCCTCGCCTCTACTGTGTCTCTCATCCCTGGATTACCTGGTTTGGCTCTTCATCGTGTCCTGTCTGGTTTTGCTCTCTAATTTTTTCACGTGTGTTACTCTTCATTCCTCGGCTAAGTTCCTAGACTAATTGAATTAACTTGATTGAAACAGCTCTGGACTCGGAGTCAGGAAACTGGTCATGTGACTATTGTGGTATGACCTTGGCAAAATCACTTTCCCTCTCTGTGCCTCAGTCTCTTCATCTGTAAAATTAGAGATCTAGATTCAATGGCATCCAAAGGTCATTCTAGCTCTAAAAACCTAGAGTGCTCTGCTTCTCAGGTTCTTTGGGTTCAGAACACCGCAGTTTGTTTTGACCTTCTCTCCCCCAGTCTCCTAGGCCCCCATGAATATTATCTTTCCTCAGGCTGTAGGCAATCCGGTCACCTTGTCCCAGGTAAATCCTTTCTTATCTCTGTGTGGCTAGGGATGCCAACAAACAGCCCATTGCTGTGGAGGGGACTGGCCTTCAGAAGCCCTTGTTATAGGGAGTTCAATTTTAATGGCTTATATAAACCATTTATAATCTGTACTAAAAGTGTGCTACCTTTGAACTGTAGACAAGGAGTCGGGTGTTTATGGGGATTCTTGGCACACAGGATTTGGAAGGGTAGCCTTTTGGATTTATGGAGTCCTTCCTGATGGTGAGCACATTTAGAGAGGAATGTGTTTTCCCCGTCTCTGCCTATTCCTACTGGTTCCTCCCTTGGTCACGAGGGTATTTCAAGGGCAAAAGTGGTTTTAATAAAGCATGTAGGTATAAGGTATGTATATGTTTATATTTACACACAGAGACACACACACACTTACATATATGGGAACATTTTATTTGAAATCTTAAAGCTCTGTGTAAATATGAGCTTTTATTATTATTGTCATTATTTCATTTTTCATTGATGGAAAATGGTGATTTGTCATAAGTAAATTTTCCAGAAAACAGGAGCATTGAAACCTTTAAAAACATTTTAATATTTCTTGATTAAAATGCCTGACATTTTTAAGTGCAAATCTGCCTTCTTAAATAGAATAAGGATTATACTTATGCTTTTACTGATATAAGGAACTCCTCCTGAATGAGAAAACTACTTCTTCCAATGCAGGTTGCCCCCTTCTTTGAAATGTATGGTGGTAGAGTGTTGCCTGGATAACTTAGTGATATGCCCAGGGTCTCACAGTCAGTTTTGTTAAAGATTCGACTTGAACCCCAAGCTTGCTGGCTCCAAGGGCAGCTGTCTACCCAATATCCCTCTCAAATAAAACAAAATGAATATAACCTAGTCTTTTTTGGATGACTCAGTCTTTATTAAGACCCTCTGGAGTTGTACCTGGGCAATCTAGAGCCCTGGAGCTCTCAAAGCTGTGTAGGCTAATTGACCCAATACTAAAATGGCCCTAAATAGCTGGGTGTGTTCTTTTCATTTTTTAAATGTCTGCTTTTGATAATTTTTCTATATTGTCCCTCACTGTTACCTTTCACGATTGTCATCATGCCTGCCTCTAGCAATATTTCATCTTTTCCCCTTACATTCCCATTTACTGGTCTTGACCCCTGGTGGCTTGGGAAGCCAGATAGCCAGTCTTGTGCATTTGAAAAAATTAAATAAGCTTGGAGGGAGGAGCTCTCAAGGGGCTCTCCAGTGAGCTCTTGTTTATGGGCTTTCCGACATCACTTGTTTTTGTTTCTTAGAGGTCTTCTGCCTTCTGGTTTCTCAGTTTTCTTCCAGTTAGAAGAGGTTTCTTGTCAGTTAAGTAACTTGGATCTGGAAGGGCTTAATGTTTAGTGGAAGAATGCAGAGTGTGGAGCAAGAAGGCCTGTGTTCAAGACTAGACCCTGTCACTTAGTAAATGTGTGACTTTGGGTAAGGGGCTTTGATTCTCTGTCCAACAGGTTCTTGTGAAATTCAAATGGGAAAATGTACATAAAGCATTTAATAAATTGTAAAAGTCTTAGAAAAATGACAGCTGTTATTATTACTTGTATCATTTGTCTTAATAAATATTGAGATAAACGTATAAATATTGAGATAAATGTATAAATATGTATGTATATGTGTGTGTGTACATATATATATGTATATATACATACACACACACATTTATATTAGGCCCTGCTTTACTGATGTGTGTGTGTGTGTGTGTGTGTAAAGCAGGGCCTAATGAATAGAATGTTGGACCATTAGTCCAGATGACTTGGGTTCAAATTCTGTTACTAACATTTACTAGCAATGTGACAGTGAGTAATTGACTTGGCCTGTTTGGTCCTCAGACGGTTACTTGAGACTGTTCATTATAATTACAATCTAAGGAGAAGTTCCCATATCAATAAAATTGTGGGTCCTTGAGGCCTTGATGTATTATATTTTGTATTATTTAACAATTAGAAATATCACCATCAGCAATTTCTGTGAAGAAGGAAAAATGGTGGTCTGACGCCTTACAACTCTTGGCTAAAACCATTCCATTCATTTATAGAATTTGAGGGTTACATTTTGTCCTTGGTGTGTTCCTCCCCCTTATCCCTTTGTAAACAGCTTGTTCTTGTGTGTAGTTCCTCTGCAGAAAAAAAAAAAGAATGAAGATTTCCTCTCTCATGCTGCATCTATGAGAGCTCACACACCTAATCCACTGTGTGGCCCCATGGTCCTTGCCAGGAACATGGTAAATATCGATAAGTTATACCTACCTCCCCCATCTCTTACGTAGGAGCTGTTGTTTCTAATATGTTACATGCTTCTAATTTAGCTCCCTCATCCAAACCAAAGGTCCCCAATGACAATTTAAATGCCACAGTGTACCCGTGGTTCTGTCTGACGTGTTTTGCAACGGAAAGCTCTCCTGCGTCAGGAGGTATCAGCTGTAATGCCAGATGGCCCAACTGTGTGATGCTAAGAGGCTTGCCAGTTGCAATCTGGGGGTGTGGAGTGAAGTGGGATGCTGGCATGCAGGGATGGCCCTCTGCAAAGCAGTCTCAGTCTCTGAGGATCACATATATTGCCCAGAACATCCCCAGCATTCAGGAGGCACATACAAGTAGGACAGCAAATTAGCCAAGTCTACTCAAGGAGAGTCCTTCAGTGAAGTCAGTTAGCATCATCTTCATCATCATCATCATTGTGCTAAATGCTAGAACTGATTATAACCTGGTACTATGATGTAGCTCCAGGGGTGGGGGTGTGCTGATAAATATTTAACAGCTATCTCTCTGAGAATTCACAGTATGTTTTTACATTTTATCTGAACTATTAATATTTTTTCCATCACTTTCTTAAGTATAGACTAGAAGTGTTGATCTGTGGCCCATAACACTCCCTAGTGTCTTAGGAACCAGATTAAAATTTAATTGAGAAACATCTAACAAAATAAATAAAAATACAATAAAACATAGATAATGTTAATATATGGTGTTCTAAGTCCCTATGGTGCTAGAATGGGTCCTTTTGTATGGTTTAGTGGCAATCTTTTTATTTGCTTTTGACATCATTTGTTTAGACAATCAACAGTAATAAACCAAGCCTCTGATTTCTGTTTTGTTGATTTCTAAGATGTGAACACTAAGAAAGGAAAATTTTTTAAAGTATTTATTTAGTATTTTATTTCCTCCTCAATTACATATAAAAACATTTTTTAACATTTGTTTTTTAAACCTTTGAGTTCTAAATACTCTCTCTCCCTTCCCTCCCCCGGCTCCCCATTGAGAAGGCATGCTGTTTGATAGAGGTTATTATATCTGTACAGTAAGACAGAAAATGGAACCATTGTCTCAAGAGCAGTAGAAGCTGTCTCCAGTATAGCCCTGCCTGGGATCATTTATGACTAAGGTACAGAGTCTCAGTTGGTGCCAATGTAAAATCAGTAATCTCAAAGGGATAATGCATATCTGAGTTTGACATTGCTACTACGTAAGCCCTTGGGTGCTAACATTTGGCAGTCTAGTTTGTATGTGTGGAGGGAGTGCGTGAAGGAAATGAGTGTAGACAGTTACTAGTTTAAAGGAATTTTGATTTCATTGGTATAGGTGCCTGTCCAACCAATGCATTCAACAGACTGCTAGCTCTTCTTGTCCATAGATCCTCCGTGGCAAATGGATCTGAGTATTGGAGGCTTCTCTTGTTCTTTTTTGTATCTCATTAATCAAATGCCTCTTCTCGCCACGTAAGTGTCCCATCTTCTTTTCTGCCCTCTACGTCCTCAGCCATGTCTGTCATGACACTCCTCATGTATAACTCGTCCTTATCAGCCTGCCCTCATAATAGCCAGTTTTTATATGGCACTTGAAAGGTTTGAAAAGTGCTTTACCAATATCATCTTCACCACAACCCTGGGAGGTAAGGGGCTGTTATTACTCCCATTTAACAGATGAGGAAGCTGACCCAGACAGACGTTAAGTGACTTGCTCAGGGACACACAGCCTAAAGTGGCTGTAGCTGAATTGGAATATAGACCTTCCTGACTCTAGGTCCAGAGCTCCCTCCACTGTATCATCAAGTTGTTGCAGACATATTATTCCTGCCGTGTGTATTTCCATTACTTGCTTGGCTATTTGTAATTTCGAGTCTTCTTGAAACTATGATGTTCAAGGATATATATATAAGCAAGAGTGGGGAGCCTGAGGCCTCGAGGCCACATGTGGCCTTTTAGGTGCTTGAGTGCAGCCTTTGGACTGAGTTCAAATTTTACAGAACAAATCCTTTTATTAAGGGGAGCTGTTCTGTGCAAGTTTGGATTCAGTCAAATGGCCACACTTAAAGACCTAGAGGGCCACATGTGGCCTTGAGGCCTTGGGTTCCCCACCCCTGAGTATCAACCAGAAAATATTGGTTGTGGAAGAGATGGAAGTTTGCAGTGTTGAGCAGCATAGAGTCATGGAGAACCCTGTGTAGTTTCTCAGTGGAATCTAGCCCAATTGTCTCCTCATTTTCTAGCACTTCTCCAAAAAATATATGGATGGCCTCATTCAATGGGCCATGGACTGTATTCCCTTCCTTTTTAATCCACTTTGTTTGCACAATGTAAGTGTCTCTTGATTTGTCTCTTTTCATGTTGCTGTGAATTTCACTAAGGAGCCTTTGTTGTCTTCTGAGGACTCGATCAATTAGTTTGATGTCATTTGTGAATGGGAGCACAAGAGCCTCCTCACCAAGAGGAAATCCTTTTCTTTTGTTTGAGCCATGTGCAGGTTATTTTGCCTTATGCTGATGGACCTATGTGTAAGTCCTCTGCTGGGGGCTGAAAACACAAGGAAAAAAATGATCCAATCCTTGCCATCCCAGGGCTTCCATTCTACCAGGGAACACTCATAACATGTATCTACATAAGTTAATCTCATAAGGGAGTGAACACTAGCACCTAGGAGAAACCAAGGAAGGCTTCCCAGGCAGAGGAGCCTGTAGCTGATTCTTGAAGCCAGATACAGAACCAGGGAGACCTAATGGGGAGTTTGGGGAACAGTTAGTAGGCTAAAGTATAGAAAATATGAAGGGGTGGAATAAAGAATAAATCTGGAAGGGTAAGGCTCCAGCCAGATCACAAATGTCTCAAGGAAGAGTTGATGTGGTCCTGATTCATCCAGTCTCTATGTTTAATACCTCAGCTGATTTCAGGATCCTTTAGCAGGATTTTGTCTGTCATGGGACCTGGTAGAATTTCGATGTTACTTGTAGGAGATATTTTTGTCTGAGGTGGACCTTCAAAGCTGTATTTTGCTCTACCGAGTCAGACGCTTTCTTAAAATCAATATTCAATAAGCACAGAGGGACCTGAACTTCTCGATGGCTGGCTCAGATGTGTGATTGTAGAAAATCACCTATGAAAGGTTGCTTCTTTCCATACCACGTTTTCATTGAGGATGCCCATAATGTATTCACACATCATTCTTCTAAAGCTTTTATTGCGATGAGAAAGGAGACATAATGGTCAGTGGCTGTTAATGTCTTCTTGGATGACTTTTTTTTCCTTTAGTAGAAACAGAAATTGACACTAGAGACACCCCTCCCCCGACATATGTACAAACATATGTGGTACCTCTTTTACTTGAAATTTATCCACAGCTAAGATGGGGACCCTGGTCTTAAAGTGACCATGCTTCATATATATACACAGACATACAATGGACTGTTTTCCTGTGTCTTATCTGTTTCCTGTTGCCTTTTCCTGTCTCTATATTTTCCCTTAAACACATGATTGGTACTCAATACATACTTGATTGCATTGATTTGATTTCCTTGTGACCTTCTGTCTTCACATAAACCCGAGTTTGTGTTCATTCAGTCAGTCCGTCGCCCATTCTATGTCTCATCCCCATGAGCTGCATCTGAGCAGTTTCCATGGTTTTGGGTGAAGCCTTTCCAGTTTGAGGAGCCAGGGAGAGAGAGAGAAAGAGATGGGTGTCAGCTGAGAAGTTCCTACCCAAACAGGGAGAAGAATAGTGGTTTGGAGAAATCAAGGCCAGCAATTGGGAATACAGGTCTTGGAGTTGAAAAAGCCAGAGGACAGAGGCAGTTTTCTAAAGCAGAAACAGAATCAAAGCTAGAATCACGAGTTCCAAAGGGGAATCACTGAAAGACCAGGGCCCAGGATGCAAGCGGCTGGTTTGGCATTGGAGCAAGTGAGTAAGTACTAGGGTTCCAAACTAGGCAAAGTTTGGCTCCCTCAGTCCAGAGGATCCTAGATTCAGTGTTGGAAGAGATCTTAACAGTTAGTCTTCTGTGCCACTCCTGTCATTTTTAGATGGATCATAGAGGTTCAGTGACTTGCCCAAGGTCACACAGGTGGTAATAGAGTAAAGATTCAAGTCCGGCCCAGAAGCATTAACTGTCTGTCTTCTGTGTTCCAGTTACTGTGTGTTAAGGATACAAAGAAAGGCAAACTAACAAACAAAAAAGCAGTTCCGGCTCTCAAAGGGCTCAGAGTCTGATGGGGATGGGGTGGGGAGGGAGTGGGGAGGGTCGGTGACAACATGCAAAACACTATGAAAAAATAAGATATAGACATCATAAGTTGGAAGCAATCTGAGAGAGAAGGCATAGCATTAAGAAGGATGTTGGAAAGGCTCCTTGAAGTTAGGATTTTACCCAGGACCTGAATGAAACCAGGGAAGCCAGGAGGAGGTAGAGATGAGGAGAGAGGGCATTTCAGGCATGGAGGACACCTGGAGAAAATGTTTATATTAGAGAGATGGAGTGTTGTGTTTGAGAAACAGCAAGGAACCCAGGGTCACTGGATTGTAGAGTATCTGGAAGGAGAGTCAGCAGGAGTCTGAGAAGATAGGAAAGGGGCAGCCGATGAAAGGCCCGAAAAGCCGAATGGGCTTTTAGATTTGATTCTGGAGGTACTAGGGAGCCACTGGAGGTTTTTGAATGGAGGGAGGAGTGCTGTAGGGAGTGACGCGGCTTGACTCAGGTCCTTGGAATTCGAACTCGATGCTCCTCACTATTTATTCTTCCGATATGTGCCTGGCCATGTCCACTAGGGCTTTTCCTCCAATTTCCTCTAAAGTCCATTTAGTGGGAGAGCACCCAGCATTGCATTCTCATTTTTCTCCATGCAATGGCTGGTGGTTCTAGACCCAGAATGCCTTCTGTGTGCATGCTCCTGTGGTAGGTGGTAGGGGTTTGGGGGGTGGGTAGGGAGAGATGAGAGAAGGCAAAGATGCAGGAACATTATAAATGGGGAGATAGGGAAGCCTGATACATCAGAACACTTAACAATAGTATAATGGTAGTAGGGGAGGGGTCAAGTTTGTGAGTGCCATAGAAACTCACGGTCAGAGAGATAGAACCCTGGCTTGTGGTCCTCTGCAAAGTCTTCCTGGAAGAGATGAGGACTGAAGGGTGGGCCAGGTGTGGATGGATGGCAAGGAGAGGACACCAGCAATATGCAGAAGAGGGTTTTCTTTTGGGGGAAAATCGGTGGAAAACTTTGAACCACAACAGATAATTATGAAGTTTCCCTACCTTAGGAACATGAGGGTAAATTGCATCTGACAGATACAAGGGAGCCTGAATGCTGAATTGTAGAAGCCTCAGGAATGACTGCAGAAGGGTCAAATCTCAGCAGAAGGCAGTTCTACTAATTAACCTTGAGCCATAGGTATGTGATTATTAATAACTTACAAACCGTGCAACTCTCTCTAAATACTGGTGAGATTGACACAGGAAAAGAGTGGATGTGAAGGTCTCCAGACAGAACAGGTGATGCCAACTCCTATTCTGAATGCAATGAAGGAGGATGAATTGCGTAAAGATATTGTCTGGAATCCTGCAGGCTCTTAGATAGGAAACTCACCTTATTTTCTAGACCTTAAGAGCTCCTCTCTCCCCTCAAAAAAGAACATTAAAAGATTCCTTAAAGGAGACACAAGGGACAGAAGAGGAAGAGAGAAGGCTAGAAGGAGAAATGAAGTGGTATAGATGAGATACATGGGGTGGAGAAAGTTTGGGGAAAACTGTGAATGAGGTATTCAGTGAAGTTCAGTTCAACTAAACAAATATTTACTGAGAATTTGTCATGTGGCTGCTTATAAGAGAAAACACAGGTCAAGTCATGAGGACCTGAGTTCAAATTTGGCCTCAGACACCTACTAGCTGTGTGTTCCTGGGCAAGTCACTTAACCCCAATTGTCTGAAGAAAAAAAAAGCTTGCAGTCTATTTGGAAAGACGATGTGTTTACACACAAAAAAAGGTAATTATAGGTTGAGGCAGAATATTATCAGTGATACATGGGTGCCATATGAGGGAATATGTGACTATATCATAACTTGTTCCTTTTAAAAATGACTAACACATAGGAGAATGAATACTCGTTTGAGATCAGCTTGACACGGAGCTGACATGTATTTCAGAGATAGAGCTTGATGACCGTTATCTATTAAATGTCACTGTGCAATTTATGAACAGAGCAGTCCGAGCTAGGACTGGTGCCCTTCCATTTCCTGTGCTCAGTGTTTAGACACTGAGAGAACAGGAATTTCCTTTCACATTTGAGTGTTGCTTCAAAAGAATGCCTCAGGTCGAGAAATGCCTGTTGAGCCACTTGTGGCAAACGTGGCCCTTTCCTTTTAAGGATCTGGGGTGGGGAACAGGACCTGCAGCCTCGAGGCCACATGTGGCCCTCTAGGTCCTCAAGTGTGGCCCTTTGTCTGAATCCCAAATAGTCGTACTTGAGGACCTAGAGGGCCACATGTGGCCTTGAGGCCATAGATTCCCCACCCCTAGGATAGACTATTGTGTCCTTCCTTGAAAATGTTCATTTTTGCTTCTTTAAATAATAAAAAAAAAGAACATATGCCAGGATCCTGCTTCTAGTGTCTGGGTCCACTAACATCTCAGCTGCAGAGGGACAGGGCTGGCACCTTTGGGCCGTAATGCCCTGAACACGCAGGTGGTGCTGAGCTTCTGTGATTCATAGCTCCACTTTCCAGGTATTCAGTCTTTCTCAATCTGACACCAAGCATTCATTCTTTCCCTCATCATAATCTTGCTACTCTGCCACATCCTAGAGAAAGCCTTTCCTGACCTTCCTTGGGGTTAGTGCTCTCTCCCTCCTCAGGGTACCTCGTAGTCATTTATCCATTTACATGTTATGTCCTCCAATAGAATCTAAGTCCCTGTAGGGGAAGAGACTTTCATCTTTGTATCTCCACTGCCCGGTACCCCCCAAGCACTTAATAAATGCTTGTTGGATGGATTAAAATGGCTAGTAATATTTTCAAAACATTCACCATAGCCTTTGAGACTGTGTTATACACATTGTCAAAAGTTTGAAAAAATGTCCACAAATTTAGCATTATTATGGGAGGAGGGGGGAAAGTTCTTGATTCTATTTTGGACAAAATTTCATCATGTAGAATATTGTATCAACCAATCAATGAATGTTTATGGAGTACTTTTATGTGCCTGGAACTGTTCCAGGTGTTGTGAAGGATATAAAGAGATGTAATTGGGCCTTAACTTCAAGGAGCTCACATCCTAACTGGGAAGGCCAAGACATCCACCTAAAAAGCTGTGACAGAAGCCATCGTGTGCTGTGTCAAGGGAACAGGAGAGACTTTGCGTGTCCAAGGAAGTCAAAAGTGGGATCGGAGGATTAGGGTTGGAAGGGCCCTTGGAGGCCTCCTAATCCAGCCTTTTTATTTTTCAGATCATAAACCTGAGACCAAGAGAGATGAAGGAGACCTTGTGGCAGAGCTAGGGTTTGAATGCAGGTCCTCTGATTCTAAATCCATCCCTCTTTCTACTATGTGGGAAGAGATTGCTGTGGGCGGGGGTAGTTGGGGAAGGCTTAACTGAGAAGGGAAGATTTAAGAACCTGAGGTATTGCAAGTGCAGCCTTGGAAATGGGACTTTTGGGGTAAAAGATTCAAACCCAGGTCTTCTGACTTCAAATCCAGTGCTCTTGTTACCACACTCGGCTGCCTGGACTGTGGTTCTCAGTGTCCCAGTTATTCCACTGTTTCCCAGTTCTAGAGTCTGTCTAATCTTACTATCACTACTATACCCAGATACCAGGGCTACATTGCTCCTCACTACTTTCTGCCTGAGTTCATCTTCCTGACGGAAGGAGCTGATATGATGAGGATAGCCTTTGGGAAAAGAGGACCCCAACTTTGGAGATCCTGAGATAACTAGGTAGAATAAGAACAGAGGTTCTTAACCTTTTTTTATATATCAGAGACCCCTTTGGGAGTCTGGTGAAGCCTGTGTTTCCTTTCTCGGAATAATTTTTCAAAAGAATTAGTAATGGAAAGAAAAGCTAAGTTAATGAAAATAAAGATGTGAATTTTTTACATTTAACCTCACTGACCACCTGAAATCTATCCAAGGACCCCTTGAGTAACTGTGGACCCCAGGTTAAGAACCCCTGATTCAGAACAACAGAGACTTCACCAAAGTGGCTAACAAGTATGGCTACAAGCAAACCAAGCAGCTCAAAGAGAAAAAGGATCAAGGCAAGAACAGATATTTCTGGGGAAACACCTACTCCTTCCCCTTGACAAACCCACAAACACCTAAAACCTTAAAAGGGTAATTTTGCTAAGAAACTACAAATGATGGGCGCAGTAGCCTCAAAAGGGTACCAGGGAAGGGATGAGACTGCAGGGCTTGTTTGAGCATAGGAGTTTAAACCTCCCTGGTTGTTAGACAAAGACACTCCAAAGCGTAGCCCACATTAGCTGGCCTTGTTGCCAATACTACTAGTCTAGGCCAGGTCTGGTGGGAGGCTCAGCCCCTTCCTTCCAGAGCCTGCTTCCTTTCTACTCAACTTTGTAGGTTCAGTTTTCCGAATGCACCCTCTTTCCCCACGTCCTGCTGTACTTTGGCTATTCTTCTGCCCTTAGTACCCTTAAATCCTGCTCAGATTCCTGATGCAGAATTACTTTCCTCTGTGACTCCCAAAGATTTCTCCCTTCTGCTTCTCTTTGTCTCTGTCTTTGTCTGAGAGTGGTGGCTGAATGGAGAATGGTTTGGGATGGAAAGAGACAGGAGGCAGGCTGACGCACCAGCAGGCTATTACGGTGATCAAGGTGTGAGGTGGGGGCCTGGGCCAGAGTGGTAGTAGTATCAGAGGAGAGAAAAGGGTGTATTGGAGGGATCTTGCAAAGGTGAAATCCAAAGGCCTTGAAAAACATCTTGGATATGGGGGGTGAGAGATACTGAGAAATCCAGGATGACTCCTAGGTTGTGAGCCTGAGCGACTGGGAGGGTGGTGTTGTCCTCTATAGTAATAAGGAAGGTAGAAGGGGCGGAGAGCTTAAGGGGAAAGATAATGAGTTCTGTTTGAGACTTGTTTCATTTAAGATGCCTACTGGACATCCAGTTGGAGATGTCTGAAGGCAGTTGGAGATGCGCAATTGGCAATCAGCTGAGAGGTCTCCTATGAGCCCTAGCCTCACTCCTGGGCCTTTGTCTTTTCCAATGCTCCACTTTTTGTGTTGATTACGGCCCCTTCCTCTGATTGGTCAGTTCTTCCTGGAACTTCTATTTTAAGAAAATTACCTAGGCCATCCATGTTCACTCCTTTGTTCCTCTCTGGGTTCTGTTCCTGACTCTTGAGAATCCTTTCTCCACTATTCTTCCTTTTATATTTTGTTCTCCTTTATTAGAAGCAAGCTCCTTGAGGGCAGGGACTGTCTCTTTGCTTAATTTTTATCTCCAGGGGAGCTAGGTGGGACAGTGGATAGAGCACAGGCCCCAGAGTCAAGAAGACCTGAGTTCAAATCCAGTGTCAGACCCTACCTAGCTGTGTGACCCTGGGCAAGTCCCTTAACCCTGTTTGCCTCAGTTTCCTCATCTATAAAATGAGCTGGGGAAGGAAATCGCAAACCACTCCAGTATCTTTCCCAAGAAAACCCCAAATAGGGTCATGAAGAGTCAGACACCAGTGAAACAACTCAACAACTTTAGCACATCACCTGGCGTGTAGTAAGATTTTAATGAATACTTAGTGATTTGATTTGACCTATTTGCAAGCCTGAGGGCTTTGGTGAAGTGTGAGGACCTCTCCTGCTGTTCTAAACCAAGGCTATCTTAATGCAGATGTCCCTGTGGCCAAGGGGCCCCCAAAGTGGGAGTCACCTTTTCCCGATCCTGTTATCTTCACATCAGCTCCTTCTGAGAGCCAGAAGCAGACTTTCTTGGGCCACCCACTAAGTTCCTGTTTCCTGTCTATGACAGGTCTTTTGCGCTCTGCTCATTTGCAGAACAGTGGTCCTGGTTCAGGTTGTTAGCTCTGCCTGCTTCCCTAGGTTCTCTGATAATTCATCACTCAGGTATTCCTGGGAGAGTAGTGGCTCGGAATCCATTCATTACAGTTTGGGAATATGAAAAAAAAAATGCTAGAATGATGGATTTCCACCAAGGAAACAGGAACATTTTTTCTGTCAGTATGTCAGTGAACAAAGTAAAGCACTTACCACACTATAGCCACACACTATAAACGTTGAGCATAAAAAGAGGGCAAAAATGTGGTCCCTGCCCTGAGGAACTTATATTCTAAAAGTGTGTGTGTGTGTGTGTGTGTGTGTGTGTGTGTGTAACAATAGGCAGATAACTGTACATACAGGAAATATACAGTGAAAGTTGAAAGTAATTCACTCAATAAACATATATTAGATGCTTACTATGTGTCAGGCACTGTGCTAAGTGCTGGACATACAAAAAGAGACAAGGAGCTTATGACCTAATCTTAGAGGGGTAGCCACTAGTGCTGGTGGAAAAGCCTCTTGGAGAAGATAGAATTTGAGTGGAGTATATTAAAGGAAGTGAGAAGGCAGAGTGAGGAGGGAGAACATTTCCTGCAGGGGCATCAGCCCCTGTAAGTCATGAAGTCCAGAGAGTTGCAGGGTCATAGAGCATTTGGAGAGGAGGAAGGGGACAGGTTGTGAAGGGTTTTCAAAACCAAACACAGGGTTTTCTATTTGATTCTGGAGGTAATAGGGAGATATTGCAGTTTACTGAGTAAGGGAGTGACATAGTCAGACTTTTGCTTTAGGGAAATCACTTTGGCAGCTTATTGGAGGATGGATGGGGGGTGTGTGAGAAGAGGGACTTCAGGCTTGGAGACTAGTTAGAAGGGTATTGTAGAAGCCCAGGCAAAAGGTGATGGGGGCTCATACCAGGGGGCAGCCCTCTGAGTGAGGAGAGCAGAAATATAAGAGAGAGATTATGGAGGTAGAAATATAAGACTTGACAGCATTTTGATATGTATGTACCAGAGAGAAGTAGAATATGGCACCTGAGAGATTGTCATAAGAGAATGGGGCTGGGTGATGCCCTTTAATGCGATGGAGAAATTTGGCAGAGGGAAGGATTTTAACAAAAAGAGTTCCCTTTTGGAGCACTTCACCTCAGTCCTTAATTTCTGAATGTTTTCATAATAGCCAGCATTGTTTACTGGTAGAAGAGTTAGTTTGCTGGTGCCCATATGGCCCCACTGCCCTAGTGAGGACAATAACTTAGTGGGGTAACCTTTGCATTGGTCCTGAAATTCTTTACTTTGCCTTTGTTCCAATCCCCTTCTTTCTTTTCCATTCAAACCAAATTAGATTATCTGTGCTTTGGGAGTGTGGCAATCACTTTTCTAGGCTAAGTAAAAAGCAATGGGCTGTTATTTATTATTCATTCATTTGCTTATTTGTTTGTTTATCTATTCATTGGCTCATTGATTCATTTTATCTGTTTATCTATTCGTCCATTTGTTTGTTTTGTTTATTTATGGTAGACACTTTGCAGTGAAGGCCCCCCTCCCCCCACTTAGGCTTAGGGGCTATATCAGTATTTAGCAAGTGATTCTGTGTAACCATATGGGCACTTACTATGTGCAAGATGCTTAGGATACAAGACAAAAAAAAAATAGCCCTTAAGGAGATTTTTTTTTGGTGGGGAGAGGGGGTCAGGATATGACTGTACACAGATAAGAAAATGGTCTTTGGAATAGATAAAAGGAGAACTCCTATCTAAGGGAATCAGGAAGGGCTTCTACTAGGGCCAGAGCTGGGAACTTGGGGCCTGGAGGTCACAGTTTGGATTCAGTCAAAGGGCCGCCCTGCACTTGAGGACCTAGAGGGCCGAGTGTGGCCTTGAGGCCCCAAGTTTCCCACCCATTGGATACACAACCTGTTTTGTAGGAATCCAAGGAAGATAAGGCTTCTAAGGTGGGGGGGGGGGGCAGGGGAGCGGTATATTCCTGGAGCAGAAATTGGAGGGCTTGCTGAGTTTGGGGCCAGTGACCAAGTCAGCCATGTTGGCCAGTACATAGTATATATGAAGGGGAACAATGTAAAATAAGTCTAGAAAGGTAGACGGTGGTCCTTCTATGAAACGCCTTAATCACTAATGTTTACAAAGCACCTACTGTGTGCTGGGCACTGTGTCAAGCACATTATAATTAAGATCTCATTTGGTCCTCTAAGAGGCAGGTCCTCATTTTACAGATGAGGAAACTGTGACAAACAGAAGTTAAATGAAGTCACTGGGTGCCCAGGGTCACCCAGCTTAGATGTGTTTCAAGTCTGATTTGAACTCAGGTGTTCCTGGCTCCAGACCCAATGCTCCATCTGCTGCACCACCTAGCTGCACCCAGTTAAAGAGATTGTATTTTTTTTCTGAGAGGCAATATAATAGGGGGCCACTGAAAATACCTATCCACGATAATCACCAAACTGGCCTTCCGAGTAAATGGACTGCCAATCAAACAAGAGGTCATTTTTGGGAAATTGAGAAGATACTTGCCCCTCCCCGCCCCAAAAGACTTCCCCATCCAAATACCAAAGACCTTGAACGTCCATCATTATTGTTAGTTATCCATTGCTAGAAATGTTTTCTTATTCTTGTAGATTGAGTGTTATCTTTTCTGGGCTCCCTTTTGAAAATCCAAACACCCTTGGGAAGGGTAGCCCATCCAAGCTCAAACACTTGAGCGGGAATGAATTGATCTGAGCTTTTCTCCCTGTTAAGAGGGTCAGACAGCTTGAAGGCATGGGAGAGGGGAGGGAAGGAAGGATGAGAAGAGGAAAGGGATCATGGAAAGGTTTGGGGGGACAGAGTGCTAAAAACCAATGACCAAATCAATCTCACCCATTCCTGAGAGTAGGTTGTAATAGATTGGGGAGGTGGGGCGGGGGGAGGGAGAGGGAGCAATGGGGAAGGGGGAGAGGGAAAGAGAACAGAGAGATAGAGACTGAGAAGGACGAACAGCAATAGAGTGGGAGCCTAAGTCCAAGGCTGCGAATTTTAGGGAAGGGGAGTAAAGGTGAGGTCACTGATGACGGCCAAGGTCAGCCTCACAATTGTGCAAGGAGGCCGGCTCTCTGTTCCTGCTCAGCTTCTCTTTGACATCCTTATCTTATTCTTCCCTTCCCCCTCCCCAAGATATACACTCTGGCTTTCTCTCTAGGGCAGCTTCCACTAAACTTAATTACCCTTGCCTCTAGCCTCTGTGGTGGGAGATGCTGAGGCTAAAGTGAGGGCAGATTCTTAATAAAGATGTTTGGCCCTTGCTAATTCATCTATCAGCGGTGTACCAGGCCTGTTGGCTCCCACTGCCTAAGGAGGGATGTGTTATTACTAAGAATAATTATCGAAGACATTTTAAAATTGAGGTTCAGGTAGAAATAATACTGGATCATTAATATTATTGCTATTAATATGATTACTATAATAAATCACATTTGCATAGTAATTTGTGGTTTCAAAGCATTTTTCTTCCGACGACCTTGTGAGGTAGGCATTTTTTCTCTATTTTTTCCTATGAGGACAGTGAAGCTGAGGGAGGCTTAGGGATTTGCCTGCTCAGACAGGTGGCAAGACACTGAATTGGGATATCCTTATTCAGGCCTTTTGCCCTCAAGTCTGACCTGAGTTCTTTTTTCACTCTATTCCTTGGAAGCCCCGCTCTGGGAGATTTGAGGGATAGAGGAGTGGGAGAAAGAAGGTAGGGTTGCCACCCTAGAAGGCCCCACAATCCAGTTTGGGAGACAAAAGTGCCACTCGATAACTGTTAGGCACCCAGCCTGTGATTAAAACGTCAGATTGAACTGGTAGCAAGTGAAGCCCTGCCTGTGAATGCTGACGTCATCGTTGTTCAGTCCGTCAGCGGAGTCTGACTCTTCATCACCCCATCAACTACAGCACGCTGATACGTCCGTGAGATTTTCTTGGCAAAGTTACTGGAGCGGCTTGACATTTCCTTCTCCAACGCTAAGTGCTATAGGAAGGCAGAGGGAGGGATCGGTATGGACTGGATTGGTTAGGAAAGGTGGTCATCAGAAAGGAAGGAGGGCTAGGGCTTGAGCTACTAACAGCTGAGAAAGTATCTAGCATCCAATAATCTTATTTGGTTCTTACAACAGACTTGTAAAGCAAGTGCTCCAGGCATTAGCATCCCCATTGGTAAAATGAGGAAACTGAGGTTCCAAGAGGCATGGTGATTTATCCAGAGCCACAAAATGAGTAAGTGTTGGAGGGGGCGTTTAAATCCAGACCTCTCCTGACTCCAAGGCTTTTTTCTTCCTCATTGGGCCTTGAAGGATGGATAAGGAATAGGCTAAGGAGAGAGGACTAGGGCAGGTGTTCTGGTTGGTGGTCACATTGCGTGTAGAGGCACTAGTGTGTTAAGTGACAAGACCACCCTGGCTCGGATGTCTGCTGCATGCTTGCTACCTCCCCTCCCTCAGCTATATCCTCATCATTCTTCCTTCTTTCTTTTCTCTTTTTGCTCAGATGTCTGCTCCCTTTCCTTTTGATTCAACCTAGTAGGTTTCTCCTGGGAGTTTAGCAAGGACCAAGAAAACCAGCTTAGCATAAGCAAAGATGGCAGCTGAATCCTCTTTAGTGGGAAGGTGGCATGGGCATGGATAGCTGTAGAGTTTGGTGGCAGAAATCAATTAGACTGTCAGTGCCATAAGAACTTCTCCAAAAGAGCAAGGCTTCACCTTCAGCTGGTGTTAAATCTGTTGTTCCCCAAACCTAATTTATTTCTCTTTCATGCTTGAAGCAAACTTTGGGAGCTATATGTATGCTTTGACAATTCTCTAGGTAGGGGGCTGCCAATCAGTCAGGATGTATTAAGTGCCTACCATGTGCCAAGCACTGTCCTAAATGCTGGGGATACAAAAATGCCAAAGACAGTCCCAGCCCTCAATTTGCTTACAGTCTCATGGAGGAGACAACCTGCAAACTCCTTAATCTGACATTCAAGGCTGACATTCAAGAGTCCCCCACCCCTCAATCTGGCTTCATCCTACCCAACCAATCTTGTTGCTCATTATTCCTCAGAACATATTCTCCATTCCAACCAAACCACTTGTCTTATTGCTCCATGAATACACACACTCATGCTGTATTCACTTCTGTCTTTGGTTTTCTGTGACCTTCACCTGAAATGCCATTTCACCTACTTATGTAAGTCTTTCCCATTCTGTAGGGCCTAGATCTTGCTCTGTACCATTCTTCAGATGAATTTTCAAAACTGGTAACTTGGGCAGCAGTGACCCCTTCTTTTTCTCCCCTTTTGTAGAATAGTAGACCTGGATTCAAATTCTAACTCTGACATTTACTATCTGTGTGACCATTAATATCTCTGAGCCTCAATTTCCTCATCTGTACAATGGGGACAATAACATCTGTGGTGTTTGCCTTATAGGGTGACTATGAGAGGTTCAGTCTCAGTCCCTTTACACTCTTAAAAATTACTGAGGACTCCTCAAAGAGCTTTTGTTTATGTGGTTTATATCCATCGATAGCATATTAAATATTAAAATTGATAATAATTTAAAATGTTTATTCATTAAAATTCATTATTCATTATTCAATAAAAAATTCATTAAGATAATAAACCTATTACCTGTTAAATAACATATTTTAAAATAAAAAACAACTATTTTCCAAAAAAAAAATAGTGGGAAGAGTGGACTTGCTTTAGATTTTTTTTTTTTGTAAATCTCTTTAATGTCTGGCTTAAAAATAAGACAGCTGGATTCTCTTATCTGCTTCTTCATTCAGTCTGTTGAGATATGTTGTTTTGGTCAAAGTATAAGAAGAAAATCTGGTCCCACACAGATGTGTAGTTGGAAAAAGGAGTTTTTAATAGACAAATAATGTCTTAATATTATTATAAAAATAATTTCGAACTCACAAACCTCCTGAAAGGATCTTTGGACCTCCAGGGTCCCTAGACCATACTTTGAGAACAGCTGTCTTAGAAGAAAGGGGCCATCCATGACTTTCTGTTTCTTTGGAATTCATTCACCTTCAGCCTTCACCTTCAAAAAACCATTCATTTTATTTTTAAAAATTGAATTTTATTTAAAAAAAAAAATTCAGCATTTATTTTTTTTTCTTTATCAGTCTCCCTCCCCGCTTCCTGGCCATCCCATTCCCACTCCATGGAAATAAAGAAAAATGAAACCCTTACAACATAGATCCCCACCTTGGCTGTATCTAAAAATGTTCAACAGACATTTATTTTGACCCCTACTGCATGCAAAACTGCTTGATCAACACCAGATAATACAAGATGATATGACAGCCTTTGAGAAGCATACAGCCGTTTAGTGGAATTAGGCAGGGACACAAATTAATAATAATGATAATGGCAAACTCCTCTAGTATCTCTGCCAAGAAAACCTCACGAACAGCATGGTCCACGAGGTCCCGAAGAGTCGGATGTGACTGAAGGACAACAGCATTTGTATGCACGTTAAAGTTTGCAGAGTGCAGAGATATTTCATCTCATTTGGTCCTTACAACAACCCTATGAGGTTGATGCTAGTATTATGTCTATTTTACAGATGAAACTTTTTTGCTCAGTTTCTGTGGCTGAGAACATAAGCTAAATCACCTGCCTTGGTGCGCACAGCTAGTAAGCGTCTGGGGCAAGATTTGAACTCTGGTCCTATTGACTCCAAGTCCAGCATTCTTGGCAGTGTGTCACCCGGATGCCATAAAACAAGTCTGCCATATTGCAAAACAGAATATAATGAGAGTTATAGAAAAGGCACAAATAAAGGGCTATGAGAGAATCTGGGAAGGGTAGATTGCTTCCAGGTAGAGGTAATCATAGGCTGCTTCATGGATGAAGGGGACGTTGGATTTGGCTAAATGAAAGAATGGTATTTCAATTTAATACCAAGTAATTTGAGTGATTAGGAAGGTTTTGCTGCTTAAGCATTTAATAAGAACTTACTATGTTCCAGGCATTGTGCTAGGGCTGGGTATACAAAGAGAGTCCCTGCCCTTGAGAATCTCACAATCTAATTAATGGTGCCTGAGCCAAAGATGTGATTTTTAGAGGAATCATCTACTCCCAGTTCCAACTCCCTTCTGTAAAGGGATAGGTAATCAAGAATTAGCTGGAGTGATTAATTCCTTACTCAGGGAATAATTTTGGCCTAGGATTATCATACACGGTGATACTGGGAATGTGTTCTCTTTAATCCTCCTTGGGGCACTCATCCAAGAAAATTCATAAGGATCCCGAGTCCTCAAAGAACTTAGGGATCGGACTCTTCTCTTAGAGTTACCATCTCTTCTTTAGTGGGATCCAGTTTGTCACTTATTTGAGTGATAAGGGCAGAGAATAGAAAATATTTAGCAGAGTTGGTATTTAAATGCACTTAAAAGTTTAGTGAGGTTTTAGAAGAGATTCATCTACTTATTAGGAGCAAAGAAAATGGAAAGGCACAGAAACTTCTTAGAAATGTCCAGTTTAGCCATTTCTTCTTATACCAAGTCAAAACTCCTTTGTCTGGAATTCAAGAACCTCCGTAATCTGGTCTTGTTTAGTTTTATTTATGCTTTTGTCTTCTGACTTCACCCTGTCACCCACAGGTATCCAGATCGCTGTTCCTTTCCTTTGAACTATTACAATACTTAGTACCATGTGCCGTAACATATATGTGCCATATAAATCTAGCACTCTCATATTCTGTTATTTATAAGTACAGCCACCCTCTTTGTCCTTATCCCATGTGCTTCCTCTACCCCCGCTGCCCTCCTAGATAAATTTCATAGGAAAAAAAGATATGATATCATTTATTTATTCCTTGTGTGAATGAATTTTAGTCATAGAATTGTAAACATTTCAAGCTGGAAGGACCTTCAGAGATCATCTAGTCCAAATCCCTTATTTAAAATGTGAAAATGGAAGCCAAGAGAGACTAGGCTTAAGACTGTCTCAGAACTGGGACCAGCGTCCAAATATTCTGAAGCCCGGGCCAGTGATCTGTCAGTTGCATTCTTTTATATGTAGGTGTTCCGGCTCCCAGAGCTATTTGCATTTTAAACCCGGAACACTTCTTGTGGAATCAAAGATTTTGCCCTGAAATAGAGGAATTTCAAGTATAACAGTAATAGCTAGCAGTTATATAGCATTTTAAGGTTTATAAAGTGCTTTGCAAATATTTTCTCATTTGATTTTCACAATAACCCCGTGAGGTATTGCTGTTATTATCCCCATTTCACAGATTTTTTTCTTCCTTAGTTTCTTAGACTTGAGAGGTTATGTGACTTTCCCAGGGTCACACAGCTATTGAGTGTAGGAGGAAGGATTTGTCTCAAACTGTGCTATGTAGCTGTCACTTGCATCTGCCCCTAAGTCAGATAACTTTGTGAGTTGGGAGAGGGCAAAGGGGAATGGGGTCATGATAGGGCAAACCTTTCTCAGAACTCCTGGAAGCACCCGACTAGAAAGTGGACTGGGGTTTTTAGTATCAAATCTGGTTAAGGATTCTGTTTTTCTGTTTTACATTACCCACAGCGGCTCCCAATTCTTGGGGATACCAAGAAAGATTTACTGAGCACCTATTCTGTGATTGGCAGGGTACTGGGCACTATGCCCCATAGGTCTTTAGAGAGATTAAAGAAGACAGAATCCCTTTCATTGAAGAGTTTACACCACTTCCTCAGCAAATTAAAACAGCATCTGTGTTGACATTTCTTTCTTAACTTAATGGTTTATTTAGCTGGTGGCTGCTGTTGGGTTGTAGTCAATCCAAAAGATATTGTTTGCTTCGGAAAATGGTTTGTATTTGTTCTCTTCTTCCCAAAGCTAATGGTTGGGTATTGGCATTTTTTTAATGCCTTTTAGATTTCCTAAAACCTTGATGAAGCTGGCAGCTAATGGTTAAATAGTTTTAGATTGAAAATAGAAATGTCAAGAGGCACCAATTTACTAAAAGTCACTGAGCACTGTTTAATAGGTTGGTCTCTGTATAAGAGAATTTCTGAATGTTACAGCTAAAAACTAAGCCAGGAGAAAAGGGGGTATACTGGGAAGAGTGAACCACAGACTTAGAATCCAGGCTTCGGTCCTGGCTGGGACACTGGCTGTTCCATCGTGGGCAAGTCACCTGCCTTTCTGAGCCTTCATTCTCTCTCTGGTAAAACGGGATAATAATCCCCTACCGCTCAGAGAGTTGGGGGTGGGTTGGAGATGGCTTTGTAAACCTTATAGTTCCACGTGAGCTGTTATTAAACAGTAGCTAATGGCCACAGCAGGGAAGCTGTTTGCTTTTAAGTAAGATAAGACTCAATTACTGAAGTCCCTCAATTTATGTAATAAATGTGTTTCTAAAATTACATATAAATCAGGTTTTAAGCTTATCTGAAATACATTAGGGGCTCTTGATGTTTCAAAGAACCCCGAGATTTGAACCCTTTAGTAGAACAATTAATATTATTGTTTTAAGAATAGTTAGCCCTTAAATTGTCTTTTTTTTTTTTTAAACTAGGTGTTCATGTATTGGGTTTTCTCCAGGAAGAATATATGTGTGTGTCAATTTTTAAAAATACATGTTATATTTATATGTAAACTTTATATATAATATATATTAACTGGGACTAATTCCCCTATGAAATATAAGATATGACATTTTAGCTTTTTTGGAAGTTCAGGAGAGTCAGTGTGTCTTAGTACATGGACAAATGGCCTTGGTTCAAATTCTTCCCCTGACTCATACTAGTAGAGTGGCCTTGGAGAAATCACTTAAATCTCTACTGTGCCGCATAATTCTCTGACTGTAAATTGTGGATGTTTATGGGAGGAGGTGGTTTCTACACAGAACCCCCTACTGAGCTGAAATGTGGAGTCTTGCAAAAGCAAAAGGCCAAAAACCTAACTGAAAAATAATTTAAATCTATTATTAACTATGTTATTTGTTATATAATATTATAATTATTATAAATCAATTATATTATTTATTATAAATGATAACAGATATTAACAAATTACAAATAAATGATTAACAAATCCCAAGTAATGAGTTGTTTAAATTATCAACCAATTAACGAATTTGCCAATTAGTCTTTAGTCATGTTATTATTATGCATACATGAGAAGGCCTGTGGGATGGAGGTCATTTCCATATTTCTTATTGTATGGTGATAATGCTTGAGCCCAACAGATTTGTAGGATTTAAAACTGGAAGGTAGCCTTGAATTTATTATCTAATTCACTGCCCTGTTCCTCATCTTTTTGATGATACAGTTACCATCCCTCTGTTTCCTTATCTGTAAAAGTATAGATTAGACTAGAGCAGGGGTGCTTGGCTTTTTTTGTGTTCACCTATGGCATCCTGATGAAGCCTACGGGCTACTCTCATTTTTAAATACATGAAATAAAATAGGATTACCAAGGAAACCAATTGTATTGGTTTATCAAAATATCGAAAGTAAAAACAAGTTTACAGAGCCCAGTTTAAGAATCCTTGGACTAAAGGATTTTTTAGGTCCTTTCTAGTTTAATCCCCATGATTCTATGAGGTCAGAGAGTGTGTTGATTCCATGAGATTCAGGTCTGGGCCTTATAGGGGAGAGGGGAACACACAGTCTTGGTCAGTTTCCACTGGAATGGATCCCTTTTCACCCTACTTTACCATTGTAAAAGTTGACAGTAATTCACCCCTTCATTTTGAAAGCCCATGCAGCAGGCAAATCCAAATCATACCTTTAACACCGGAGCGTAAAGCTAAGGGATTACAGTTATCTTTGGAGTTGAAAGAAATTGCCATCTGTTAGGTTTGAGACAAATTAGATAGCATTTTCAAAACCCACACTGGTAAATGCATATTAAAAAAATTGTGATTCTTTCCTTTATCCTGCCTGATCTTGCTTTACAAAATGATTTAACTCTCACGCATTAAAGAAAAGCAAATCTCTGACATGGTGCTCAGCTTCTCCATGGATTATGCCCTCTGTGGGGAGAGGAACAGGAGTGGTACAGGGACTACTCCCAATGTGAACAGCAATGGTCCTCCTTGTGGATACTGACAGGAATGGGACCATCTCAGGGCCATATCTATCACCACCCTGCCAGCAGCCGGTTTTCACATACCTGGGCTTCAGCAGATCTCGAGACATGCTTTGTTGAAGCATTCTGCCTACATTTGAAAACCCATGTGTAATTGTCAGAGAAATTTAACCATATGTATTTAATTAATATTCACTTAAATCCACAAATATTTTATTATTATTATTGTTTTTTTTAAAGTTCCTTGTGATGAGTAAGTCTAGGGAATAAGCTTTCTTGAAAACAAGAACAACATGTCTGGTGAGAGGAAAATTTTGGCAGTATCTTAGTGAACCCTCAGTTGATTTTGGTATTCAACCTGTGTAAGGGTTGGAAACCAGAAGGTTCTTATTTGGATCTCTTTGCAGTCAAGGCTTTATTATTCAAACTGGCCTCTTCCCAAAATCCAGCCCTTTTCTACAGAACAGTTGTTACGGGGCAAAACCTTCTGTGACTTTGTTCAAAGCGCTAATACCAAGCGTCTTTCCTATTCTTGTCACCTTCTACCTCCCTGCTCTCACTAGCTCATTTCTTGTTTGCTGCTCCAACATTCTCCTACCCTCACTACAATTTTGGGGAAAACAGTTTGTTTAGGAAGAAGGTTAAATTAAATGTCTTGACCTGAATTTTGAAGAGCTAGAAATAGAATTTTTGACTCTTGACTTCCACACCCCAATCCCCAAATCAAGAGACCACCCACTAGTATCCTGGGCTGCCTCAGAGAGCTGGGCTTCTGCCATATTTTTCACTTTAGAAAACACAGTCTTGCTCAGATAGGGTTCCCCCACCCCACCTCTCTCTTTCACTCTCTCCTCTTCAAGTTGAAGCAAAATCAATTAAATTGTGTGAGCATGGTTAGCAGAGAGAACTGAGAGGCACAGTAGAGTAGGAACCACAGCAAAGCCAATCCTACAGTTGGTTCCAACTGTTAGATGGTCACTACCCAAGTTAAAAGAGATATGGGGGTAAAAAGAGACATAGGAGATGATAGAGGAGATCAGTACCTAACTCTGTCCAGGACAATGGCTCCCTTTTGTAACTGGCTGGTTATTTGGGCTCTGTTTATTGAGGCTCTTCAGTGGTGGGATGAATTCTGGTCTATGAACTCCATAGACAACTAAGTTTCCTTCTCATCTCAAGGCCTCAGGCCAAAAGAACCAATACAGGAGAGGGAAAAAGGTGGTTCTTAACCTGTAAAACTTGGGCAATTATTAAATTACTCTTTTGCTTCTGAGTGACGGACAAGAGCAAAGGCTAGAATTGAGGGACGGAACCAACATTTTTGATCTCAAATACCAGGAGTCCCTAGAGCACTTATGAACCTCTCTGCCCTTTCCCATTCTCCTATTCTAGCTACTATTTCTGTCTTGGCCAGAAACTGTGATGGTCTTGCCCTCCCAGATTGCTTTTGCTTTTTTTTTTTTTTTGGACTAAGTAAAAGAGGCCATTCTTTGCTTCATTTCTTACCTAGCCTTTAATTACTGAATGGGTGTGGCCTCAGTCAGACAGCCTTAGCTTAAAAAGGCAATGGTCTCTCATTGCATCCCAGGCCATCTCCATTTCTCCTGCTCTATCTTGCCACTGGACCTAGATGGCTCAGGAAGAAAAAGTAAGGCTGGTGACTTTGCACAGACTTCCCTCACTTAAATCCAATTCACTTGCAAGTCATGATATTACCTTCCTGATGTTATGGTCCTCCTTGAGAAGGAAGGACAAACAACAAATGATCTGTCTGGGAGACTGCCTTTCTTCTTTTCCGTGAGACCAGGGATGGTCTTATCCAATGAATCCCGCCGCAACGGCACCATGACTAAGTGGAAAGGTTACTATTTGGGCCTAGGGTTCAAATCCTAGATCTGCTCTTCACTGCTTTTGTGACCTTGAAAAAATCACTTTCCTTCTCTTGGTCTCAATTTCTTCATCTGTAAAATGAAGGGGTTTGACTCAGTCATCCCTAAAGGTCACACCCACCCCTAAGATAAATAAATAAACAAAAAAATTAGTATTCTTAGAGATCATTAGTCTAACCCCCTTATTTTACAGGAGAAGAAATCAAGACAGAATAGCAAATGGCAGGACTGAAATTGGTTCTCTGGACCTCTGATTACAGTTTTAGCATTTTTTCTCCTCATTGTACAAATGAAAAAACTGAAACTCAGGTTTTTGAAATAGAAATACAAAGGGAACAGGGTATCACTAATGAAAAAAAGTGAATTTGATCTCTGGAAAGGCTTCAGAGATTAAACCTTAGGCTGATTTGAACTCAGCTCTTCCGAAATATTCTTAAAAGTGGAATCTCCATGAATTCTCAGGAATGACTGTCAGCAGCAAGATGAGAAGTTTCCAAATGAAAAGTGGTCACTGATCCTGTTTCTAGAGATCCAGATGTATGGCATTTATGTAAATAAAACAGCTGCATGATTCACTTCCCCTTCTCCTTTTCAACAGAGTTCTTTGTGTGTATACTGGCTAGGTACTATGGTAATGAATTGGAGAGAGGAAAATGGGTGAATTAAAAAAGTCAATTAAAACCTGCTACATCGTCCAGCATCATTTGGGACAGAATTATCAGCTTCTCCCTCTATCCCCTAGCCCAGAGATGGGGAACCTGCGACCTTGATGCCACATATGGCCCTCTAGGTCCTTAAGTGTGGCCTTTTGACTGAATCCAAACTTAATGGAACCCTCCCTAGCTCCTACATGCACACATGTATGTAGGCATACCAGCTGAGCTTGGCTCTGATTATCTACAGTAACAGAAACATCTGACAAGTCCCTGATGACACAATGGAAGTGTGATACCCAACAGTTCTGGATAATATCACATTCCATTCATAGAGCTTCCTTCCTCACTGGAACATTCTCTTCTAGAGTTATACTTATGTATCAGGTCTGGCGTTCATTAAGTGCTGGGGATAGAAGGAGAAAAGAAAAATAGTTCCTTGCCCTCAAGGATCTTATGCTGTGTTTGGGGAAAT
This sequence comes from Phalanger gymnotis, assembly GCA_028646595.1. Taxonomy (NCBI): domain Eukaryota; kingdom Metazoa; phylum Chordata; class Mammalia; order Diprotodontia; family Phalangeridae; genus Phalanger; species Phalanger gymnotis. The sequence continues at coordinate 277,420,419 of CM053625.1, read as the reverse complement.
GACACACATAGATCAGGACATGCAAGGTAAATACAGAACAGATAGGAAGCATGGCTGTAGCAGCTGGGGTGACCAGGAGAGGTCTCCTGCAGGAGGTGGTGCTTTAGCTGAGTCTTAAAGGAAGCTAGACATTCTGTGCCATTGGAACGTTCTAGCCATGAAGAACAGGATGTGCAAAGCCACAAAAATGGGAGATGAGTTGCTGTATTTGAGGAATTGTAAGTAGCCCAATAGAATACATGGAAGGAAGGGAGTAAATGTGAAAAGATTAGGAAGGGGCCAAGTTGTGAAGAGATTTAAATGCCAAAGAGAGGACTTTAAACTTGATCCTGGAAGGTAATAGGGAGTCTGTTGGGTAGAGGTATTCCAGGGTCAGACTTCTACTTTAGGAAAATCACTTTGTCAGCTAGGATGGATTGGAGTAGAGAAAAGGAGACCAATTAGAAGGCTATGGCAATAATCTAGGCAAGGGGTGATGAAGGCCAGAATGAGGGTGGTAGTTGTGTGTGGAGAGACAAGGATAAATAGGGGCAAGATGTTGTAGAAAAAGAAATTGGAAGATTTGGCAATGGATTGGATATGTGGGGAAAGAGAGAAATTGAGGGTGACACAGGATGTGAAACTGGGTGACAGGAAGGATGGTAGTACCCTTGACATTACTGAGGAAGTCCATAAGAGAGGAGATATTTTGGGTAAAGATAATTCACTCTTTTCATAAAATTTTATTTAATTTTTAATTTATGGAATAAAACAAGCATTTGCATAACATAGAATAAAAAAAGATGATTGCACATGAAACTGGAAATCTATTATGTATTTGCTGTTTCATTGTATTTGCATTTCATTTTATTGTGTTTGTATTTAATTTTTAATTTATGGAATAAAACAAGCATTTCCATAACAGTAGAATAAAAAAAGATAATTGCAATGAAATTGCAAATCTATTATGTACAACTTGCTATTCCTTTCATTTCATTTTATTTTAAAATTTTATTTATTTAATTTTAAATTTATGGAATAAAACAGGCATTTCCATACCATAGTAGAATAAAAAAAGATGATTGCACATGAAACTGCAAATCTGTTCCATACAACTTGCTATTCCTTTTAAATACATAGTAAAGTTATCATGTAAATATCTTTTCCCCCTTCTTTTTCCCTTCCCCCCAAGAAATGGCTACCATTAAATACAAATATGTGTGTATGTGTGTGTCTATACACACATATATACATATATCTATGTATATTAAATCATTCTATACATTTATCACTTTTTATACATACATACGTATCAATATACACATATTTATCAATCCTTTCTCTGGATGCAAATAGCATCTTCCTTCATATGTCCTTGAAGTTAACTTGGGTACTTATAATAGTCGAAATGACTTAGTTGCACAAAGTTGTTCTTAAAACATTATTGCTGTATACAATATCCTCTTGGTTCTGCTCATTTCACTCTTCATTGTTTTGTGCAAGTCTATCCATGTTTTTCTAAAATCAATAATTCATTCTTTCTTGAACATGTTGATTTTGAGATGCCTATGGGACATTCAGTTTGTAACACCCAATTGGAAGCTGGTGATAAGAGACTGAGCTGAGGAAAGAGATTAAAGCTGAATAAATCTATCTGGGAATCATCTACATAAGGATGATAATTAAGCCAATTAAACCAACTCTCTCTCCAGGTGAGATAGTTTAGAATGGAAAGAGAAGAGGGCTCAGGACAGACTTGGGGAAGATACACAATGAGTGTAGCTGTAGTAAGGTAGGTGAAGATCGAGCTAATGACTGAGAGAGTGGTCAAGTTGTAGGAGAGCAGGAGAGGGAAAAGTTACAAAAAGCCAAAAGGAGAGAATCCGCAGGAAGAGAGGTCGGTCAACAGTGTCAAACACAGCAGATGGGTCAAGAAGATGAAGAACTGAGCTTGGCAAAAAAAAAAAGAAAAAGAAAAAAAAAAGAAGATGAAGAACCGAGAAAGGAACGTAGGATTTGTCAATTACTTTGGAGAGAACATTTAGTTGAATGATGAAGTCACAAGCCAGATCAGTAAAGGGTTTAGAAGAGAGAGAGTGGGAAAGGGAGGCACCAAGTGTGCCTTTTTCAGATCCTTTTTTGAGACCTTTAGCTGAAAAGGGAAGGAGACATATAGGATGACAGTTGAAAGGCATGGTCAGATTTAGCAAAGATTTTTTGAAAGATGGGAAAAGCTTGAACATGTTTGTAAACATTTGGGAAGTAGCCAGGAGATGGAAGAGCTAGAAAATTAGAGAGATTAGAATGATGGGTGGTCCGCTTCAGAAGGTAGGCTGAGATGGGATCAAAGGTACATGTGGAGGGATTGGCCTCTGCAAAGCAGAAGGGTCGCCTCATCATCAGAGACCAGGGACGATGGGAGATAGCAGGGGATGATATCAGAAGGAAACGTGAGATGAGGAGGAGAAGGGGGAGAGGGGGAACTCGGCAAGTGGCCTCCATTTTCTCGGTGAAATATGAATAGAGGTTTTCAGCAAGAGGTGGTGGGGAGAGAGTGGAATAGGAAGCTTGGGGAGAGAAGAAAGGATTTGGAACAGTTGCTGTGGTGATTGGAATAGGGATTCAGGCTGTAACCTGTTGACTATACTATTGGTCCTTGATCTTGGCTGGGAGGACATCATGCAGTGAAAGGATATTTATCCTTGAAGGTAGGGACTTTAAAAAATTTTTGTCTTTGTATTCTCAACTCCTAAGACCAGTCCTGGCACATAGTAGGTGCTTTAATGCTTGTTGGGTCAAATTTTATGCCTGAACTACTTCCTCTCTGAACCCTTTTCCAACTGCTTCATTCTACGGGGCCCCTTCCTCCTGAGAACTCCCAGACGTCCTCAGAGGCTCATTTTTCCTCACTTCTCTTTCAGACAGTGCTTTTATCTCCCCAGCCAGATTGTATACTCCTTGAGGGTAAGGATGATGCCATATTTTTCCTGTATCCACTACAGCATAAAACACGTTAATACTGGCTGATCATTGCCATTGGTGGCACAGATATTACAAAACCAGATTTCGGTGCCCACCAGGAACTGGGTGATTTTGGCAGCTGGTCCATGGAGTGAGATTCAAGTAATTTGTTCTGATTTATTAGTGATCTTGGCAATCAGTCCCACAAAAATTCTCTAATCAGATTAGCTCATTTTTAATAAGCAGGGTTCTAACCAGGTTTACTCTGTACGGGAGCCAGCAAATCTTAATTGCTAATGCCAGTCTTCTCTGTGTGGTACCACCGAAGGTCTTTTCAATTCTCACCCGCCTCAGTCCTAAAAGCCATGGTTCAAACAGAGTTCTGGGGAGCAACTCTCTCCATGTGTGCCGTTCACAAGTCATTAAAAAAAAATTCCACCTTCTTTGTTAGTTTCGATTACTCCTGAAGTCACACTGAGTGTTCTTCAGCAGGGGTGGTTATGTATGTGTTGATTTCCAGTCTGAGACTCTCAGCAAGGGTCACAGTTCCAGATTAGAGCTGTTGGTTATGGTTATGATAAATACCTATCTGGATGAAAAAATGGAAGGTACTAAAATATGTGGATGTTAATGTGTAGACTAGATATCTGTATTTTTTAAAAAAACCTCTAAGGTCTAGAATTTTATGTCAGAATTTATTGTCTCCCTTGGGGTAGAGAGATATTAGACATTGAGTCATGAAGACCTGAATTCAAACCTTGTCTCAGAAACTTACCACCAATGTGACCTTGCGCAAGTCACTTAACCTCTCTCCTAAACTATCCACCCATTTCCAATACCTACTCTTTTCCTTCCCTATCACCCTCTATTGCCTCCATATCCACTCTATACTATGATTATTTTCTAGCACTTATTTATAAGTAGAAGGAGAATACACAAGTTCAGAAATAACACAAAGTAAGGGAATTAATTACAAGTTTGTATTTATCTAGTTTTAGACTAGGTGGCACCTAAACTTTCTAACTTAATCCTTAACCGAAGTTCCCTAGCTCCTGGATCTTTGTCTGACCAAGTATCTCACTCCGTATTTTCCAGCTTCCATCCCAGAATCTTTTCTTCCAAAACAATACCAGGCTATCTGGGGGGTTTACTCATCTGGACTCTTTGAATTGAGCTCACTGGTTCATTCTTCTAATCTTAGGATCACTCTTAACCAATCAGAAAACTTCCTTATTGACCTGTGGAGGATATGTGGAGGAGTTCTCGTGTTCACTTTATTTAGCTAATGAATTTTCTTGACCTCTACCCAAAGTGGACAAAAGAATAGAAATAACTTTAAAAGTTTTTCTCATCAGAATAATTTGAACCAATGCATAGGTCACTCTGCAGTTCTCAGCAGACACCCTTTCTTTACATAGGCCTCACACAAATTTAGGGATTTAATTCCCAATGCCCTGTCCACTACTTTCTCTTGACTTGCAAATGATCATGAGTGCTGTCCCTCCCACCCCCATCTGCACCCAATTTATTTCATCCTTCATAAAATCTAGGCTGCTCATTACCACACACACACACACACACAAGGAAAATAGCAAACCACGGTAAAAACAAAACAAAACAAAACAGTCAGAATCTTTATTTGCACTTTTCATAGGAAGCAATTAAGGAATTATTGAGCTGATTTATGTGGGTGGAAAATGTTTAAATTTGTTTGTTGTTAGAGCTGGCCAGTCTGATTGCATTAAGGACAAATTTGAAGAAACAGTTATTGTGTTCTTCAGAGACACTCCGCAGTTTTGTGATGGGCCTTTGGAATGGTCCAGGTGACCTCCTGTCTCTGATTAACCCCTGAATGGGGGGTGGAAGAGGTTTTTGGTCTTTGAGGTCTCTGGTGGTAGAGTATGATGGAGGGGTGGGGTATTGGGAAGGAGGAAGTCTGAAGCCCTATCTTCTCCCTTCCAAGCTGGGATTCTTTTTTTCTGAAGATGTTGGCCAGGATGGTGATGAGCTGGAAGAAGAAAGGAAAACAGACAGAAAAGGAAGTGGTGGTGGTGGTGGTAGTGAAGGGGCAGCTAGGGAAAGAAAGAAAACATGCTAGGATTTATTTATATAGGAACCGAAGGAGCCTGCAATGAACGGGTCCTTTTCCTGGGGGATGCTGTTTGCAGTCAGTCAGCTCAGTGAATGTATCAGTCATCTATCTAGTGAGAGGTTAGGCCTTGCTCAGCTCTTCCTACCTCTTCAGCCTTGGGAAGGCCTGGGGGGAGGTAGGGAACCTGTTGGCTGGGAGTTGACCTTTTCCCACTTGAATGTTTGTCCGAGCCTTTTTATCTCCTGAGATTTTGGCACCGTGTACAAAGCTGGGTGGTCTCCCACTGCCTTTTCCAAAGAGCTGCCCATTCTGCCCCTTGGTAAACCTCAGTCATCTCCCCCCTCCTCCTTTTTTGTTTTGACTCAGGATTTTTTCAGTTCCCAGCAGACAGCAGTGTGATTATGTCTATCATATATATATGTCTAACAATATATCGATCAAAATACCTGTGATAATGGACTCAAATCACAAGACCTACATCCTAGGGAGGACTAGAAAGTGATCTCCAAGGTCAAAATAGTTGATGCAGGTGATGGTGTGATGGTTGGAGAGACCTTTCCCCGAACAGAACTCTACTTCCTCACCAGTAACCCTGACAGACACCTCTGTGGCGCTTCGGGGGCTGGTGGGATCATATCTACAGCCGTGTGAAAATTGTTCTTCTCTCTCTCCAAGGCTAATGTCACAGTCACAGAGTCCTGGATTTAGAGTAGGAGTTGTCCTCAGAGGTCACCTAGCCCCTTCCTCTTATTTTATAGATAAGGAAGCTAAAGTCCAGAGAGGAAATGAGATAATGGTTGTGAAACATTTAGTAATCTCAAAAAGGCTATACAGATGTCAGGGATTATTGTAAGTGACTTGGCCAAGGTCAAACAAGGTAGAAGAGATAGGATTCAAATCCAAGTCTGTCTGACCCCAAATCCAGTACTCTTTCTAGATGGCACAGTAGATGGAGCACTGGGCCTGGAATTAGGAAGACCTGTGATCAAATCCGGGCTCAGACACTTAGTAGTTGTTTCAACCTGGGTAAGTCACTTAACCTCCATTTATCTCAGTTTCCTCAACTATAAAATGTGGGTAATAATAGCATCTACCTTTCAGAACTGGTGTGAGTTTCAAATGAGAGAATATGTCTATTCATTAGTATATCTCTTTGGGTCTCAGTTTCTTTACCTGTAAAATGGAGGGGCTGGATTACATGATGCTGAAGGTCCTTTATAGCAGCAGCAGAGTTGTGAAATAATTGTGAGTGTGACATCAAGACTTTGCTCGGGGTGCTACGGTGCTTCGGTCATGAAGGGGAAGGGGATAGACGTGTTTCCAAGTACATTTCTTAGCCTCTTTTTCTCTAGGCCTCCAAAAACAAGGTCACTGGTCCTCTGTGCTTGCCCACATAGGAGTGTCTACAAGGGCCTGGAAGGCAGCCCCATGACAAAGGTCCTGTCGGTTGGCTGCTCTTTGCACACTAGCAGCAGCTCCCATCTGCAGGAGGCTCACCCCACCATTCGCTAGACACCTCTGCTCCGGTGAAGCTGTCTGTCCCCTCTAGTCTAGCTCAGGAGCTGAAACTGTCGGCTGCTGTCACACCACAGCTGTGGCTGACTGGCAACTCAAGTCAGAAATAGAAATCCCCTGAGGGGCTGGGGGGAGATGGCTCATTACACCGGCTCCACCCACCTCCCCATCTCCTTGCACCCCTCCACACACAAACTCAGTTTACTGCTCATCTGGAAAAAAGGTCTGTTCTTAGTTGGATTTTCTGGTTGAGGACCATATTAGAAGAGAGGGATTCTGGGAAGGATGCTAAGAGACAGGCAAAGAGGAATGGTCTGAACTTTGAGGTCATGCCTGTACTCTGTCGCTGTTCTCCTAGCAGGGCTGCAGGGTGTTCAATCAGTAGCTTTCTTTTAGTTTTTCTTCCCCCATAAGTTTGCTACAATTCTTACCCATTAGTCTATTCTTTTATAAGGTATCAGGTATATGATTTGATGGAGGTAAGACTCCAAGGTGCCTTGTTATTTCTGTTTTCTAGTCTGTCCTGGGTGATAAATAAATACTTGTGCAGCTGAATTGTGAGCATAGCTGAGGAGACCAGAATCAGGACAGGCAACTTTCTGAGTGATTACCAATTCTGTGTCTGGGATTTCTTTCTCTCCTAGGATCTTCCTCTATTCCTTCCTTCCTTCCTTCCTTCCTTCCTTCCTTCCTTCCTTCCTTCCTTCCTTCCTTCCTTCCTTCCTTCCTTCCTTCCTTCCTTCCCTCTTTCCCTTCCTTCCTTCCTTCCCTCTTTCCCTTCCTTCCTTCCTTCCCTCTTTCCCTTCCTTCCTTCCTTCCCTCCTTCTTCCATTCCTTCCTTCCT
>CM053625.1:277356944-277412928 GCA_028646595.1 Phalanger gymnotis | reverse complement strand
CCTTCCTTCCCCCCCCACCTCCCTTCACCCTTTCAGTCCACATCTTCTCTACGTCTCTCTTATTTTCTTCTCCTGCCTCAGCCTCCCCCATGCTGCTGCATTCATGCAGTCAGTGCTAATTCTCTCTTGGGTGTGCTGTACTTTGAGAATCAAGCCCAAGACATCCTGAGAGGGAATGCTACTTTCACTCTGGTGGTTCCAGCAAATCCTCCTGGTGGGTGTTCTTAATCCGCAAACCCAAAGGGATATGTTTTGGCACATGTAACCCGCAGCCTTCCGTGTGGGCCTCCTAGTGAGTGGAATGGGGTGCACTGTGACCATCGGAATGTAGCTGCAGCCAGGAGGCCCTCTGGAGCTGGCTGCCCGAGGGGTCACCCTTTTCCATACTCAGTGAGTAAGCATGCCTGAGCTGGGCACTGACTTCGCCCTCATGCTCCTGTAGGAACCAGGAACTTGAATAGATAACTTTAGCTGGCTATAATTTAGCAAAGAAAACTCAGATTTTGCAAGGTAGGGTAGGGTATGTTGCCCAAAAAAACACACACACGTCTAGCCATCTATCCAGGTGAACTCTTCATTAGAATTCACCTTTGCTCCATTGACATTTCTCTGGCAAATATTTTGTGTGTCTCTGTCATTTGAAAGGAACGTGGAATGCACAAGGATGTCAGTATCTCTGGCGTTGTTGCCCTCCTTTTTTGCTTGGCTGACACTCTAATTGCCTCTTGCCTGGATTATTGTAATAGCCTCTTTGCTTGTCCCTTGCCTCATCCTCACTCCCACCAGGGCTATCACATGGATCACCCCTGAGCAGGGTCCATGGTACTGATTTTATTTATTTTTATTCTGAACTTAAGAAATAAAACAAGCATTTCCATAACAAAGTGGGATAGAAAAACAGGATCGCACCTGAAATTGCAGATCCTTTGTGTACAACTTGTTATTCCTTTCAAATATACAACAAAATTATCCTGTAACTTTTTTTCCCTCCCCCTCCCAACTTTGAGATGGCTACCATTACACACACACACACACACACACACACACCACACCACACACATACACACACACACACACACACACACACACACACACACACACACACGTACGTCAGGTCTTTTCCTGGATTCAAACATCTTCCTTCATAGGATAGGATCTTTGCAGTTAATTTGGATATTTATAATGGTCAGAATGACTTGGTTGCTCAAAGGTGTTGTTAAGACAATTCTGCTGTTACTGTATGCAGTGTTCTCTTGGTTCTGCTCATTTAACTCTTCATTATCTTGTGGAGGTCTCTAAAATCATTGAGCTCATTATTTCTTATAGCAGAGTAATATTCCATCATGAACATATACCACAATTTATTTAGCTATTCACCAATTGATGGGCATCCCCACACTTTCCAGTTCTTTGCCACCACAAAGAGAGCTGCTTATAAATATTTTAGAACATGTAGGTTCTTTTCCTTTTTCCAGATTCATTTTGAGATACAGACCTAATAGTGGTATTGCTGGGTCAAAGAGCATAGGCAGTTTAATAACTCTTTGGGCATAATTCCAAATTTCTCCAAAATGTTTGGATCAGTTCACAGTACCACCAACAACGAAGGTCCCACTTTTTCTGTATTCCCTCCAACACTTGTCACTTCCCCCTTCTGTCGTTTTAGCCAATCCGATAGCTGTTAAATTATATCTCAAGGTTGCTTTAATTTGCATTTCTCTAATCAAAAATGATTTAGAGCATTTTTTCCATATGACTATAAATCGTTTTGATTTCTTCATCAGTAAACTGCCTGTTCATATTCTTTGACCATTTACCATTGGGGAATGACTCTCATTCTTATAGATTTGGCAAAGTTCTTTATATATTTGAGATGAGACCTTTTCCTGAGGAACTGTCTATAAAATTTCCCCCCAGTTTTCTGCTTTCCTTCTGATCTTGGCTACATGTATTTTATTTTTATAAAAACTTTTTAATGTAATCAAAATTATCCATTTCATATCTCGCATCTCTTGTTTATAAATTTTTTACCCATCCATAAGTCTGATAAGGTAATATGTTCCACGTTCTTCAAATTTTCTTGTAATATGTCCCTTTCTGTCTAGGTTATGTATCCATTTTGACCTTCTTTTGGTAAGTGGTGTAAGATATTGGTCTATGCCCAGTTTCTGCCAGGCTGTTTTCTAGTTTTCCCAACAATTTTTACTAAATAATGAATTCTTATTCCAAAAACTTAAGTCTTTATACTTGTCAAACATTGGGTTACTATATTTGCTGCTGTAGATTGTGTGTCTATTATATTTCATTTATCTACCTTCCTATTTCTTAGCCAATACCAGATAGTTTTGATAATTACTGACTGCCTTTTAAAGTTCTTCCAAGAACTCTTTTTGAGCGCGTGACCATTTGACATTGCTCTTTGGGTTAGGAGAGGCTTCTAGATAGAGGTTTTCTCTATCCCTGTAGTAGCTATCTGTGATTGGGTTCTTTCTCTTTTGCTTAGTAAATTTTATTTTGTTTTTAAATTTTTTTATTTTTAGCAGCTTATTATAATCACCGCTAGTCCTGGGATGTGGGGGATAGTGCCTCTGGCCTCAGGTCCTTCTTACTGTTATTTTCTGAGCTTTGTCCAGGGCCCAACCTCAGCATTCCTCTCTCCCTCCAAGCCACAACTAGGGCCCCCAACCACATTATGCTAGAAATGCTCTTGCTCCCTGAGGACACTCCAGTGGCTGTAACCTTCACTTCTCTCCTCTGGCCTGGAAAGGAAACCAGAGCTCAGCTCTCCTGTAAGTGCCCACAGCCAGCAGCATCCCCACCCCACTGCTTCTGCACTCATGGGGCATGTGCTGGTTCCTTCTCACTTTCATTCGCAGCCTGGGACCATGTTTCTGCAGCACAACTGGACCTGGCATCCCTCAGCAACAGGGGGTCCTTCAGTCTTCCCCTGCTCAAATGTCTGACCCCACATACTGTCTGTGAGGTAAGAATTCCTTTGACTGAGGCTGAAGCTACCTCCCAATCCCACTGCCCCCAGGGCCTGTTGTTTCTTGTTTCAGTGGAGACAATCCAGAGATGTTTGCCCTTCACTTAGGCCTAACCTCCATCCCTAAGGCCTGGGATCTTTCCTTGGGTCTTATACAGTTGTCCCAAGAGGACCACTACTCTGTCCCAACTCTTGTTTATTTTTGCTGCTCTATGTTTACCTTTTTGCACTATTTTGTCTTATTTGTGGAGGAAATCTGGAGAGCTTGGAATTTTCTGACCTAGTCCACCATCTTTCCAGAATCCTCCAGGTACAGATTCAATAAATAAAATAGGACAAACATTTATGAAGCATCTTCTATGTGTAAGGCACTGCTATGCCCATTGCTGGGGTTACAAAGACAAGACAAAAAAAAACCCACCCCAAAACAAAAAAACAAAAACCACTCCTTGTCCCCAGGGAGCTCTAGGTCAGTCAAGAAAACCTTGCTCTACAGTTTCTTTTCACATCTTTCCTTTTCCCTTCCCTCCCCTCCCCTCTCCTTCCCTTCTTCCTGTCATTTCATATTATTCTCCTTCATGCACTTCATGGTCTAGCCAAACTGCATTACTAGCCACTTAAAAAAAATCTTATCTTGCCCCCTCCCATCTTTGTACATTCATGTTGGCCATCCCCGATGTCAAGCTTCTTCCACATTTCTACCCATTAAAATCCTAGTCTTTCATAGTTTGACCCAGTTGTGACCTCCTTCATGAAGTCTTCCATTATCTCTCTAGCTAGAAATGAACCTTTATTCTTCTGATATTTCATCAAGCTATGTTTGATGTCTTTGCTGTGATATAGATCACATTTTAATGTGTATTATTGGAATCTGTGAACATTTATCATTATTCGCAACCTCCAGCTATATCATAAGCTCCTTGAGGGCAGGGACTCTGCCTTTCGTAATATTGTGATTGTCTTTTTTTGCCCTGAAGTATGGGTGGTATGGGCTGATGGATGGCACAGTGGATAGAGTGCCTAGCTTGGAGTCAGGAAGACCTGAGTTCAAATCTACCTTCAGACACTTACTAGCCATGTGATTCTGGGTTACTCTTTGCCTCAGTTTCCTCATCTGTAAAATGAGCTGGAGAAGGAAATGGCAAACCACCCCAGTATCTTTGCCAAGAAGACTCCAAATGGACACATGAAGAGTGGGACATGACTGAACAACAACATGGGTGGTACCTACCACACTGCCCTGTTTGTTTTTTGTTGGGCAATCTGGATAACAAATTATCATGGTGATAACATTGCAGATGGTAGAAAATGAATTAAGTATAGAATAATTTTACATATATACATACCTATTTGTGTCTAATGGTAGCCATCTCTAGGGTGGGGAGGGAGAGGGAAGACAAAAAGGAAAAAAATGTACATGATAACTTTATTATATATTTAAAAGGAATAGCAAGTTGTACACAATAGATTTGGACTTTCATGTGCAATCGTCTCTTTTATTATGCTATGTTATGAAAATGCCAGTTTTATTTTGTAAATTAAAAAAAAGAAAATGTATTAACTGCTTTTGCGGCTGTTTCTATTTTTTCTTCTCCACTTCTCCAACTGGTTTTTGGGTTTGCAATGTTGGGTCCAAGTCACGGGCAGTGTGTGTACATATGTGTGGGTGTGTACACAACTGCATCTGATGGTGTAACTCTCATATGCTTATAAATTCATGTGCTCATCAATTAAAAGAAAAAAACCCAACCTTTCCTGCCTTTGGCTAAATGGCTTTAACCCAACTGACTCAAAGCACTTTCACATCTTTTTTGTTCTGCCAGCCATCTCTGGTAAATCAAGTCATCGGGGATTATGCCTTCCCTGTTTTAAAGATGAATTAAGTGAGATCCAGAGAGAGGAAGATTCCATAGCTAGGACTAGAATCTGAATGCTTTGATTCCTTGAACAGGAATCTTTCCCTCTGGCAATGTTTCCCCTAAGAGGAAAAAAAAAAGCTCTTAAAACAAGCCAACCATCTGGCTGTGCTGAAGTAGAATCTGGTGGGCACATAAGCACGAAATTCAGTAGAAAGCATCACTGAGGAGGCTGAAAATGAAAGAAACTACAAAGTCATTTCCTGTGTTTTCCCTCCATCTTTGCTGGCATTGACATTGTATGAAAAAGAGGGACTGCTGGTAGGATGTATATAGCTTTGGGTCTTGGTGCTCGCTTAGGACCTTATGATTCAATCCATTTTTCTTCTTCATTTCCTCTTCCCTTAGCTCTTAGTAGGCCATGACTGGTACCTCCGAGCATGGACCCAGGCCTGCTCTGGGCACTTATCCAAACTCCAGCTGAACTGAGCTAGTTGGCTGACAGGTCATTGTGCCAGCGAGGCACCCACAGTGTTTGGCTGGTCACTGAGTGAACACATTAGCAGCTGGCTGGTAGGACCTGGGCATCAATAAGGCCTTCTCTGGCCAAGTTTAGTCCTTATAGCTGGCAGTCTGTCATCAGCAGGGATTCTGTAGTAAGGAGGCATGGCCCCTTTTGGTGATTGGGGGAAGAAAGCGTGTTGGCAGTAGATGAGGATGGGTCGAATGTGCTGCCTCTCAGTGCATGAGAAACCAACCTTGAGAGTTTCACAACCTTACAGAGTCTGGCAAGGAGCTCTCAGCCCAAGTAGACACAGAGAGGACCCTTCTTAAACAAAGACTTGAGAATAAATGAATGATCTTTCTAGGGAGGCAGCTGAAGCCATGGACATTGGAGGGAGCCTTCTGTGGAGAATCAATTAACTTTGGCCTCTAGTTGTGTCTCAGCTATCAACTGTGTGACTTTTGTGAGGTGACTCTATGCTTCTCTGGGCCTCAGTTTCTCTATATTTAACAAAGGGATAATAATCTCTGCCCCTCACCTCACAGTGGTGTTGGCAGGACCAAATGAAAGGGTAGAGAGGAAAGACCTTAAAAACGCGACCTTGTCATCCTTTGCAAGACATTGCACTGGGTGCTGCGGAAGGCAGCAAGAAGATGGAAATTCTTCTTCTAGGAGTTTTAACATCTAGAGGGGAAAGTAGGCAATCACATTTCACTCACACACACACACACACACACACACATGCGCGCGGGCACACATCTTACCCAAAAAGGAGTAAGTGATGAAGTGTCAGTTGTATGGTACAGACAATAGTCTTTTTCATGACTGATTGAAAAGTTAAAAGCCTTTTACAAGTACAAGGTTTATTTACTAAGAGATAGCAGCAGTAAGAACAGGGCAAACCAAAGGATAATTGGAATCCATGAAAGGCTGCTGCTGGTGTTCCTACGCCCTTCCGTGTAGACACTAGGCTAACAACCACAGAATAATAAAAAATGAAGTCTAATGTCTATTATCTCACCTGATTCTCCCAAGAGGTGAGTGCCATTTTTATCCCCATTTTACAGGAAACCGAGGCAGACGGAAGTTGAGTTACTTACACAGAGTCACACAGCTAGGAATTTTCTGAGGCTGGATTCGAACTCCTGTCAGTGCTCTTATCCCTTGTGATATCTAGCTGGCTTTGAATATGAAGGACAAACCCAATATAATTAATTTCAATGAACATTTATTAGGGCTCCCTGTGAGAGCACTGAAGGGGTCTAGTTGACTAAGATGTGGTTTATTTTCCAACTCAAGGAGCAAACAGTTATTATAGGAAGGTGAGTGCGATGTACAATGCCAGTCAGGCAAAAAAAAACCATTTCTATGTACTAGGCACTGTGCAGAAAAGAAAGACGCTCCCTGGCCTCAAGCAACTTACAGTCTAGTGGGAGAGGGGACGTATGATGGAGAAGTCTGAGAGGAGTGTAGTCACAGTGTAGCCCAAATCCCAGATGCGTGAGAGAGTCTGGATTTTTGAGGTCTGAAGACAAGAAAGTCCCTTCTCTCTGGGGAGAAGCAGGGCAGACTCCGTGGGTGGGGCAAGGTGCCGCATTTGAGTTGGATCTTCTAGGGTGGGTAGAAATAGCCCTGTTCTAAGTCTGTGTTAGACAAGGCACAGTTCTGCATAGGGCTAATCAGGAACAGAAACGCAGGAAAAGCCCTCCTTCTGGTCGAGAGGAAGGGTAAGTCCCTAGGGGAGTAGTTAGGAGCCCTTGGGTCCAATCTGGAGCACTTTGATAGTACAGTGATAAGAACTCTAGAAATAGGCTTAGAGTCAGCAGAGGAATACTATTCAGCACTTACACAGCATTTTCCATTCTCCAAAGGGCTTTCAGAATATTCAAGACAATAAATATTTGTTGAATTGAATTGAAATTCCCAGAAAGGTCATCCCTTTGCCCTCTCACGTAGTAGGGCATTCCAGGGACCTTACTACCCCAGGGTCAGGGTATTGGCCTCTGAAGGGTGAGAAGCCTGCTTATGATTCTGTCTGGTCCAGGGGACAAGAACTTGGGGAGTGAAGAACAGCTCTGCAATAACAGTTGCATCTGTCTGAATTCTGCTTATCATTCATGTCCTGGCTCAAATTCTCTCACAGCCCTCCCTCCCTGTTCGTGCCTACAGAGATTCTCTCCCTCCTGAGAACTTTCCTGGCATTTATAGCCATAATGTTTTTATGTAGCTTTAGAGTTCTTTAAATTGGGAACCTTTCTTATGGACAAGACTTGATTTCTTTCTCTAATTGCTCCCTCCAGAGTGCCTAGCATAGGGCTCAGTAGAGAGTGCAGGCAATTTTTTTCCAGGGTCTTCCAAACGTCAGTGATCTCTAGCTTTAAATTTCATATGAGAACATTGCCATGGGCTTTTGCTGCCCCAGGGGAATTCATCTTAAGGACACCAGCACCAAATTGAGCATTTTTTAGTGGAAAGGTAGGTGGTCTTCTTGAAAACTGTTCTTTTCTTATTTATTTTTAATCAAGGCTTGCCTATGAGAACTTTTAATTCGGATGATATAATCAAAACCACACACGATGAATTAATGATGTTACACCCCCACCCCCACTGAAATTACACCGAGTCTGCTTAGAGAAGCCAAACTCCAGTCCTAAATCCTTAGAGGAAAGAAGCTGGATGAAATCAAAGCATGCAGATTTTTTCATCAAGATTTCAGAAAAAAAAAACCCCAGCTTTTTACTCACATGTCCAAACAGTCTGAGAATTTCTGAAGCAAGCTACCACCCCATTTCACCCCACTCCACCCCACCCCATGTCCTATATTGCAGGATTTCCAATAACTTTTTTTCCTAACGTTAACAACGCCTGATGACTCCAGCCTAGATAGTATTCTAAAACAGGCCTGTAAGCCTGTTCCGTAACTGCATCTCTGCACTAACTCAGAACTAAGCTTTTGGCACATTAGAAAAAAACCTAGTATTTACTGTGAAAATGTTCTTCTCCCAAGAGGCTGGCCTCTAAAGCCTCAGCGGGACTACCTGATCTATTTGAGGTCATGGCACTATGTCATAACCTGGACTCAAACTCAGGTCTTTAGATTCCAAGTCCAAAATGTTATTCTTGTGAGTCGAAAAAATATTTTAAGGAAACCTAGATTCTAGTGTATTCCATTCCATAGTCAATGTTTGCATTAATATGAGTATTTGCCTAATGTGTGTTCAACTCTATGCTGGCTGTTGTACTGGGAATATTAAGATAGTATATGGCCCAGTCTCTGCCTCTGGGCTATGAACAGCGGGTAGGTTTTGGGTAAGTGGAAGGAGGGGGAATGTGGAAGAATGGAACAACACAAGGAAAGCACAGAGGTGGGGAGTCATTTTTTTTAGATTGGAGATGGTGAGGAGAATGGTCTGGCTTGAGCAGAGGGTCTGATTTGGGGAATAAAAACATTGGTTAGGTAATGTCAGTCAGTCAATAAACATTTGTTAAGCACCTGTAACTATACACCAGTCTCTGTGCTAAGTCTGAGGATACCAAGAAAGGTCAAAAACTGTCCTGGCTCTCTGGGAACTCACAGTCTAATAGAGGGAGACAGCATGCAAACAGCTAAGTATGAACAAGATATAACCAGGATAGATTAGACATAACCACAGAAGGGGAGCACTCCTTGTAAAGAGGATTGAGAACAGGTTCTTGTGGAAGGTGGGGTTTTAGTTAGGTCTTGCAGAAAGCCAGACCAGCCAGGAAGCAGGGATGAAGAGGGAGAGCATTCTAGGTTTGGAGGATGCCAGCGAGAATGCCCAGAGTCAGGAGATGGACTGTCTTGTTTCAAGGAACAGCAAAGAGGCCAGTGCCCCTGCATCGCAGAGTAGGCAGGGGTGAACAAGGTGTAAGAAGACTGGAAATGGCGGTGGGGCAGGCTATGAAGGGCTTTGAATGCCGAGCAGAGGATTTTATACTTGATTCTGAAGGTGACAAGGAGCCAGTGATGGGAGAGGGGCAGGTGACATGATCAGATCTTCTCTTTAGGAAGATCACTTTGGCAGCTTAAATATCAGCCAGGGGACTTTAGGTTTTATCCTGTGGATGAAGGGGAGCGCTTAAAGGTTTTTGAGAAAGATCTGTCACAAGGAAAGAAGATACTGAGTGAAAATGAATAAACTTCTCTGGCCTATTGAGCACGAGCACATAGTAGGTGCTCAAGGAAGCATGAGTCTGACCATAGTGACTCCACTGCTTAGTAAAACTCTGATAGCTTCCTTCTACTTTTTGGGCCAAATATAGTCTCTTGTCTGGCATTTAAAGCCCTTTACAACCTGTTTCTAACCTCCTTTTCTGCACTTACTATATAGTATTACCCTTCCTAGTCTCTAAGGGCTATTACACTCAGACTGGCCTTCCTGCTGTTTCTCACACACGATCCTTCCTCCCTTGTTTTTGTCCATTCAGTCCCCTGTTCCCAGAATAGGCTTTCTCTTCACCTCTGCCTCTCAGAAACTTCATTTGACCTTGAGGTCACATGAGGCTTTTCTTGGTCCTTTCCCCTCTGGGCCCCCCACCAGCTGCTTGGGCCTTTCCTTCCAAATTTAGCTTGTTTTTGTATATGTATGTTGAATATACGTTTACACGTACCATTGTCTTTCTTGATAGAATAAAAGGACCTTGCAGGCCTTTCTTGGGGGGAGTGTTTCTTTTTTTGTCTCTATATCCCCAACCACCTAGCCTACTGCCTGGTACATGGTAGGAGCTTAATAAGTCACCAGTTCATTGATTGATTCAATGAATGAGCATTTCTCAAGAGGATAACTGCATTGAATTATTTCAAACACATGGTTTGTGCTCCAAAGAAGAGAGATTCATGTTTTATTGATCTCATCCATGGCTTTGTTTTGCAAATGGAGAAAGGAAAGAGGATAAGTCAGCCTGTTTAGCCCCAGGCAGAAGGAAGACCTGAGAAATCTCAGCCTCTAGTTTCCAAGTGGTAAAGAAGCCACTATTGTGTCCATATTACAGTTGAGCTCCAGTATGGTTATGGGTCTTTCTGGGGCTCACATGGCTGGCTGATCAGGCCTTACTTGCTGTCTGGGGCTCTTTCCTTATGGAATTCTAAGGCCATCTATGACTTTTTAGTGTTTGCTACCTAGGGACTGAGCTCAGACCCAAATTTAGGTTTATTGTGTCTCCTGCTAGGTGCTTCAGCAGTATCCTACTAGAGCCCTGTGTTTTCAGGCTGATGATCAGTTTCTCGATTGTGAAGGGTTTTTATTTCCAGATTTCCTCATTTGTATCCATTTAAGAGAAATCCTTAAGAGAGATTTCCTTCCCCCTCCCCAGCTTCTGCCTATTTGTGTGTAGCTGTGGGAAAATAATATTGCCACCTAGCTGGAGTTCAGATCATGGCCAGGAGAGTTCTACCCTCTGGGCCAATACCTTATTTCCATTATAAGATTATGCAATAAGGACTCATCAGATCTAGAGTTGGAAAAACACTTAAATGTTCTATCTAGTCTAACTCCCTAATTCTGCATCTGAGAAAACTGAAGCCCACATAAGGAGAGAATCCTACAGAGGGTCATCCACAGAGCTGGGATGCCAATTCAGGTACCCTGACTCCTGAGCCTAGGCTTGATCCAGTGGACCATGCCAGTTTTCATTAGCAGCTTCCTTCCTCCTCCTCTTCCTCCTCCAGTCTTCCAAAATCAGGCCTTAGAGTTGCTGTCCATAATCCACGTTCTAAGAGTTGTCATTGCAGATCTTAGAAATGCTCTTTTGGGCACACCATAAGGAGAGATCAGTTGGCCAAACAACCAGACTTAATTGAGTACCTGTGTGCCCCACCCAGTGCTAAACTTTGTGATGATATTCATTGTCCTTGCCTTCAAAGGAGATCACACTATAGTTGAGAAAAAGAGTCAAGACCAGTAGAATGTCTGTCTGTCTGTCTCTCCCTCTCCTTTCTTTCTCTCTTTCTCTCCTCACATGTTCCTGTCTCTTCCTTCCCCCTTCTCTCCTGCTGTCTTTTCTTACCCTCCTCACAAACATCAGCTTCTGAGAGTTTAATTACCATTTCTATGCATATCAAATGATACAGATCTATCTATATACAGTGTCCAGCCCCATTTTCTCTTATGAGCTACCTGTATTACCCATTGAAGAGTTCAAACTGGTCATCCCAGAGTCATCTCAAAATCAGTATCTAAAGTAGAACTCATTCTCTTTCCCAGTAAACCTGATCTCTTCCAAACGTCTCTATTTCTGTGGAAGGTACGCACAGGTTTGTAGTGTTATCCTTGACCCTTCACTCTCTCACACCCAACATGTTGCCAGTTGTCAAACTTGAGTGTGACTCCCAACATCTCTCCCAAGGGACTCCTTCCTCTACACTCATATACTGCCTTAATTCACACCCTAAACACCTTTCCTTTTGTGCCTTTGCACTCCTTCCTCTCTTCCACTTCAGAATATTTTTCTTCCTTCAAGAGACAGTTTTAAGCACCTCCTTCTACATGGTGTTTTTCATGATTCCCGTAACTGCATGTGCCCTTCTTTCTTGTATTTTTTCTGCATATACTTGTATGTAATTCATATCTCCTCATTAGAATGGAATTTCTTTAAGAGTAGGAATTGTTGGGGTTGGGGGTGATAGAAGGGAGGGCAGATTGGGGGAAGTGGTAATCAGAATGCATGCTGTCTTAGGGTAGGGGGAAAGGGGAGATGGGGAGAAAATTTGAAACTCAAGATCTTGTGGAAGTGAATATTGAAAACTAAAAATCAATTAAAGAAATAATTCAATAAATAAATAAATTTTAAAAGAAATTTTTAAAAAGAGTAGGAATTGTTTCATTCATTGGATTTTTATCCTCAATACCAATAGTTACTTAATAAATACTCGGTGATGATGATAATGGTGAAAGTAAGCTTTTTGAGGTCAGGCACTATTTCCTTTTGTTTCCGTATCCTCAGCACCTAGCACATAAGGACCTCGCACACAGGCCCTTAAGAAATGTTGAAGTGAATGAATTATTTACTGACGTTTGAGAGTTAACATTGGACAATACAGAACAATTTAAGATCCACATTTTATGGTGCAGGTAATAGATGATGTCGGGAGGTCAGCATTATCTGGGACAGTCATAGAATGCTTCTTGGGGAAGGCAGAATGCTTGGATAGTCAGAAGGCAAATGGAAGGATATTTCAGAAGATTGAAAGAACAGAGGCTAGACTGGACACGTGCAGTGTCCGATAGTGAAGGGATAGACATGACTAGAAGAATTTCGACGTCTGATAGAAAACAGAAAGACACTGTGAAAAATATTAAGGAAAAACCTCAATTCTTGGCTTTACCGTAATGCAAGGAAAATCCAAGGGATTTCACAAAGAAGTTCTCCTGCTTCCCTCTTGCCCCCCTCCCCCTTCCTCCATCTGCTTTGTTGTAGAGGAAGGCAAAGCCCCTCATACTGTTGTTGGTCCTCCTCTCAAAACAAATTGGAGCAGCTGCTTCCTTGGTATTGAAAGCGAGGACTGTCCCTTTTTTTTTTGTCTTTGTCCCCAGAGCCTAGCCCTGACATATAGTTGGCTCTTAGTCAATTTTTTTAACTTTTTAAAAAATAAATTTCACTGATATCTTTCATTTTTGCATCATCTCAATTTCCCACTGTATCAGTCCTTCCTTCCAGAGATCCATCCCGTATAAGAAAGAGTATTTTTTCAAATTCTGGTTGAATTCTTGTAGATCGATTGCCATTGGGAAAGCTCCCCTTTGCCGTCTTTTCTGTCTATGTCACTTTTCATAAAGCCTCTGCCAGGACCAGTAGTCGCTGATTGGCTTCCATAATGTCACAGTGAGGGGAAGCCTATGACACTTCCTGCTCTTTGTGGTTTTGAACTCCTCCCCCTCCCCACCCTCCTTTAAGAAACATTCCTCCAAATTTTTTTTTTAAACAAACACACACACACACACACACACACACACACACAAACTTTCGCTTTGCCAGTTCCTTCTTTTGTGAGTACCTGAGTCACCGAAAAAAGTAGTTACATCTCACACCAGAGAGTGAGGAAAAGGGCCGAAGGAAGTTTGCGGAAGGCTCTGATGGTCTTGGAGGTCTGTCTTGGGATTTTTTTCCCCATTGGTGCCTGTCAAGAGGAAATAGGAAATCGATATGATTGTTAAGATATACGTCTCTGAATTCCATCTGTAAATAGATTGGCCGCTCCTACTTCCCATGAACTAGAAGGGAACTTACAAGTTACCTAGTCTAACACCCTCATACTATAAGTGAGGAAGCAAGCCCACAAAGGTTAAGTGATTTTGACCAACATTATAGGCAGAGCCAGGAGTTAGACGCGAATCTTTTGATCCTAAATCCTCCTGTGATTTCTCCCCTGCATATACTGGCTGTGCCTTCATCTCTGTGTTGCTAAATTGTTTTTAGGGATAAGTTCTGCACCTAGGATTTTTTTTTTTTAATACAGGGCATCCCAGGTGAGGAAGTTTCCTCTTCCAAATACATAGCAACACCTCTTAGAGTTAGCTAGAGTACTGAGAGTCTCAGAGGCCCATGGCTACTATCTATCAGAGATGGGACTTGAACCCAAGTCTTCCAGGGTTCTTTGAGACTGGCTTTCTAGCCACTAGACTTTGCTGCCTCCTTCAACCACTCTGTGTTTACTCATTTTTCATTATTTTCTAATTGTTTCTTTCCCTCTTTCCCTCTCCTCCCCACAAACCACAAGTTTAGAAGGGACTAAGAGAGCATTTGGTGCACTCTCCTGTCTTAGAGGCAGTGTGTCATAGTGGCCAGATTTGGTGCCTCTGGTACTTACTGGCTATGTGACCTTAGGCTAGTCACTTAACCTCAGTTTTCTTATCTCTATAAGCATCCACCTATTGATCAGGCTGCTGGGAGGTTCAGCTGAGATCTTTGAGGGAATATTTTTAAAGTATTTACATTTTAGGGTATTAAGTATTATAAGTAATGCCCAAGGGGCATGTACGAATCAGAAGTTCTTGTTACACAGGTGGATGTGACATTATTTACTGTTGTTGTCTGAGGCTAGGTTTGAACTTGGGAAGATGAATCTTCTTGACTCCAGACACAGCACTCTATCTACTGTGGAACCAGCTGCCTCAGAAAATAATAAGAACCAGCATTTTTATGGTCTTTAAAAGACCTTTTATCTCATTTGATAACACAACAATCACAACAATTGGGTGAGATAGGTGTTATCATTACCAATTTTACATTTGGGGAAACTGAGACAGACAGGTTAAGTGACTTGCCTAGGGTCACTAAACTAGTAAGTATCTGAGTCGGGATTCTAACTTGGGTAAGAGCTCTATCCACTGTGCCAAACTGCCTCAGTTTGAGTGCCTCTCAAACCCCTTCAGCGATCTCTATTGCCTTTCTCTAGTGGTTTATGGCATTTTAAGGCACTGAACTTAGTTTGTACCTGTTGGAGCTAGGTTGTACAGTGACTAGAGCGCTGGGCCTGCAGTTTGGAAGACCCGAGTTCAAATGTGGCCTCAGACATTTACTAGCTTTGTGACCCTAGGCAAGTTACTTAACCTCTGTCAGTCTCAGTTTCCTCATTTGTAAAATGAGGAAAATAACAAGTACCTCACGGTCATTGCGAGGATAAAATGATAAGAGAGAGAGAGAGAGAGAGAGAGAGAGAGAGAGAGAGAGAGAGAGAGAGAGAGAGAGAGAGAAGGAGAGAGGGAGAGAGGAGAGTGCATTCTTGTTTTTACACAGATCCAGAGCTGATGGATGGATGCCCTACAAGTTATCTAGTTTAACTCCATCTTATACAAATAAGGATAATGAGGACCAAGATTCTCAGACAGGTAGTGTCAGAGGTCCTTCTCCAGATTTAATGCTCTTTGTTTTTTATTTTATTCCTCAATTAAGCAAAGATATGGAATAATCGATCATGCAGTTCCATCTTTCTCATTTCCCTCCCCACGCCGGTGCCTTGTTCAAGGTCACATAGGTGTTAAAATCCAATGCTCTTTATAGCATTCTATTTTTACTTCTGCTTCACGTTTTCTTTCTAGCCGTCTCTTCCTCTTCTCCCCTCTTCTCCCAGCCCATAGCCAAACCAAACCAAAAACCTGAGTTAGCTCTCTGGCATTTTTTTTTCTGTAGTTGATCTCGAGAGGATGGCAAACCCCATCATACCTGTCTGCACAACTGTAGAACCAAGTGAGTTAGTGAATGATTTCTAGTAATCAACCGATCCCATTTCCCTTTTTCTGAATCCAGAAAGAAATCCAAATTGGAAACTAACCACACAAAACATCCTCTCTGATGACCTCCTCTGGGTCCTTTCTCTTTATTATTTGGTTATGCTTTTCTCCCCTCTGTGATTTTGCTCTTACAGCCACAGTTTAATTGATTTACTTTCCCTTGTCTTCCCACCCTAACTGCATTACCAACATAAATAGCCTGGGGTTGGCCCTGGGGGCAGCCTCCTTCCCGGGTTTTGGGTTGCAGACCAGTTTGTAGGTCTTTATCTTTTTGTGGGATTGGGCTGTTTGTTTATTTTCAATTGAATCTGTAAGTGCTGGAATGCCTTCTGTGGCCTTTTTAAACACAGCTATCTCAAAACGCCTTTGTTCCCTGCTTTTTTCCTCTCTGTCCCCTACGAGGCATTTCGTTTAGCCCTCTGCTTCTCCCCTTCTCCCCTTTCTGGCTTATCTCCTGTGTAATTTACCATTCTAAACCCCTGTTTTCTTGAAAAGCTTGTATTCAGCCAGTCTCTATGAGCTCACCTTACTGAAGGGGCAGGGAAATGTTATAATGTGACATGGTGGTAAAAAGAGGAGAAGATTTCCTATGACTGAGATCTAAATTTCCCCCTTTGGGGCTGATTTTGTTTTCTGGACCTCCAGGATTAAATGTTAACTAGAAAGTCATGCTCTGGTGTGTCCCCGATGGGCTTGCTTGTTTCTCCCATCCCACTAGTGCTAGTTACCCAGGGGAGAAGTTTTGGATCATATGTCTGTAAATACCATTCCTGGTTGTCCACTGGATGACTTTTTTTGATTAGCGTTTGCTTTTGTTTCAGTTAGACCCAGGGGAGTTTCATGCTCCTCCTTTCTAGTTCATAAATGCAAAGTGGGTTTATGAGCAGAATATTAACTCATCACACTGCTCCAGCTACTAAATTCAATTTTCCATCACTCTCAAGCCCTGAGACTTAAAAGTTCTTTGGAATCATAGCTCTCTGATTGTTTGATGTTAACTTTGCGGGGTCTTTTTTTCTTCTTCGCTAATTTCACTCAAGTCTGTCAATTAACAGACATTTATTTAGTGTCTACTGTGTGCTAACAACTGGGGATGTGAAGAACATTCTCTGTCCTGAAAGAGCTTACATTCCAACCGAAAGAACAACAAGGGCATTTCTATGTACTTATACAAAATAAATATTCATTCTATAAATATTTATTAAGTACCTACTATGTTCCAGACACTATGATAAGCACTGAGGATACAAGGAGGACCCTCGAGGAGCTTACAGTTTAATGGGGGATACAACAAGCAAACAAAAATATGTACAAAGCAAACTATATTTGGATAAAAGTGAAATAATTAACAGAGAGAAGACAATGGAATTAAGAAGGGTTGGGGAAGGCTTTCTGTAGAAGGTAGGATTTTAGTTAGGACTTAAAGGAAGCCAGGGTGGTCAGGAGTCACAGTATAGCAGGGCAGCATTCTGGGCATGAGGCACAGCCAGATAGAATGCCAGGAGCAGAATATAATGAGTCTTGTTTGTGCAATAACCAGGAGGCCGGTGTCACTGGAGTATGTATTGGGGAGTAAGCCATAAGAAAATTATAAAAGTAGGAGGGAGCTAGGTTATGAAGAGCCTTTGAATGCCAAAAAGAAGATTTTGTATTTCCCTCTGGAGGCAGTAGGAAGGACTGGAGTTTATTGAGTAGCAGGGTGACATAATCACACCTCTATTTTAGGAATCATTTTAGTGGCTGAATAGAGAATGGGTTGGAGTAAAGTGAGACTTGAGGCCAACAGACCCACCAACAATCTATTGGGTTAGTCCAGGTGTCAGTTGATGAGGGCCTACACCAACATACACACATACATATATGTATATGTGTATATATGTACACATATATACACACATATATACACATATATGTATATATACACACATATATACATATATGTGTATATAGGTGTGTCTTTTTATTGTATATGTGTGTGTTTTTATTTTTATATATATGTATATATATGTGGTATATAAATGTAATGTAGCTTGTGGGAAAAGGCATTATAAATGCAACTGGGGAAAAAGGGATGCATACAATGGATCAGGAAAGGAAGGCTTCATAGAGAAGGTGGTATTTGAGCTGAGCCTTGAAGGAAACTAGGAATTCTCAGAGGCAGAAGTAGGAGTGTCTGACTCTTTTTCAGGGTTTTCTTGGCAAAGACACTGGAGTGATTTGCCATTGCCTCCTCCAGCTCATTTTACAGATGAGAAACTGAGGCAAACAAGGGTAAGGGGTTTGCCCAGGTCACACAGGTACTGTGAGCCTGAGGCCAGATTTGAACTCAAGAAGATGAGTTCCTGACTCCAGGTCCAGCACCCTGTGCATTATGGCGCCACCTAGCTGCCCTTATTCATAGTAGATACTACATGTACCTTTGTTCATGCACACATATAGCCCTTGCCCTCATAGAGTTTACAATCTAATTGTCAAGATGACACAGATATGAAAAAAAAACGAGTTAAGCACGCGATGAGCATCAGAGTGGAGTTGAGAGACCTAGGTGATTGTGGGCTGAGGAGGCCAAGAAAAGTATTTTTGGAGGAAGTGGGACTCAAGCCAATCATCTAAGGATAGACAAGATTCAGATAATCAGAGGTTTTGGTCAAAGGCATTCTAGGTGGAGAGAAAAGTATTAGCAGGACGAGGTGTGGGGAGCACGGTGTATGTTGGTAAAAGTGGCAAGATGGGCTCAAATTCAGTCTCAGATTCAAGCGTCACAAATGCTTAGACTCCTTAGAGTCTACCCAGTATGGTGAATCTTTAATAAACTTTGTTTTTCTTGGCTGAAAAAAAAAAGTGACAAGATGGGCCTGGCTGCTGCAGAGGTTGTAGGGGTAGGTTGGGTTCATACCATAGAGTTACTTTAATTATCGTCTATGATGTTGGGTCCTGAGGGGACTGCCTCCAGAAACCCTAAAGAGGTGGTCTAACTGGGCAGTATGGTGTAGTAGTTAGAGTGTGGGAGTTCAGAAAGACCCAGCTCAAATCTACGTGACCCTGGGCAAGTCACTTAACCCTGTTTGCCTCAATTTCCTCATCTGTAAAATGAGCTGGAGAAAGAAATGGTAAACCACTCCCATATCTTTGCCAAATCTGGTATTTACTTTGTGGTCTTAGACAAATCTTTCACCCGTTTCAAGCTTTAGTTTTATCTATAGTGAAATGGGGAAATAACTAGACTAGTGGATAACACACTGGACTTATGGTCAAAAAGAATCAGGTTTCGATTCCTGTCTCTAATACTAGCTGCATGATCCTGGACGAGTCACTTAAACTTCCTCATCCTCAGTTTCTGCATCTCTAAAATGGGGATACTAATGACTTTAGCATTTTACGGGGTTGATAATCTAGACCGAATGGGCTAATTTACATCAAACACTTTGCTGACCTTAAAGCACTGCATAAATGTTGGTTGTTATTTTAACTGATACCTAACTTACAGAGTTGTTGGGAGAAAAGTTCTTTGTCAACTTTAAAATGCTATTCAAATATGAGATATTATTTAAAGTGAATTTTACATGGTTTTAAGAAGTGTTATTCCTGACCATGATGACACATCCAAACATGACAGCACCTTGATGCAGTGGGAGATGCTCTAGATTTAGAGGTAGAGAAATTGGGTTTGAATCCTGGCCCTGCCTTTTATCATAGCGTCTGTGTGCCCCCAGGAAGTCACTTTACCTGGGGGCCTCAGTTTCATAGCCTTTAAAACTAGGTGGTGTGTGTATATAGCCTCTTAGATTTCTTCTAGCTCTAAATGCAATCATCAAACTCTAGGACTCTCTCTGAGTCTCCAGACTCAGAATTCCTCCTTCTGTCTCTAAACCTATCTCGTATTGTCTGGAATGCCCTAACTCCTCTGTTACAAATCTTCAGCTTCCATTAAGGCTCAGCTCAGGTGCCACCCACTATGGAAAAGCTTTCCTGATCGCTGTATCCTCAGTGCCTAGAATGGTGCCTTGCATGTATAGTAGGTGGTTAATAAATGGTAGTTGAATTAAATTTAATTGAAAAGGTTGCACGTAAAATGGGAAATTGTTGCTGGCCCCTGAACTCTTGCATCTGTTAATGGGAATGGGTTGAAGGTTCACTTTTGATGCTGAAAATGGCTATTTAATTGTATACATTCCACCCTTTTAGGACTGGGCATGGTCAAAATTGTAAAGGCTGTTATCTTTATTTTTGAGAGCTCAGCTTTGAGCCATGTATCCCTCCTTTGTCTGTTAGTTGTTTGTCCTTCCTTCTCAAAGAGGACCATGACATCAGGAAGGTGATGATCACGAGGACTAGAGACAGCCTCAGATGCAATGGGAGACCTTGGCCTTTTCAAGCTAAGGTCTTTAACAGGTCTCATTTTGACTGAGGCAACTTTCCATTCAGTGATTAAAGGCTAGGTAAGGAATGAGGCAAAGAATGGCTTCTTCTACCTAGTCTTAAAAAAACAAAAACAAAGCAATATTGGAAGGGAAGGCTCTCAGGGTTTCTGGCCAAAACAGAAACAATTACTGGAGGAGAATGGGAAAGGGCAGTGTGGTGCATAGGAACTCTGATGAAAAAGGTTGGCTGTACCCCTCAATTCTAGCCTTTGCTCCTGTCCATCGCTCAGGAGCAAAAGGGTAATTTAATAATTGCCCAAGTTTTACAGGTTTAGAAGCACCTTTTTGCCTCTCCTGTATTGGTTCTTTTGGCCTGAGGCCTTGAGATGAGAAGGAAACTTAGTTGTCTATGGAGTTCATAGACCAGAATTCATCCCACCACTGAAGAGCCTCAATAAACAGAGCCCAAATTGGAAACCAGCCAGTTACAAAAGGGAGCTATTGTCCTGGACAGAGTTAGGTACTGATCTCCTCTATCATCTCCTATGTCTCTTTTTACCCCCATATCTCTTGTAACTTGAGTAGTGACCGTCTAACAGTTGGAACCAACTGTAGGATTGGCTTTGCTGTGGTTCTTACTCTACTATGCCTCTCAGTTCTCTCTGCTAACCATTCTCACACAATTTAATTGATTTTGCTTCAACTTGAAGAGGAGAGAGTGAAAGAGAGAGGTGGGGTGGGGGAACCCTATCTGAGCAAGACTGCGTTTTCTAAAGTGAAAAATATGGCAGAAGCCCAGCTCTCTGAGGCAGTCCAGTGTACTAGTGGGTGGTCTCTCCCCCAGCTTCCCATTCAAGTACCCTTCTTTCCTGTCTCTGGACCCCAGGACCTGTATGTTGTCCTAGGTGCTCTAGTCAGGGAGTAAAGCACTCTGGAACTCATAGATTAGACAATAGGTCCCTGCCCTCTTAGCACAGAGTGAATATAAATAACTGTTTCTCTTTTGGCCAGGAACCCTGAGAGTCTTCCTCTCCCAGTTTGATTTTTTTTTTTTGTTTTGATTAAAGGGGCCATCCTTTGATTAACTTCTTAAAGAGTCCTATTCACTGAATGGGCATTACCTCACTCGAAGTAAGAACCTGAAAAGACCTTAGCCTGAAAGGGCCAGGGTCTCCCAATGCATCCTAGGCCTTTTCCACTTGTCCTGATGAATATCTGGTCACTGGACCCAGATGGCTGTGGAGGAGAAAGTGAGGCTGGTGATCTTGCACAGCCCTCCCTCACTCAAATCAAAGTCAACTGCAAGTCACGTCATCATTTTCCTGATGTCATGTTCCTCTTTGAAAATGAAGGACAAACACTACAACAACATATAACAATTAGAGAAAGCAACTTACTCATACTGAAGTGTTAATGTGTTTGGGACATTTTTAAAGGCAGCATGGTCCAGTGAAAAAATGGTTTGTATTTATAGTCAGAGTTCATGGGTTATTTTTTTGTGTGTGTAATACTAGGCAAATCCCATAGTCTCTGTCTCTCTGTCTTTCTCTCTCTCTGTCTCTCCATCTCTGTGTTTGTCTGTCTGTCTGTCTCTGTCTCTCTGTCTCTGTCTCTCCCTCTCCCTCTCCCTCTGTGTTTCTCTATGTCTCTCTTTCCTCATAGTCCTAGATGGAGCAATGCACCATAACCTATTAGAGCACTGGATTTGGAGTCAGAAGACATGGTTTCTGCCATTTGCTGGATAATTTAGGGAAGTCACTTTTGGCCTCAATTTTTTCATATGTAAACTCAATTAACCAACAGATACCTATTAAATGGGCCTATGTAGTTGATCTCCAAGGTCTCTTCTGGTTCTAACTCCTAAAATTTTGCTTCTGTTCCAAAGGCATAATAAAGCTATAATGGTAGAATTTTAGGTACTTGGATATGACATGGATAAAGAAATGGAAGAAAGGGGGATTTCCTTGATGACTGCTTGTTCAGACTGTGAGTTCTACTGGCCCTGATTATAAACTTACGTGAAAATTCCCCCTCCAGGCCTTTCATTACCCAAACTGTGTGAAGAATTGTTTAAATAGTCCCTCTCCATTTTCAGTGTAATTATTCTCATATGCTATAGGCTTGGAAACCATAAGTGATATTTTGTAGATTAAGTAGGCTATGAGTGAGTACTTTCAGGGGCTCAGAAGAAGGACAGTCAAATGCAGGAGTTTTGTTTTGTTTTGAGTTGTGAATGGTAGTTTTTATTCTATTCAGAATTGGGCATGTGTCCGGAAGTGCATGAATTTTAGTGCGTGGGTTCCGTGACATTAACTTTTTGCTCCTCAGAGTCCCTTTTTGCTTCCTGCCCCAGCTTTTCAGCTGGGTTCTAGATAAGTAAGGCTAAGTGAGGTTGAGATAGATGGGGGCAGACTTGGGTTCCAGTTTCATTCATCTACCTATTTTAAAATTCCACTGAGTTAGTGAATTACAGAAGTCCTTCAATTTCAAGCCCTTAAAAACAACCACATTTTAAATTTTTCAGACTGGGACAGTTTATCCCTTTACTATTCCTGAAATTTCATTTTCTTGGGTACTTAAAAGCCCTTCTTTCTCATTTGTGTGCATCTCCCTTCATGTCTTGCAACAAATTCTGTCCTTTTGCTTTTACAAATCTTACCCCAGCTTGGCTGTGTGCTCATGTTTATGCAACAAAGCCAATAAGAGCTTTGATCAAACACCTGGGACTCCATGGAAGACACCACAGAGTAAATTTTTCTTTGATAAAGAGAGAGGGAAGCCTGGGAGCAACATGGAAAGACAACCCTCCTAAGACCTTCTGGAGCTCTGTTTGGTGCCATCACAAATGATCATGGCCCAAGTGGATTATGCCTCCCATTGAATGCATGCTCACATATGCCCCTGTGTCTTTCCCAGACTCCTGAGAACTTCCTGTCCACTTTACATCAAGTGGACACCCGAGTTCAAAGTACTCAAGACCCAAAAAGAAACTGTTCTTTTTGTCGCATGCCTGCCCATGCAACTCTATTGTAATAAGCTGCAATTTGTCTCTAGAAGCATGGGGGATAGCTAATGCCACTGAGAACATGAAGAAAACATGGAAAAACAGATGTCGGATGAGCTCTGGAAAGAATACCAATTCCCAGGCTCTCTGATCCGGTGTCTCTCATTGGCCATCATGGACACATGTCCCTTTTGCTCCTGTTATCTGAGGGTAGCACAGGGTATTTCAGGCTTGTAATGATGTATCTATTAAAATAACTCAGGTCCTGAGTAACTTAGCTCACTTGAACATTTTTGTTCCACTAAAGTACAATGAGAGGAAACAGTACTGCAGGAAATAGTCATCATATCAGGAGATGCAAAGTAACAGAGGCCACTAGTATTTATACACATGCCAGCCACTGGGCTTGAAACTTCGTTTAAGTCATTAAATACATTTTTGGGGGTCAGGGGAGAGTCCAGTTTTATTCTTCAGGAGAGACAGGCACACATATGCAGCTCTGGGGATCTGGAAAATGGATTTATTATGCTACTCATCTTATGGGGAAGGGGATATTTCAAGGTAGTTAGCCTACACAATCATTTAGCAAATGATAGTGATTTTTGGAGGCAGCATTACTGTCCCTCATGGAGAAACTGAGGCGAACAAGGATCGGAATAACTTAATTGAAAACAAGCAGAAAAAGACAAGAGATGAGGTCATGGGATAAGACTGGAAAGAACTCAGGTCTGTAATATTCCTCCTCCCATTTTCTTCCCTAGGGCATAAATGTAGGTCCTTAATGAGTCCTCTGTACTTCTTGGGAGATTTTCACCTTGGGAAGTGAGGGAATCATTCAGAATGAGCTTATAGAACAGAACCCGAGGACAATGTTCATTAGGCCATATTGTCCACTTAGGGCACTATAGGATTTAGAGCTAGTGGGGACTTTAAATCATCATTTCAATTCAATTCAGCAAGTTTTTTTTGTTTTGTTTTAAGTATCTACTATGTTCTAGGCCTTGGACTAAGTGCTATAAAGACAAAAAGAATCCCTGCCCTCAAAGAGTTTACATTTTCTTCTGGGAGGTAGGGGCAGTATATACATGGATTAAGTAAATATCAAATAAAGAAAAAGCAAATATAATTCCCTGGGCTCCCCTCCCACCCCCACCCCCCAAACCCCCACCTTGGGAATTGCCCAACTCACATTGCCACTGGAAGGTTGGGTCCTCAGAAGGGTGGCTGCTGGTATTTCCAGCGTTATAGGGGCAAACCTTTGGGAAGCTGTCCTCTTAACTACTAATTCATGAGCCCCCACCAGTGTGCTTTACCTCAGTTAGCCAAGTAGACTCAGTTCCTTAGCAAAGACATTTACGAAAATGACATAGCGAGGAAAGTAGTTGCAAAATATTTCACCCATACATCAGGAGCTCACTCTCTCTTTGGCATGTAGAGTTGCTTAAAGTACAGTGATAATGAGCACAGGTGTATGGGATATATGTGGTCAATCACTTTCAACTCTGGAGCCTCAATATCCTTTTTCTCTCCTGAAAATCATGAAGTTCACTACCTCTGTTCAAATGGGCCAACTCTTTGCAGGGCAGAGTAACTCTGATGACTAGCTATTCATTTGGGTTTAAGTTATAGCTTTTTGGCAGAAGAGGCCAATCTGCTACTGGGCAAGGTCACTGGTGTCTCTGCTGGCTCTTTATCAAGATCCACTCTTGCTGGACTGGGCAAGGAAGGTTGTCTAGTGTCTGCTGGATAGGCCAATTCATTGGCCTTCTGGCTCAACTTTTCCAGGGGCACCACAAGTCTTTTTTTCTACCTTCATCTACTTCACTATGTTTGGCTAGGGAAAATTCTTCCTTGTTCAAAAAAGCTTTCCATAAGGCTTAGAGAGATTAGCAATTTTCACCTTCCATACTCCTTTGAAAATCTCATGTAGATGAGTGGCTAGAAACTAGGGTGTGAATGCGTTCTGTGCTTCAGAGATACATCCATTATTCTGCTAACCTCTTCATATGCACTTTAGGTATTCATGACTTCTACCCTTTCTAAGTTGGAAAATGTCTATTTTTCATCTGAAAGCTTTCCCCTGTATTTCTCCAGCTCTTTAACTTTTCAGGAAGTTTCACTGGGGCATTGCCCCTTTATGTAAAAATGAAGTCATTTTGGTGTGTGTGAGAGGAGAGCTCTCATAAGGAGGGGGATCAGTCAGGGCTTCACGTAGGAGATGGCCCTTGAGCTGAGCCTTGAAGTGCTTTCGAGATTCTGAGACAAGGAAGTGAAAAGGAAAGAGTGCATTCTAGGCTAGTGGCTGATGGGGTGGGGATTTCATGCAGAAGATGAAATATCCCGCACAGAGAACAGCTTTTCAGCCCTGTAGCCCTCTAACTGTGTAACCACTAGCAAATCAGTTCTCTAGGTTTGGGTGTCCTCATCTGTAAAATAATGAAGCTGGACTAGATGGCTCTCTGAAGTCACTATGTGCCAGGCGCTGTGCTAAGAGAGGGCATCTCATTTATTCCCTTTATTGTATGGAAGGTGAAATGACTGGCCCTAAGGTCCTGTAATGTTAGCCAGATTGCAAACTCACTGAGGGCAGGGACCATATCTGGCTTTTCTTTTGTATTTTTACAGCATCAGAAAAAAGTAGAGAGCAGGTGTTCAATAACATGCTTGTGAAGTATGGTTAAACAGTGAAAATATGAGCCTGAAATTCACATTCAAAGAGCCTGCCCTCTTAAAGTTGCCAGGCTCCCTTCTTCATCTTTCCTCTCCTCTCAAAGTGTATTCTCTGTGTAGCATGAGGATAGAGCATGAAACACAGAGATGAGGAGGGATGGGAGGAGGGGGATGAACCCTGAGTAGAGATCTCTGAGGTTTGGAGTCCTTTGGATTCCCCAGCCCTTGATCCTTTCAACGATTCTCTGAAAAAATCCAATCTTTTAAATTTAGAAAAAAAAACCCCAAAACCCAAAAAAACAACAAAAAAAAACATGTTTCCACAAAGGTCAGGGTTCATTTAATAGACCCTTGTGAGAATAGGAGCCATCTCATTCACATGCTGTTATTCTATGTACTTCCTTACCTAGAAGGTTTTGTTTATAGAAATATCCATGCAGGCAGAGCCTAGATGGCAGAGTAGAAATATTATCCACATTAATTGTGTTTGTTTTAAATAAAATGTTGAGTAAAGGAAAATCCACCTGAATTTCCCACACATATATTTCACAAATTTCATGTTTTACAACAGACCTGGACCCGGTCAAAATTTTCTTGTTCTGAACTTCCTACCATCTTCCTCACCTTAACGAATGGCTAGTCCTGACTGTAGATGTGTCAGCTGAACCACGATTCCAGACCAACCTGGTGATTTGATCGTTGTTCTGTTTGTGCCTGAGACACATTCTGTGTGTCCCCATCCAAGGAGGGGAGATGTTTGATTTCTTACCATAACAAAGCCTAATTATGCTGGGGCCCCGAACTGGAGACCCAGTGGAGGCTACAGCTGTGTTAGCTCACTGCAAATGGGATTGTTGAATGAATGTGAAAGTCTTCCATGGGAGTATGGCATCATCGATTTATGAATTATGGCCCTTTTAAACTCTCTGCTTGCCTTCTCAGATATCGACTTTTAAAAAAAAAGTGATTTCTCCTAAGGATGCTTTTCAAAAACCCTGAGCACAGCCCAAGCCTACTCCCTTGCCAGAGCAGAGCACTTGGGGCCTGTGACTCCCATGAATAATGAATTCCTTAGTGAGAGGCTTTGCCTTTGAAAATGGCAAATGCATGGCTGGGAGAGCCAGGAAGACATTAAACTGCAGGCTGGGTGATGCTTATTGTCTTCTAGGGATGAGTTAATAGTCTGAGATAAAGGAAAATGCTTCTCCAGTTCTCTTGCTTTAGCTCAAATGGAGCCAGACCTTGAAATGCAAAGGAAGGAAGAGGGGCATTTCTGGTTTTTAGAGAACCCACGAGAAACCTCAAGAATGCCTAAATCCTTTCACTGCAGAGGAACAATATTATGGGCATCCACTTTTCCTGGGCTTTCATGGCTTGCCATACTCTTTGAGAACAAAACCTTGATTTTCCTATTTGGGTTGAATTTGACAATGATTACTCCAGACTCAAACCAGATTGGGGAAAGGATGAGGAGCCATTCAGATTTGGGGCTAGGGCTGCATGATGCAGAGGACCTTCTGGAGTCAGAGCAGATGTGGTAGTAAAGAGGGCAGTGCTACCCATGCATCTTATAGAAGCAAGAGAGGATGTCCCGTCCTCTGGACTGTCCCCCCTCGGGAAGTTGCTCCCTGTGAGTCTGGAGGAATGGGCAGCAAGGTACAGGGATGATGGTTACCATATGGAGCAAACAGAAAAGCACTTCTCTTCAGAAGACAGTGTCCCTCCTGCCCCACAAAAAATATTCCCTCCCAGCTGCTGGCACCCAGGGAGAAAGCCTGTTTGCCAGGTGCTAGTTAAGACTCTTTCTGCTATCTTTGAAGACTGGCCAATTTATATTCCTGAATCTTTCATCTTAGGTCTTTCTGGAGTTTTCAATTTCTCCCCACAGATTCTCCTTTTACCTTCTGAAGAGGTCAGCATTAGTTTCCCAGAGCCGTGCACAGGTATATTCATAGAACTACCCCAAATATAAAAGCCAGTACAGGCTCTTGATGGGAATCGTTTTCACGTTGGCAGGTTATTACAAAGCCATTCATTTGTTTTTGATTCTCTCCTTTCTTTTGTTTCTTTTCATTTCCATTTCATATGCCGGCTGCCAGTCAGTAAATATTTTTTTGAGTTCCTGCCATGGGCAAAGCATTTGAAGGATGCAAAGAAGTATAAAATCCAATTTCTGCCCTTGATAAGCTTACAGGAGAATTGTCAAGGGGAGGAAGGGAGGTAGAAAGAGGAGCTGGGCGTGGGGGGAGAGAAGAAGGGGAGAGGAAAGAGAACATTCGGTGCAGTCTTTTCTTTTTTCTTTTACTATCCTTGACTCAATGGCAGAAGAGAGCAATCAGCTATCTCCTCTATTCCTAGCACCACTTACTAATTATTGGCAATTCCATCTCTTTTTCCTCCTTTCATTTCCCATACACATCATTTATCTGGACCATACTCTTCAGGTCTCTCTGCTGACATAGTCTTTTGCCCAGACCAGATCGGCTTCCACCTTCCTAAGAGATTTTAGCACTTGAATGATATTCTGCTACTCCATTCTGTCCTCCACTTTTATCCTTAGTGAACTTATCATATCTTTGATCCTTTGGACCCGTTGATGTTATGGTTCCTTAGCCCCTTTAATTCCCATTAATACAGACCTGCAGCTTTGTTTTTGTCATCTTAGTTTATAATCTAGTTAGGAAGACTATATAGAAAAAAAACCCAACAAACAACTCCCACAGAGGCTGGTCTTTAACTTGAACTTTGTATGCTCCTTCTCTGACCATGGCTTCCTCACCATCTACTTACCCTGATTCTCTATGTCTATCATACCATTTTTATTGTCTTACTAGGACCTCCACTTGTTCAATCCTCCTAATTCACTCAATTATTCACCTCCACTTTGGCCGCACTTGACCCCCGATCAGCCTGTGCTGTAGCCTACTGTTCCACTCAGCTATTTCACTTCATCAAATCTCAGAATACCAGCGGTAGAGGGGCTCTCTGAAGTCACCTAGTCCAACCTTTTCCTGAATGGTATGCCATATATAATTCTCCAAAAAGAAGTCCTTTAGTCTCTGCTTGAAGACCTCATATAACAAGAAATTTACTATCTCTTTAAATTTTTTTGTTTATTTTTCAAATGACATGTCTTTAAAAAATTAATATCTCCCTCACACTAACCTTGAAATACTTGAAGACAGTTATCACCTTCCCTCAAAGTGTTCTGTTTTCTAGCAAACACTCCCAATTCCTTGATCCTCATATGTGACAGTTTCTAATCCTTTCTAATCCCTGGAAGACATATTGGAAAGAGTTGAGAAGTGAGAAGAGAAGAAATGGAGGTAATTAGTGTAGAATGTTTTTTTTTCTTCTAGACGTTTGGCTGAGGAAGGAGTATTCTAACTCTCTTTTCATCAGTGTAATGATGTACAGACAGAGATGAGAGGAAGGCAAAGATGCAGTGTCATCTGAGAGGAGCCAGGTCTCTACGAGTACAAGTATAGCTGGGACAGGAGTGAGGAAGAGCTTTAGAATGGAGGGAAGTTCATTCGTTAAGGAATGGAAATTCCAAAGAATGCAAGGAAAAGGTTTGGCAGAATTGAAATGGAACATGGAAGGAGGAGGGTTTAGGAGGATGGGAAGGAGAGATTGGGAGCTGGGTTTAGGGTTTATTCTGATGATTGTATAACGGTAGATAGAGAGAGTAACAAACAATTGGGGGGAATTTACTAGAGCATAGGGATGATGAGGGTGGAAGCCGCTTAGTTTCAGGGGTTCAACCCTGAGGTCTTGATGGCTTTGCCCAGTAGATTGGACACTGGAATGGGTAGAGCTAAGACAGACTAGAGCCTGAATTTGCTTTCCTGATTGCATTTTCATATCTCTTTTTTTTAGGGGCGGGGGGAGGAACCAGATTTGCTTGTTATAATTAGACAATGTTTAGTTTGCCATTGCTGTTTTTACTTACACATTACAGTTGTGTGTATATTGTTTCCCTGGTTCTGGCATGTGTGAGGAACAGAGAGAAGGCCAGTTTTACTGGATCAGAGCTGTGAGAGGAGGAGAAATGTACCATAAGACAGAAAAGATAGATTGGGGCCGAATTGTGAGGGCTTTCAAACTAAAAAGAAGAGGACATGTTTTATCTTAGGAACAATAGGGAAACACTGGCATTTGTTGACTGTGGAAGCGACGTGGTCAGATCTTTGCATAAGGAAAATGACTTTTTGGTAGCTGTGTAAATAGACTGAAATGGAGAGAGACTTGAGACAGAGAGACCAATTCCAAAGGTGTTGTAGCTCCGAGGTAATGAAGATCTGAACTAAGATGATGACAGTGTGACAAGAGAGGGAAGGGCTCAGATGTTAAGAGATTATTCACTGAATTAGTCTAAATTGGTCTTCCCGTGCTCTCTGTATTCTTCCATCACAGTAATAATCCGTCACATACAAGTACCCCAGCAAGGGACATCTACTCTTCCTGTCTTACACCTTTTCTCGTAGAAACTATTGGCAAACAAATGCAATGTATTACCCTTGCTCTCCAGAACTTCACAGTCTTTGGAATCTCCTGCCTTTGTGGCTCTTGAGATAGTTGTTCATGATTTGTGGTCTGGCACAACATCACCAGAAACATACTGGTGTTAAGATGTATGAGCGTTCGCAGAGAGTGCAGCTTATATTTAGAGCCCATGATTAATGTGCTTCAGCAGTGACATTCTGTGACAAGGTATGACAGAGTGCCACGGAGGTGCCACAGTGGAGCTTGTGCCTCAGATGCCTAAGAGCTCAGAGACCTCAGGTGGC
This sequence comes from Phalanger gymnotis, assembly GCA_028646595.1. NCBI lineage: Eukaryota > Metazoa > Chordata > Mammalia > Diprotodontia > Phalangeridae > Phalanger > Phalanger gymnotis. The sequence continues at coordinate 277,382,506 of CM053625.1, read as the reverse complement.
TGGTGTTGGAAATCAGACTTTTTTTGTCAAGATGTTTATCTTCCTGAAAATGGAGTCAGTCAATAAACATTTAAATATCTGCTATGTGCATATTAATGGTTAATGTATTTCTAATTTGGGTGTGGGGAGCTGATGTTAGGGACTGGTTTCTATGGTGAGCACAATGTTTTTCCCTCTCTTTGGGGATTGCAGAATTGCAGGCTGTGGTCACAGTAGTGATTTCCCTTAGGAGCTATGAGACTGCTATAGGAGAAAAAAAAAACTACAAAGACAGTCCCTGCTTGTGCTCAGGGAGCTTACCATCTAAAGGGAAAAGGCGATGCACAAACCAAAGCTGAAAAGGTGGGGAGGGAAGGAAGGAGAAGGTATTCATGATGGAGAAGGCCAAAGCAGTCCAAAAGCAGTGTAGCTGGTGGGAAATGAGAACTCTTTGGATCCCTTTCTTCAGTGGAGGGTTGGAGCTTATGGTTCTACCCTCTAATCAGAGGGTCAGAGGGTGGTGATTAGATGCGAGTACCAAGGCTGATGGGATTTCCCAGTGATGAGGTTCTGGGGGGCATGATGGAGAAGTCCTAAGAAGCTCCAAAGCAATCCATTTGGTGGGAAATGAGACAATATCTTGGCCCTTTGTGTGTTTCACTCTCAAGGAAGCTAAATTGTTAAGAGAAGTTTCTTGATGGTTGTGCCCTCAACAGGAAGGAATTATCTGGTTTCTTTGCCCTGTCTCTGTATTTAATGGAAAAATCAGAATTTTAAGAAGAGAATACCAATGCCATCAGAGAAAATGGGTATTTTAAACTGAGTAATTTGTTTTGTGGAGGTCCAGAACTGTATGAGACTGGTTATGTATTTTCTTTTTATGGTCCTGGAAAGAATTCCCTGTATAGCATAATATGATAAATTTGGCAGCTGGTTCTGTGATATCTTGGGTAGAGGTTCCAGCCCTAATGAGGTTTCCAGGACTACATTTGTTCAAAGTCCTCTTTCGGCCCTTTCTCAATGAACATCACAAATAAGCCAATTGTTCAGATGAGGCATAGAGGGTAAACAGTGGGCCCCAAAAGACTGAAATCAGGATTTTTCAAGTTTAAGCAGGATAAGGTTGTAAAAACATGGGGGAAGGGCTGACAAGGAAGGAGAAAAAGGGAAAGCGCACATGGGGATCCCTTAAAGTAGAAGTTCTTAACCTTTTTTTGTGTCATGGGCCCCTTTGGTGACAGTCTGATGAAGCCTATAGACCCCCTTTTCAGAAGATTGTTTTTAAGTAAGCAAAATGAAATGCATTCAATTACAAAAGAAACCAAGTATGTAGAAATACAGTTTTATATATATATATATATGCTATATATGTATATATTACACATGCATGTATGTAAATAGCGTGGCTTTATGCACACATTTATATGCAGATATAGCTATACGTACATTACCCATTATGCACATATATGTATATACATGCGCTCACATACATGCATGATACAGCTTCTTAAACCCCAAGTTAAGAACGCCTGCCTTAGACTCTCTCATATGCTCTTTATCATTAAAATAAAGATATTCCCGTCCTGCTAAGCAGATTTAGCAGGGTTTGGGCTATAGTTCAGGGTTAAGTATTTCCAAATTAAACTAAACCGTCAATCAGAGAAAGCAGTTGAGAGTGGGAAGGGGGCAGTCACTAGTCTGGGGTCTGAAAGAAAGGAGATTGGGATCTGGGAAAAAGCATCCAGAACAAATAGGAAGCCCAGGCCAAGGGCACTGGAGGGTGGAGCCAGGATGCTAGGTGATAGCACCCAGGATGAGGTTTGAGACTAGGACACAGGGCAGCTCTTTTGTCCAGACTCCCAAGCTGAAAAAGGCTAGGTTTAGAGAGGCAAGTATATTGGGCAGCCTCAGAGAGATGTGTCATCAGTGTAAGTTGACTGCACTAGTTTGCCAGCAGGGCATACAAGAAAATGAAGAACTGGAAAGAAAGTGGATGCCCGTTGCCCAGGGGAATGGCTCAGTGATGTTTTGTGCGTCCATGGCGCCTCAAAACCATAGCTCATGACCTCTCACAATGTCAGCCAGAGAACACGCTTCATTCAAAGCAAAGGCATTTGATGAAATCGCCTAAGATTCACAAGAGACCATTTGGCCCATAAGCCCAGGCAAACTCTTCCAGGAAACCCTTGCTGGGGAGAGGATGGTGGTGGGGGCTGAGGGACAGAGCTGTGCCTTGTTGGACTCCACTGGCATGTTTCAGGGAAGCAGCTTTTGCTCTTACCCAATGATTTCAAGCTTACAACATGATGTAATTCCAGAGTGTTAATGGTTAATGTATGTCAAATTTGGGTGTGGGGAGCTGATGTTAGGGACTGGTTTCTATGGTGAGCACAGTGTTTTTCTGTCTCTTTGGGGACTGCAGAATTGCAGGTTCTGGTCACAGTAGCAATTTCCCTTAGGAGCTATGAAACTGCTGATGAATTCTGTGTGGTGGTGCTGCAGGAAGTCCTATTAGCTGTGATAGAATGCCCTAAAGGCAAATGGACAGCAGTTCAGTCAGTCAGTAAATATGTATTAGAGGCTTACTATGTTGTACTAGGCGTTGTGCTAAGTTCTGAGGGGGGAGAGGCAGTGGGGGAATAGAACAAGCATTTATTAAGCACCAATTATTGCCAGGTAGTGCAGTGGATAGAATGCTTTTCCTGGAGTCAGGAAGACCAGAGTTCAGATCTGGCCTCAGATACACACTAGCAGTATGACCCTGGGCAAGTCAGTTGACTCAATTTGCCTCAGTTTCCCCATCTATTAAGTGATCTGGAGAAGGAAATGGCAAACCACTTTAGTATCTTTGACCTGGGTAGGCTTTCCCTTCCTTAAGCAACCAGATTTCTCCCCTTTCCAATCCTCCCACCCTCAACTCTCAGGTGCTTGCTACTCATAGGAGCAAACACTGATCTGCAGCTTAGAGCTCCCAAGCTCGAGCAATTCACCAGCCTTCTGGAGCAGGGCTTGATTATAGGCTTGGGCCGCCACACCTGGCCAGCACTCTCTCTACTGTATCACACTGCCTCATTTTCATCAGGATTTTCTTTAGCTATTTCCAGACTACCAACTGTACTTTAGGTTTAAAAACAATTATTATTATTTACTATTTATGGTTGATATTGCTGTAGCTCTCTCTCTTTCTCTCTCTGTTTTTTAAATACCTTTCAGCAAAAACCTTACTTCTATCCCTTTGGATTGCTTTATTTAGGCTGGTGGGAAAAATGCTGAATAAATTATTTTTGAAATGTTATAGTAACAGAATGTGGTTTTCCCCCGTTCCCTAATGTGTTATATACTTTGTACATTTAGCCATTTTAAATAAAGTATTCATTAGATTTTTAATAAGGTCTCAGACAATAGTCCATAGCTTTCTCTAAATACTATCAGGAAAAGATTGTTTAATGAATAGAGCTGGAACTTAGGATTCTGGGCTCCAGTTGCTGTACTGCTCTGGCTAGGTTGACTTTTGACCACACCATTGGCCCCTCCAGGGTCTATAGTCATCTCAACAATATTTCAATATCGTCAGATATTTTGAGACCATATATCATTAGAACATCACTAAGAGCTTCTCTGTTACTGGGACCTGCTTGTTAACTAAGGCCTTTAATTATTTTTAAATTTAATTTTTATTGATATATTTTGTTTTTATATCACTTGTATTTCCCAAATCATTCTTCCCTCCTATTCTTTCCAGAAAACCTTCCCTTGTAAGGAAGAAGGGGGAGAAAAAAAAGGAAAAAGCTAGTTTTTGTTGCTTATCTGGCAGCTTTCTCAGGTGGAGACAAAATTTATATATCTTGTTAGTTAATAGAATGCATCAAACTAAGACCCTAGAATATAGGAAAAATAGAAGATAAAATCCCTGCCTATAAACTCTTTGTAATGTAATGTGGAGACAAAATTATAAGATGAGGACATTTACCAAAAACGTAATTAATGCTCAACTCAACACTTTAATCTCTCTGTGTTCTCATCAATGCCTTTATATCCTTCAGTGGTGCGAATCTCAATTTGTTCTTATTTTTCACCATGGACAATTGTTCACATCCTCCCCAAAATCCACCACAAGTGGAACACACAATGTGTGTCTGGATTTCTTGACGTTGCTTAGATGCTGGGCTGTCCACTGTAAATCCTTCCCTCTGATTACTTTACTGGAATACCTCTTGTTCCTAGTTATTCCTCTCTGTTTTATGTTGCTTTCCTTGAGCATTTCTTTGTTGGGAATATGTGATAGTCTGCTCACATTCACTACCATGTTTGCCTCTCTGTTGCTCTTTGGGTGAATTATAACTTTGATTCTTCAGAACCTGGGTATTCCATTACTTGCATTATTAAAAGTGCTGTCAAAAAAATAGTCCTTTGTTTCAGGCAGATGTTTGGAGTCAGTAAAAGCATTGCACAATTTCCCAAAGACAATCCAACCTGCATTCTTTCTCCCATTCAGTTTTGAACTCAGCTCCTTACCCACTCATAACGTTACATGTATGACACATGTAAATGCAATACCCATGTAAATGTGCATATATATCCATACACACATACATGTATATATGCATGTCTATATTATTGCTTGACCACTTCTTTGCATTGTCCATCCAATTGGATACCATGGAGAGCATATTGTATAAATGGAAATGTTAGCAACATAGGCTAGATAGAATACGGTGAAGTTAATCAGGAAAAGCTGCCTGGAAGTGGTCGGATTTTCTTTTCAGTGTTAATTCTGATCTTGATAATGATCATCACTTGAGGAGAAAGAAGGGAGAAACTAAGTACTGAGAAAAATACCGTATTTGGTCCCAGAAAACATGATAGAATTTGGGCTTTGGAGTTTATGGACTTGGAGTTAATGGACTTCTGAGACTGACTTCATGGAGAAGAACTTCATTTCTCTGCTCAGAATGCAACGGAAACTTGCCTGTCAGAAAGAGTTTGTCATTCTTCCTTCCAATAATAGCTAATGAGCCCGGAAATTGGATCGAATCTAGATCATGTTAGAAATGGGCAATTCAGCATCAACGTCTGAACGTGAAACTGGAGTTTAAGGGAATTATTACAGCAGGAAGCCTGACTGTTAGTCAGTCAGTCAGTCAGTCAGCAAACAAGCGTTTATGAAGGTCTTGCACAGTGCTAAATTCTCAGGATACAGAAATGGGCAAAAACATGATCCGTGACTCAAGACGCTTACTTATAATAGAGGAGAGAGCACGAGCAGAGCCATGAATATACAAGATAAATGCAGTGTCAATGTAAGGCAATCTCGGAAGGAGGGGCCTAGCAGTGGGGCCACTAGGAAAGGCCTCCTGCCCAGGTGGGGTTTAAGTCTTGCAGAGTGCCATGGCAGCCAGAAGTTAGAGATGAGAAGTGTGTTCAGGTATGGAGGAGAGCCGGTGCGAATGGAAAATTGGGAGAGGGGCCTCTGTGAGGCAGAGCAAAAAGGTCAGTGTCCCTGGATCATCAAAAGTGTGTGGAGGGGACTCATGGGTAAGAAGGCAGCAAACATAGAAGGGGGCCCCAGGGTGAAGGGCTTCAAATGTCAGCAGAAATTTTGTGTTTGATCCTGGGGGCAATAGGGAGCCACTGGAGTTTAATGAGAAGGAGGGATGGCTTGATAAGACACGGACTTTAGGAAAATCATGTTGGCAACGTTATGGAGGATGTATTGGATTGGGGAGAGGGTTGAGGCAGGAAGACCAATTAAAAGAGTGTTGGAAGAGTGATGAGAGCTTGTACTAAGGTGTTTTCTGTGTGAATAGAGAAAAGGGCTATTATATAGGAGTTGTCCTAAAGGTAGAAATGACAGGATTTGATAAGAGAATTGATATAATGGGGATAACACTGAGATTTTCAGTTTAAGGATGGTGGTGCCCTCCTCGGTGATAGGAAAGTTTGGAAGTATAGGGGGCAGAGTGGGGGGGTGGATTGGAAGGGCAAGAGTGAAGACAATGATTTATTTTTTGGATATCTTGAGTTTGAGATCCCTACAGAACATCCAGTTTGAGGTTTACAAAAGGCACTTGGTAATGTAGGAGTAGAGGTCAGGAAAGAGATTAGGACTGGATAAATATATCTGGAAATTATCTGCCTTACGACAATAACTGAACCCATGGGAGCCAATGAGATCACCAAGAGAGATAGTATAGAGTAGGTGTTCTTAACCTGGGGTTCATGAACTGGTTTTTAAAATGTAGTCAATATAATTGGTTGCCTTTGAAATCTTATATATTTTTAAAATATATTAAAAAAAAACATTTTTCTGAGAAAGGGTCCATAGGCTTCACTAGATCAGACACACCAAAGTGTGTCAAACTCCATAACACAAGAAAGGTTGAGAACCCATGAGTATAGAGGAAAAAGAGAAGGGGGAGGAGAATTTGCTTGCTGCAGAGGCCATAGAGGGGGTGACATGTAATTACTCAAAAGTATTCTTTTGTTGTTGCTGTTTGCTTCTTTTGAGAAGATAGGACAGGGTAGTGAGAACGCACAGAATCCAAACAAGATGTTTTAAAAAATTCTCTCAAAGTAAAATTCCATTAAATGAATATATATTGAGTATTTATCAAGGGCTCGGGCCTGTACTATAAGTGGGGGGGGAAACAAAAAATAATGATGAGACATAGTTCTTGCTTTTGGGGGAGTGGGACTTACAGTAGGGTGTGGGGGACAAGTTCCATGCACAGAAAGTTAATTCACAATGTAAGCTCTTGCATTATTTATTTAATGAATGATTCATGCAGTAAGTGCTATTAGAGTCCAGAGAGGCAGGGAGAAATACCACTGCAGGTTGGAGAAGCTGGAGTAGTCCAATAAAAAGCTCCTTGAGGGCAGGAGGGCAGGAGGGCAGGGTGAATTCATTTTTTGTAGGTGAAAGATCTCCATATGATTTTATTTCTCCAGTTTTGTTTGAGGAAAACAAAAACACAATGCCATTTCTAGTCTCCTATAGTTGACTCAGAAAAAAAAATGGACTTGGTGGATTTCACTTAACAGCCCCTTCCCTATCTGTGCACATATTGTATATGCTTCTGGAGGATGGGGGGAGGGCAGCTGATCAATAGACTGGGAGTGAGAAGTAAAGATGACCCATCTGGTGAGAAAACCCCCTTAGAGGAGTGTAATCTGGAGCCCCAAAGGATGCATTCTGAGTCATAGACCCAGTCACTTATGGAGTGGGTCCACATCCCAACCCCACTCCCAAGGGTCACTCACGATTGTTTTTGACTCCTTTAGGAAATGGTTTTGTCCTTTTCTTTAAAACTGAAGGGACAGAAGTAGAGAGGTTGGTCCCTTTTATTGAAAACAAATACATACAAACACACATGTCTATTCACTTTCAAATAACTTCTCCGGGCATCTAAATACATTGTTAAAATAATGGACCTTTCATTGTAAGGAAAAATAGGGAGGAGAAATCATAGTTTAGGAAAAAGAAGTACATACATCTCCAACTCATGGACTGAGCCTGGATTAGTTAATGTGAATTTATTAAATTCCTGCCATCTACAGAATTTTGTTATGACATTGAGTGCAGGAGTGATGGGGAGGGAAAAGGGAGGGAGATAGATATAAAAGAGAAGATACAAACCTTGGCTTCAGGTTGGGGAAAGGAAGTGGTTAGTCACTGGGCCATGGAATCTGAGAGCTGGAAGGAGCCCTAGAAGTCCTCCATACATTCATTTACCCTCCACTTGAATATCTCCAGGGATTAGGAAATTTACAAGGCACTTTATTCTACTCCTGGATGCTTCCGATTGTTAGGAAGATCTTCATTATGTTGACCTGGAATCTCCACAGTTCCCCTGCATTGAATTTATTTGTGCTATCTGGAACAGTATAGAATATCTATTATTTCTTCCACCTGGTGGCCCTTCATATATTTAAAGATTGCTATCATGTTTCCCCTAATTTTTTCTTCTTTAGGTTAAAAGGCCCTTCTTCATTTCAGTCATTTCATGTTGTGTCCTATTCTTTGTCACCCCTTGTTTTTTTTTCGGGGGGGGGGCGGGATTTCTTGGCAAAGATACGGGAGCGATTTACCATTTCCTTCTCCATCTCATTTTATAGATAAGGAACCAAAGCAAACTGGGTTAGGTGACTTGCCTGGGGTCACACAGCGAGCAAGTGTCTGAGGCTGGATTTGAACTCAAGAAGATGAGTTTTCCTGACTCCAAGCCTGGTCCCTCTATCCACTGCACCACTTAGCTGCCCTTTCTTCCTTCCACTGATCCCCATATTGCTAAATTTTAGGAGAGGTCTCTATAGGATTATTCAAGTGAACTGCTGTCCAACCACATATCTTCAATTCTTTGTAGCTGATTTTTTAAAATTTAGTGCAGGGCTATCCATTTATTTCTGTGGAATTTCTTCCAGTCTCTCAAGACCTTTTTGGATCCTAAATCTAAAGTAACATGCATTGGCCAAGCTTCCCAGCTTCGTTAATCATTGATATCCAACCTCAGATGTTTAGTAGCTGTGTGACCTCGGCCTCAGTTTCCTCATCTGTCAAATGAGCTAGAGAAGGAAATGGCAAAGCACTCCAGTATCTCTGCCAAGAAAACCCCAAATGGTATCGTGAACAGTTAGGCATAATTGAAACAATTTAACAATAACAGACAATACACATTTATTTAGCACCAACAATGTGCCAGACACACTGTGTCTTCCTTCTTCTGTTTATGGACATTTGGGAGTAACAGTGAAAATGGAAGGATTTTTATCTAGTAACTCTGATTATGGCAAACTTGATTATTCTATGATGTGCTCTCAGTTTCCCCTCAACAACTTCATCCCTACTCCTGCCCACATCTACACGAGGAATGAAAAAAAAGGTCTAAATTCTGAGACCAGTGAAGAGGTTGCACAAACATTCTGGTAACTTACATGATTCAAGTGGTCCATTTTTCTTTTCACTAAGTAGGATATTTGCATCTTAGAACTTTAACAGTAGATGGGACCAAAGGGATCATCTTAATCATCACCTCCTATTCCAGCCCTTAACATGGTACCTAGTACATCATGGGCATTTAATAAATGCCAGACTGAGGCTCTAATCCTTTTGCTAATCTTCCCTAAAAGTGGTCATCTGGCTTCTATTTGACTGTCTCCATTACTGCTTAATCTAAATTTCCTTTCAAGTCATCTGGTTGTGTACAGTGTGTATGTGAAGGTGTGTGTGGCATGTAGTAGCCTCAGCGAAAGAGGAGAATATGAGTCGAGGAGAGTGGAAGTGAGGATGCGTGATTATGCTACTAACATAAGGCCTTGAGCAAGAATGGGTATGGGGATCTATGCGGTTGCAGAGTGTGGGTGTGGGTGGTGGGATGAGGGAAATCTGGCTTGTGAGTCTGTGCCCATGTGTGTGTGATCCTATGAAAATGAGTCTACAGGTTATGCCAGGCCTCTGAGGGCATTTTGCCAAGGGAGCCATTCTGAGAGTCCCCACCTGAGACTGTCGCAACCCTAAACATCCAGATGATTTCTGAAAGCCTTTTACGATTCTTCAGAGACAGAATGGATTTCTAGAGCATTTATCATTGTATCCGAAGGGGAAAAGAAGGCCATGGAAATATGAAGGGGACTTGCTCTGTGTTTCAAAGTAGGCAAGAAGTGGTTACTGGGAACAAGACATTGGCTTTAGCTTTGGGTGTGGTTTTTTTCCCCTCTTTTTTTCTTTTAAATCTCCCTTAATTAGCAGTGGGGTGAATTCTTGTTCTCATTCTTGAGAACAAAATCTTTAGCTCATCTGTCTTTATTTCTCCCATGCTTTTCCTGTGCTATGATGTACATATTTTCTCCCCTTTCTTTCTTATCCCCAGCACTTAGCACAGTACTTGACACATAGTAGGCACTTAATAAATTTTAGTTGACTGACTGACCGACTGACACAGCAAGCGTACAGTGTTTTGTTGGATGGAACTGAATTAGAGTTGGGCTACTTGTTTTTCATCAAGGGACAAGTATTTCCCAAAGAATTGAGAAGAGGGAATATGGTTGGAGATAGTAGCCCAGGCTGCCTGATACCTTACATTGGAGTTCATTTTTATCAAGCTGGGGTAAAACTGAGGGAGAAACTAGAAGAATGGGTTGAGATTCAAATAAGACGCTTCTTCACGCTTCACGCTTCTCCTCTGTGTAAAAATATTCCATGGCTCCCTATTGCTATGAAAAAAATGTCAAATTCCTCTGCCTGGGGGTTCAAGATTCACCATAGAGTGGGCCTGATATATCTTCCTAACCTTATCTCTCAGTACCCCAACTCTAAGCAGGGTAACCTTCTTACTATCCTGAATTCCTTGAGGGTTTGGGGGGGGGGTGATGCCTTTGCTCAACACATCTCTCCACAACGGGGGGTGCATGCCCTTGGCCTTTTGAAGTTTTACCTATCCTAGCTCAAGGTCTCATTCCCCTGTGAACCCTTTCTCACGATTATGTTTCCCTCCTCTTTACTTCTATTCATTTTGGCCTGTGGGACTCATTGGCATTTTGATAAAAAACAAAACAAAACAATGAAAGCTAACGTTTTAAAAGCACCTACTACGTTCCAAAGACTGTGCTAAGCACTTTATAGTTATTACGTCATTTGATCCTCACAATAACCCTGGGAGATAGGTGCTATTATTATTCCCATTTTACAGGTGAGGAAACTGAGGCAAGCAGAACTTAAGTGACTTGCCCGGGTTAAGTGATTAGCTACAGCTACTAAGAGTCCGAGGCTGGATTTGAACTTGGGTCTTTCTGACTTTGAGCCTGGCACTCTACCTCGTGTGCCAACTAGCCACCTGAGTATTAATTGTGTTTTCATATGTAAACCTCTAGGTATCCTAACTAGACTGTGAGCTCCAGCCAGGCAAGGACCCTTCCATATACTTCTTTGTTTCTTTTGTAGCACCCAGCACCATTGCAGGAGCATCTTGGGCTCTCAAAACACAATTGACTTGAGTGAGCTAGTGGCCTTTGCAGGATGGGAACTTAGAGAAAAAGAATTATGAAAAGATGGGGGTGGGGTTTGTTCCTATCATCTTTTATCAGTACATTATGATGAATAATAACAACCCTCCCAGCCTTACATTGTACAAATCCCAATGCTCCCAGGCTTTTGCTGCAGTGGGAGAAGCTAACCAGGTGTTTCTGGAGAGCTGATGAAACCATTATTACTCATTCCCCAGCTTCCTGTTTGTGCTCACTGCTGAAGGAGATCCCAAAGCCAGTCTGCTGCCAGGCAATCCCTTCTCAGAACACTTTATGCCAAGATTAGTTTTACCAGACAGGTCAGAGCTGGAGCTGTGACACAGAGGACTAGGTCAGGGCTTTCTGCCTATTATACTATGGGGCAATGACACGGAGGGGGTCCCTGTTGCTGACTTGGTGATGCTCCCTACTCCTTTCAACTCTGGCCTCTTAAGGCTGTTGCCGCAGTGCGTGTGGATGCTTCCAGCTAAAGAAGATAGGGTTCTTTAGACTTAGGGGTTATTATTTTAAGTTACCTCCCACAGTTTCTCCAAAAGTGACGTTATCATGCTTGACTTTGACATCCCCTCCCTTTCTCACCTCCCCAGGACATCTTGTATGTCACTTACAAACTAATCCTTCTAAAACTTGACTTCCATCATGATACCCCTCTGCTATTATAAAACCTTCATTGGCTCCCTGTTACCCACAGGACCTTGTGCAGACTTCTCTACTCGTAGCAGAATTTGTCCCCTGCTCGTCCTTCTCTTCCTTGGCACATTCCCTCTGTTCCCATCAGGCAGGTGGGTGTCCTCCCTCTTGTGCAAGAGCTAAGCTCATCAACATTGACCTGATGCTGCTTCCACCTTCTGGATTGATACCCAAGTCCTACATGTCCTTCAAGGCTCCTGCTCAATCTCTTCTTCTCTCCAGGTCTTCTGGGCTTGCTTCACACTCATTTATCTTTCCAGGGAATTCCTATAATAGTAAGATCTCTTTGAGCTGCAGAGGCAGATTTGGGCTTGACAGAGGAAAACTTTTCTAATATTTATGCTATCAAAGGGTAGAATGGGAGTACTTGGTTCCCTCTCACTAAAAGTCTTTGAGCAAAAACTGGATAGCACTTGTTGGGGAGATTGTAGAGGGATTTCAGGTTTAGGTGAGGATTAGACTGGATGGCCTTAGGCTTTCTTACTGCTGATTTTCGGATCCCAGTTTAACTCTGGACCAAATAATCTAACATCTCATTAGTTATTACTTATTATTGTAACTTATTTTTCATTGTTTTTTTTTTCCTTATTAGTTATGTCTTCCCGACCAGTCTAAGCTCCTTTTAGTACAGGGGTCACATCTTCTCGTTCTCCTGTGGCCTTTATATACAGCGCCCAGAACAACTCTCCCTCTGTAATGCCTCTCGGAATCTCTAGATTTTTTTTCTTTTAAAAATGCAGTGATAATACCTTCAGCCGGAGGCCTTTCCCCATTCCCTCACCTGCTAGTGGCCTTCCCCTTCCTTTTACTTCATTTGTATCTTGTGTGTACACAGTTATTTACAGGTTGTGTCCCTCATTAGAAGCTAAGCTCCTTGAGGGCAGGTGCTGTTTTTTGACTTTGTTTTGTATCCCTTAGCATAGTGCCTGGCTGAGCATAATAAAATGCTTAATAAATTCTTGTTGATTGATCAGTATTAGGTGCTAAGCAAACATTTGTTCATTGGTTGCTCAGCTCCACACTTGAACAGTTTTCCGTGCCAGAGGGAGGTAGCTGGAGAGGGAAGGGAAATAGCAGCAGCAGCCCTTTGGAACTGTAGAAACCATTGAAGTCGATTGGAAAATCATCTCCATCAGTCTTGGAGACGGGTTCCATATTCTATTTCATCTGAACCACCCCACCCTCTATCCACCCACTTCCTGTGGAATCCAGCATCATGAATCTGTCAGCTAACATGAATTATGTACATTGGGAGTATGATTCCTCCATTGAAACACATAGAATTTGCTGCCTTTCTTTCATAGGAAGGATCAAGGGACCTTTCGCAAAGAAGTCCATTTCTATGACTGCAAAGCATTGTATAATTGTATAACGTAAGACAATGTTTTTCGAAGACAGTAACTTCAATCTCCTAAGGTCAAGTGACAAAATGCTCTCTGAAGGGATTATGTCTGTAACTTCTGTGTGTTTGCACATCTTGTAATGTAAGGATGCAGGGCAATAACCTGGGGTTGTAATTCTCCTGGGGGGCACTTGTGCCGATGAGTCAGGGAGCCTGACAAGGGGGAAACACTTGGTAACCTGAGCCAGTGAATGTGAAGCAGAGGAAATGAAAATATTGGATTTGGCAGGCGGCTTGCCAATCGCCTAATAGAAAAGGGAACTGAGTGGGGGTAGGTGAACCCACAACCCATTCTGATGACAAAGAGAGGTTGAGACATAATGCAAAAGTACTACTGCTGATAAGATGGCGACCATTGTGGGAACTGAAGTATGTATCAAGTTTGGAGCCTTCTGGAGCTTCAGGTCTCCATCTCCAGCTAGAGACTATTTTCAGTAAGTCTCTGCACCCAGAACTGAATTATCTTTCTCCCTAAAAATGTTCCTACTCCAGAGTTTACTAATTAAATCTAAATCAACTTTATTTACCCAGTCTCATATTGAAAAACTGGTGGTTATTTTTGACCATTCCATCCCTTTTACCCAATATCCAGTTAGATACCAAGTCCTTTTAATTCTGCTGCACCTCTTATATCTGAGGTCCTGTGTTTGACTTTTAAAGCCATTTATAACCTGGGTCCATTCTACCTTTCCAGCTTTTTCAATACTTTTCTGTCGTTTAGTCATGTCTGACTCTTTTTCAGGGTTTCCTTGGCAAAGATACTGGAGTGGTTTGCCATTGCCTCCTCCAGCTCATTTTTACAGATGAGAAACTGAGGCAAAAAGGGTTAAGTGACTTGTCCAGGGTCACACAGCTAGTGTGTCTGAGGCCAGATTTGAACTCACTAAGATGAATCTTCCTGATTCCTAACCCGGTGCTCTGTGTACTATGGCGCCACCTAGCTGCCCCTTCTCACACTTTCCTCCCCTCTATGTAACTACAATCCAGCGTCACTGGCCTCCTTGCTAGTCCTCCCAGAAAACACCGTCTCTTGATTCTGTACATTTTTGCTGTCTCTCTCCCGCACTTGGAATATTCTCCCTCCTCCGTAAGAATCCTTTCCCAATCCCCCTAAATGCTCGTCTTCCCTGTAAGTTTACTCCAAGTTGTCCTATGTCTGGCTTCATAGTTGCGTATTTTCTCCCTTATTAGACTGGGAGCTCCCTGAAGGCAGGGGCAGTTTTTTCCTTTCTTGATATCCCCAGAGCTTAGCACAGTACCTGGCATGTAGAAAATGCTTCATGATTGTTGACTGATTACTGAGTTTTATGGTAGACCCTGCAAGGATGCAGGTGAAACAGATTATAGCATCTAATTGCAAGTATATCCATTAATTGGGGAGATGATATTTTTGTAAGAAAAGTGACCCCATCACATAGCAAGTAATGCGAAATAACATCACTCCAACTGAACATGGAGTACCAAGGGGACCTCAGAGTAGGGTGATCTGAGAGGCTAGGAATGTCAAAGAAGGGTCCCAGAAGGAATTGGAGTTCAAATCTGAAGGTGTTAGATTTGCATTTGGAAGGGGTGGGGGAGAGCGAAGGGAGGGCATTCCAATTAGGGAGAAAGACTTGAGCAAAGGCTTGGAGAGGAGAAAGTCATGTGAGAGTAGGGACGTGTAAGCAGAATTGTGGGGGGGCGGGGTGGGAGGGTGGGTCGGGGAAGGGAATGGAGTAGCCCCTTAGGTGATAGAGAAAAAAGGGCATTGGAGACAGTGGTGATTCATGGGGCTTAAGCTGCGTTTAGTTACGTGTGTGATGGAGCTGTTCTGACAGACTAGCTCTGGCTGACTTCCTAGAAAGAAGACAGGTTCAAAGTGTAGGGGAAGGGACACATTGAGATAATGGTGGGGAATTTGAGGAAGGAGAAGAGAACTGTGAGTCTGGGCCTTAGTGCCCCATCTCCCCCAGCCACTTGTTCAAAAGTGATCTCAGTGAGGGCCAAGACATTGGTTTTGTATCCCTAGCACTTAGCATAGTACCTGCTTAAGAAATGCTTGTTGGCTGATTGACCTTAAAACGCAGTAGAACAAGGGAGGTGGAATTAGATAGATATTGCCTGAGCACTCTTCTAGCTCTAAAGTCGTATGACCCGAAGGTTTCTTGGGCTGAAGAATGGGGTAACTCTCAGACCACCCTACAGGGGTCTTGGGCTGCTGGTTTTTCTTAGCTTGAGATGTGACATTTTTGCATATTGTCCAGGGAACTGGCAAAGCTCTTTAGTTTTCCTGGTCCTGTGACCAGCCCAAGAGCATAACCTTGTTTGGAATAGAGTTAACATGCCTTTGGCATCGAGTTCCAGACTGCAGAACTTCAGCGAATTTTGCATTATCTCATCCAGTGTGCTAATCTCCAGCCAGGAAACCATTACACCTTCCTGAGACACTTATCTAACCATATTCAGAAACACAGCTGCTCTTGGAGAGCTTAGGCTCAGGATGGGTTGTGTTTCAAAGAAGAGCATTGCCCTCTGCCCCCAGATCAAGAGGGCAAAGGAATGGGCCGGTCCACATCATCCATAGGAGAGTGTGTGCTAAGGTTCACAGCTGGGCTCAACACTGCACGTTATTTTCGATGAGAGATATATCTGCTGAACAAAAGACGCTTTGTTCTCTGATGAAGTGGATAGGATTCTCAGTTCTTTCACATTCTATCCCTTTGGTTAGGGGTGTTAGAGGATTGGGATACTAGAGAAATAGAAGGCTTGTCTTCAAGGAACATGGTGCATTCTGGTTTAACCAAAGAGACACAACTCCGTAACAACTAAGGTACAATGCAGGAGAGCGTTCAATGAAATGCTAAGTTGAATACGGTAGATTGGCATGTTTGTTTTGGAGGGGGTGGGGTTCAGACCTGTGCTTTCATCTGTGTGGGGAATTTCTGGTGTGGAAACAACCCCTACCAAAAGAAGACTGGCAATTCAACTGTAGTTTGTAGTTTTAGAGTATTGCTTGGAGTCACTGAGAGGCTCCTTGACTTACCAAAGGTCACACAAGTGGTTTGTATCAGAAATAGGATTTAAAAGCCTACCTGTAAGGGTGACCCTTAATCCACTAAGCTTATGGGGGTAGATTTGGAGCCAGAAAGGACCTTAGAGGCCAAGTCCGAACTCTTCCTTTTACAGATGAGGAAAATGGGTCACAGAGAATTGGAATCAGTTGCACAGGGTTGCCACTCAAACATATTTGAGAAGTTGAATGGTCTTCCTGGTTTGGTTTTTCCTCTATCCACACTTAGATCATGATGCCTCTCCTGATATGATGAAAATTAAAAAGAATATAAATGTAATTAAATAAAGTGTTAAAGCCTGTATTATACACAAAAGTTCTTTGGTTGGTCAGGGATTATTGTTGGTGGGGATTACGTGGGAAAGCGTGGACCAGGAAGGCCCTGAGGACTGGCTAGGATTTGGATCTGCCAAGAGTCAGGTCACTGTAAGGGTAGATTATTCTTTTTCCACATCATCCTGTTGAGAACATGCCACTGTGTTTGCTTTAGTCCCTGGTGGGATCCAACTGCACCAACCAGAGTAGGTTGACTGAGGTCACAGTGGGGCCAGGGAATGGCAGGCTATTATTTTTACCAAAATAAACACTCTGTATAAAGCAGAGCCCTTTTCTCAGTGGAATTCAAAGTCTAGACAATGAACATCCCCAGAACCCTTGTCGTGTGGCTCCTTTGTACTGTTTTGGTGAGCATGGCATGAGATGCGCCTTCTCCTCTTCACCACTGCGCCAACAATAATGGAATGGCCCATGATAACACCAGCTGCTACATTTTGCCAGAACTCTTCTCATCCAGAGCCCTTGTTTAATTCCTGGCACCCTTCCTGGTGTCAGATTTCCTTACTCCTCATTGGGATTTAAGGAATCTTCCTGATGAGAATCAGATTAGACAAATCAGATTCATGTCCAAAATGTGTATCTGTCTAGAGGAGAAAGGAACAGCTTAGCAACCTTCTCCACCACTCTGGAGAAGGGTGATGAAACATGTTTGTCTTGAGTGCTAAACTCCTCGCCCCTCTGAGCCTCAGTTTCATTACCTAAAAATGGAGATATTAACACCTATAGTACCTAGCCCACAGGGATTGTGAAGCTCAAATGAGATAAGACAGGGAAACTTAAAATGTCACCTAGATATTAGTTATCATCCATGTCATAATTAAGTTGACTACCTTTGGAAACAGTATTTGTCCCCTCTCAGACCTCCACATCTGTGTTTGCCAATCCCTAGGATGGCTAATAGACAATTTTCCCCACTCACAAAACCTTTACTTACAAAGATCCTCACTTAAAACCTCACAAGCATACCCCTACCGAAAAACCAAACCCGGACAATTTCTTTTTTTTAACTTAATTTATAAAAAATTTTTGTTTATGGAATAAAACACGTATTCTGCTTTGCTTTATCTCTGCATTTTTGCGTCTCTTACCCATGGTTCTCTGCTGGTCCTGAGCCCCAGGTCTTTGCCTCTGAGCCTCTGAGAACTGCTGCTTTCTGACTTTACAGCAGTCTAGGGTAAAGAATTTCTAATCCACAGTATGATTTCAGTTGAGAAACACTTCTCTAGGGTCTTCATAGGGCAGCTGGGTTCTAAAGGATGTCAGATGAAATCAATGAACCACATCTGACATTTTTCTCTCATATTGTTTTCTTTGAAAAATTAAAAAAGAATCCAATTTTTTGAGTTGATTTAAAGAGCACCAGAGGCCTGGAATGCTTTATTGGCAAGAGCCCATAGGAAACGTGCTGGAAACCAAGTCCTGCAAGTGAACTCCGACCTAAGCTGTGTGTACATACAGGTTTGGAGATGACAGGGAGAACAAAGTAATTGAATTCATTCATTCAACAAATATTTTTTGAGCCTCTCCTGTGTGTACTATACTCAGTAATGGAAAATGATTAGTTATCCTGAAAGGAAGAACAAGAAGAAAGAAGGAAAAAAGGGGGTGCCAACGTTGGGTGGCCTCCAACAATTGGGTGTCTTTAGTGACCAGTTTTCCACTCTAGGTCTTCTCTTCCTGGGCTTTAATCCAACCCCACCATTTTATCTCTGGGTCCCTGAAGAGGTGAGCTTTTTCCAGCTCTTTAGCAACAGCCTGGCGTTGAGCTGATAGTTTTTCCCTTGGGTTCCTCAGGCTGCATTTGTGATAAGAGAGAAGGCCAAAGAAAGGGAAGCCTTTCGTCCAGTTATAATCGCTCCTCTTTCCAGCCTTCATTCAGTGCCTAGTGTGAACCAAGCCTGCCTCCGAGCAGATGCTCAGAGTGAAATGCTCCTGCCCAATTTCCATCCCTATGAGACATTGATAAACAACTGTTAGCCCACATATATCAAATCCCTTCCTCATCGGAAAATTACTAAGTGGCTATCTAGATGTGGAACTGAAATTGCTTTCTCATTAAGCACACAGTTGTATGGGGGCTGGAATGCTGGACTTGGAGGCAGGGAAATCGAGTTTCAGATCCAGCCTCTTACACTTGACCAGCTGTGTGACTCTGGACAAACCACTTCACACTTAGATCAATTCTCTACTTATCTAGTAAGTCTGAGACTTGTGTGATCTGAGATGAAATCACATATCCTCTAAAGCAGACTTTCTGGGAAGGTCTTTTTGGTAGTGGATGGGTAAAGATCGCATCATAATATTAACATTTATATCATTCTTTATGGTTTACAAAGCACTTTGCTGACAATAGCCTCGGGAAATGGGAATTTCTACCTTTAGGAAACTGAGGATCATAGTGGCAGCTGTGTAGAGAATAGATTAGAGTGGGGAGGGATGAGGCAGGGAGAGGAATTAGCTTTTTCAGTAGTCTAGGGAAGAGGCGATGAGGCCCTTACTGTGAGTAAAGGCTTTGCGAATGAAGAGTAGAGGACAAAAGTGGAGACGTTGATGACCATCTGTGACCCTGCTCTTTTGGTTCTCCTACTCCTGTGACTACTCCTAAAGTTTTTAAATTTAATTTTATTTTATGTTAAATTTATGAAATAAAACAAGAATTTCCGTAATACGGTAGAACAAAAAGATGAGTGCACATGAAACTGCAAATGTATTATGTACAACTTGCTATTTCCTTTTTAAATATATAATAAAGTTATCATACATTTCTTTTTTTTTCTACCCTCTCCCCTTCTCAGCCTGGAGATGGCTACCATTAGACAATGTGTGTGTGTTTGTGTGTAGAATTGTTCTATACATCAGTTCATTCCTCAGTTTCCTTTGCTGAATCTTGCCCCTTAAGGCTCTGCTCTGGGCCCTTTTGTCTAAGTACCATCTCCCTTCTATAGCAGATCTATGTACCAGCACCATCATCTCTTCCTTACTCTGATCTCCCATTACCTCATGGGTGGACATTTTGTATTGGATGTCTTAAACTCCCTACATCCACAACAGATTGCATTATCTTTTCCCTCAAGCCCCCTCTTTCCTGCTCCGACTGTCCTTCCCCATCCTCTTAGTCACCAAGTTTCACAGCCTTGGCTTCTTTGTCCACTCTTCTCTCACCCCATCTATCCAATGCCTTGCCAAAGACTGTCGTGTCTACCTTCTCAACATCTCTGCGTTTGTCCTCTGCTCTCCACTCACAGATCAGCACCCTGGTTAAGGTCCCCATAGCCTCTCCCCTGGGCTTTTGAAATAGCTCACTGCTCACTGCTCTGTCTGCCTCCTCGCATTTCAGTCTGTGTTCCACTTAGCTGCTAAAGTGATTATCCTAAGGAGTAGAATAGCTTGGGGCAGCTGGGTGGAGCAGCTTACAGAGCGCCTTGCCTGTCTTGGGGAAAACTGAGTCAAATGTGCCTTGGACACTTACTAGCTGTGTGGCCCTGGGTAAGTCGTTTAACCCTGTTTGCCTCAGTTTCCACATCTGTAAAATGGGCTGGAGAAGGAAAGGGCAGACCACTTCAGTGCCTTTGCCAAGAAAAAACTCCCCGAAAAGGGGTCAGGAAGAGCTGGACACGACTGAAAATAACAAGAGCAGATCTAATCATGACCTTTCCTTTGCTCAGCAAAGTTAAGTGGTTCCCTATTACTTTCAGAATCAAATAGAATATCCTGTTGCATTTAAGCCTTCTTCTCCAACTTGGCCTTTTCCTACATTTCCATTCTTAAAGTTTGTTCAGTTGTTTCAGTCGTGTCTGACTCTTCGTGACCCCATTTGGGCTTTTCTTGGCAGAGATACTGTAACGGTTTGCCATTTCTTTCTCCAGCCCATTTTACAGGTGAGGAAATGAGGCAGAGTGAAGTGACTTGCCCAGGGTCACACAGCTAGTAAGTGTCTGAAGCCAGATTTAAACTTATATAAAGAGGAGTCTTCCTGATTCCAGACCCAGTGCTCTATCCAGATACCTAGCTGCCCCTATTTTAAGGTCCCCTCCATGCACCCTAGCATCCCATGATACTGCCTCTTTGCTGTCCCTCCCACAGTATCCACCATCTACCATCTTGATACCTTGTCATTGACTGTCCCCCATGCCTCTTTATCTTTGCCTCTTCCATTTCCCTGGCTTCCTTCTAGATTGAGCTTAAATCCTACCTTCTGCAGGAAGCCTTTCCTGTCCCCTCCTTCCCCTTACTCCAGCCTTCCCTTTTAAGGTTACCTTCCTCTGGCTTAATTTGTACCTTGAATGTGTCTATTTATATGCATGTTATCACCACCCCATTAGTATGTAAGTTCCCTGAGAACATGGACTGGTTTTTTGTTTTTGTTTTATATTTTTCCTTTCTTTGTATCCCCAGGGTTTAGGCTCAGTGGATGAAGCATTAGGCTTGGAGTCAGAAAGACTGAGTTCCATTTGAATCTCAGATACATACTAACTGTGAGACCCTGGGCAAGTCCCTTACATTCTGCCCACTGAAATGGGGATGATAATGGCATCTCTTCTGCCACCCCCCCCAAAGGCCCCCCCCACCAGAGTTGTTGTGAGGATCAAATAAGGCACAGCGCCTGGCCCATAGGAGTGCTTAATAAATGCTAGCTCTTATTATAATTATTAGTATTAGAACCAGCACCATGCCTGATGCATTCTAAGTGTTGTTTAACAATCACCTGTTCCTTATTGCTTGCTGGTCCATTGTTGAGTGACTTGCCCAAGGTCATACTGCCAGTCGCTATCTAAGATTCAAACCCAAGGCTTGTGACTCCACATTCAACATTCCAAAAAGCATTTTGACAAAGCTTTGATCTTAAATCTAAAAATGAGGGGTGGATGGTCAGCTGTATCTTGGGTAAACATTCCTGAAGTAATCTATGGTTCTGAAGGTATTCTCTACCAGTCTTTCTCTTCCTTTACTTAGGCAATGGCCATGTCCACCTCCACCATGAATCCGTTTGTGAACAGTTCACTCCACACAGTTCTTTTCTTCTGATGAATTGCTGAAAATCAGAACCACCTACACTTTCGTGTCCTCCTTTATTTCTTTTGTGTTAATCTGGGTTGCCCAGTGAGACTTTTAGCTCATTGGGGCAGGCAAGGCCTGCCTCCTTTTGCCTCCTCGCATCTGACTTAGGCCTGAAGCCTAGACAGACAGCCGTCCCTTAGTGAATACTCACTGAATGGCTGCTAACTAAATATACAGCTTGGGCAAGACACAACGCCTCTGAGCTTCAGTTTTCTCATTCTCTGATTGTTTGACCCATCATTTAAGAAGCAGTACTCAGCATAATTTGGAGCTGCTCAGGCGATACTAATGAATTGGGAATTTTGTGAGGACCAGTCTGATCTCACTGGGACTGTGAAGCATTTCAGCAGTGAGATGATGACTCCTGGGCTTGGATATGGCAGACGGGGTTCAAGTCTTGGCTTTTGGTGTTTGTGGGTTGTAAATGTAAAGTCGTCTTGTTTCTCTGAGCTGCAGAAATGGGAAGAATGAAAACTGCTCTAATGACTTAGTTGGGAGGCGAGTGCCCTGGAACTTCAAGGAGCTATAGAAATGTGAATTATTATCATTACAAACAGTAGGATGCTTCCTAAGTTGGCATGGTGGTGGCCTTTGTGAAAACCCTCCAGGCCAGGTCCTTTGGACTGAACTGGGTCCTGCGAAGATTGAGAGATAGGACAGCAGAGAAGCATGGCTGGTACAGACTCAGACAGAAGGCAGAATCTTTCAAGGCTTCCCTTTCTGTCTTTGTGAAATGGGGATAGCAGGATTTCGTTTTAGTCTGGGAGGAGTGCTAGAGAATTCATCTCCGTCTTCCTCTACCCACTCACCCCCCTCCCTCTCCAACAGTGAATTATATAGCATTGGGTTATAGCTATTCCCAGAAAGTCTGTGATTTAGGGATTCAGCTTTATAGGTTCTACTTTCCTATTCTCCAAGTCCCAGACGGACTTGGAATATATAAATGCAGAATCAGGAGCTTAGCCAGCCTGAATGGTAATTTTCCTACCGTCCTCTGCATTGCAGTAAGGAAGTAGTTAGGACTCTTGGGGTATCTTGGCTGTGACACTAAGACACTTGTCAGTCTTCCTTCCTGGGGATGGAAAGCTGAGCAGACTCCTTCCAGAACAGAGTTCTTAGCCTAGCCCTGGGGCATGTGGGCTTAAAAAAAAAGTATACACACACATACACACACACACACACACACACACACACACTATATATATATATATACACATGTATACTTCTATATACACACATATGCACATGTATTAACAAATATATTCCAATATAATTGCTTTCCTTTGTAATTCTACATATTGTATTTTGTGCATTTAAAACTATTATTCTGAGAAGGGGTTCGGGGGCTTCCCCAGACTTCTAAACAGGTCCAGGACACAAAGAAGCTCCCTGCTCTGGAACAAAGATAAAGCTGTTGGGATCCCATGGCATTTTTCCTTGCCATGCACTATGAGTTTGTGTTAATAATTGATTAACAGGACAAACATCTTGTTTTGTCACATTGGGAATTAAGGTTTATTTCATATCGCCATTGTTTATAGGACACATTTTAATTTTTACAGAAAACTGACTAAAGTCGGAAAGACCAGGGCTCTTTAACACCTAGCTCTATGACCATGGACAAGTTGTTTAATTTTTCAGCGCCCTGATGTCTTTCTCCAAGCCCATAAGTTACAGATGAGTCTCCAGTCTGCATTGAGGGAGAGAGTTTCCACTCCTGGGAGTTTCCTACATAGATGAAATCATAGATATAAGCTAAAAATAATGCTAAGTGTTCATTCTACATCTTTATGATCAATAGTGTAAATAATAGGGACTTGGCTTGGAATTTTCATCTCTAATTTTGAATCCCTTGTAACTGGAGGGAGAGCCTTGCTGCCCTATACCTCGGCCACATGGTAAAGTTTACTTTTATCTGAGCCATAAGTTAACATTTATGAGATCAATACCCCACAGGAAGTTGTAACAGGAGGGAATAAACTAACCCAGAGCCCTCATTATCATGGCAGATGTTTGCTCAGGAAGATGCTAGAACACGTTGCTGCGAAATGAGAGGCTCTCCCTGTGGGAGCGCTAACCTTTAGCTCCCTCTTACATCCACACCTTTTTACCAGTTTCATCTTTCTCTGGGGTTCAGGGATCTCAGAGAGATCTTGAAGTCCATGAAGTCAGCCATTTGGGGCGGAGGTCCAACCACTTCTGTGGCTTTGGCAGAGGAAACAATGGCAGGTTCTAGTGGGGGAGGTGTAGGCCTGTTTTCCATCTCTTAAACAGTGTTTTCTCTCATGCTTGGCCTCCAGAGTCACCACGCATGTTTGAAAACACGGATAACGACAAAAACCTGTATAAACATTCTTGTCTTCACCGCAGAGTGTATCCAGTAGCCTTCAGGATTCCTGAGTGTGTGGGGGTGTGACAAGCCAGCCAGAGCTGTTCACTTGGGCAGCTTGGATGCCTAGATTTTTAGTGATGGCACCTCTTGCTTCACATGGGGAAGTGCTCTAGAGGTCATCCTAACGGCCAAGACGCTCCAGCCTTTGGGATCCGTGCAGAGTTGAAGGTGCACTACTTGGTACCCTCATTGGTGCCATGAAAACAAAACTTCCTGCAAGTCTACATGATCTGACTCCTTTCTCTAGGTGTTTTTCTTCCCCTGGGGATATTAGTTAAAATACAGAAGGTACAGCCAGGGGAGAAACCAAGAAAAGGAACAAATTCCTTCTTTCAGGGTCTGTATCCATGGTGCTAATTCTATTCACTCATTTGGAGTGAGCTGACTTTTGTGTGTCAGAGTGTGTTGGGGTGGAGTGAAGAGGGGGGCTGGGATTCCTTCACCCAGGGCACTGCTCTGGGTTCTGGAAGGGAATCATGACTTGCAGTGCTGAGCCAAGGCCTAGACAAGTGACCTATGAGAAAGAAAGTCTCTTAATGGCAAAGGGGTTTGTGAAACCCATCAACTCAGAAGACTTGAAAGCCATGGAACTCCAGATTTGAAGGGAAGATCATGAGCTAGGGAGTATGGAATGTGGTGTGGGCCATAATTCATCCTCCTCTCAAGCTCCATCCCCACAGCCCTCTTTCTCTTTCTGTCCCTTTGTCTCTGTCTCTCTGTCTCTGTCTCTCTGTCTCTGTCTCTCTGTCTCTCTGTCTCTGTCTCTCTCTCTCTCTCTCTCTGTCTCTCTCTCTCTCTCTCTCTCTCTCTCTCTCTCTCTCTCTCTCTCTCTCTCTCTCTCTCTCCACAGAACGATGGTGAGAGTGCAGGGAAAGAACACACAGAAATAACTTTATCAAGATGGGGTCCTACTACATCCCTCTTTGTGGCTCTCCAGTTTCCATAATGTATGGAGCTTGAATGCCTTCCTTTCTTTAGAAAAAAAAAAAGGAAAGAAAGAAAGAGAAATCATTTGAACAGGGATGGTGTCATAGGGGTTGGAAATGATCACCAGTCTGGGGAACATAGCAGATGGGCCCTGGACAAACTTGTGACTTTTTTCAAAGGACTAAGATGAGGTCAACAGCACAATAAAAGATGTTTTACCTGGATTAGCCTAGAGAATGGAATGCTAGCTGAGCATCCCAGCAAACTTGTGAAGCCCAAACTTCTCCTGGTGTCTGATCGTCTGTCACCCATCATCTTTCTTTTCCCTGTTCTCACTCTTGACTTCAGTTTCTGTGACCATTCACTCCTTCTCCCATGTTTTACGTCTTGGAATTATCTTTGACTGCTTCCTTTCTCACCTCTTCTGTCCAGCCAGTTACCAAGTCTCATTGGTTCCTCCTGTGTGACACATTTCCCATTTGATCCCTTCTTTTTCCTGTTGCCATCCTACTCTTTTATTATCTCCTTGCTATCCACCTGAATGATGGCTGTAGCTTCCACAGAACCACAGAAGCTGGAGCTTGGAGGAGATGGATCTCAGAGGCCGTCTCATCCAATGCATATTTGAGAATCTCCCCTGCCCCATCCTTGACAAGTGATCCTACCTGAAAACTTCCAGTTAGGATGAACCCATTGCTGCGCGCCCCCCC
>CM053625.1:277145585-277356444 GCA_028646595.1 Phalanger gymnotis | reverse complement strand
AATCTAATTTTTAAGGTAGTATTTTCTTCAGTGGTCTTTTGGACCTCCTTTTCCATTTGGCTAATTCTGCCTTTCAAGGCATTCTTCTCCTCATTGGATTTTTGGAGTTCTTTTGCCATTTGAGTTAGTCTATTTTTTAAGGTGCTGTTTACTTCAGTATATTTTTCAATATATTTTTGGGTCTCCTTTAGCAAGTCATTGACTTGTTTTTCATGGTTTTCTCTCATCCTTCTCATTTCTCTTCCCAATTTTTCATCTACTTCTTTCACTTGCTTTTCTAAATCTTTTTTGAGCTCTTCCATGGCCTGAGACCAGTTTATGTTTTTCTTGGAGGCTTTTGTTGTAGGCTTTTTGACTATTGACTTCTTCTGGCTGTATGTTTTGGTCTTCTTTGTCACCAAAGAAGGATTCCAGAGTCTGAGACTGAATATGGGTGCGGTGTATCCCTTTCAATTGTCATAATAGCCGTACTATTCTCAAGACTGATATATATAAACTATACATAAGGTGATATAATCCTATATAAAGATGCAAATAATTTGCCCTTATTGATTAATAAGCTTTGTGGGGGTTTTCCCCCCTGTTTATCTTTTTATGTCTGTCTTGAGTTTTGTATTTGGAGATCAAATTTTCCATTGAGTTCTGGCCTTTTTTTCAGGAAGGTGTGGAATTCCCTTATTTCGTTGAATGTCCATCTCCTTGCCTGAAAAATTATGCTTAATTTTGCTGGGTAGTTAATCCTTGGTTGTAGTCCCAGCTCCTTTGCCCTTCAAAATATCATATTCCAATTTCTCCTGTCTTTTAATGTGGAAGCTGAGAGATCCTGCGTGATCCTGACTGTAGTTCCACAATATTTGAATTGTTTCTTTTTGGCTACTTGCGGTATTTTCTCTTTGACTTTGTAGTTCTGAAATTTGGCTATAATATTTCTCACTTTGGGATCTCTTTCAGGGGGTGATTGGTGAATTCTTTCAATGACTATTTTGCCCTCTAGTTCTAGGACCTCTGGGAAGTTGTCTTTAATAATTTCTTCGAAGATACTGTTAAGGCTCTTTTTTTTCATCGTGGATTTCTGGTAGACCAATAACTCTTAAATTTCTGTCCTGGATCCATTTTCCAGGTCAGTTGTTTTCCCAATCAGATATTTCACATTTTTTTCTATTTTTTCATTCTTTACATTCTGTTTTACTACTTCTTGGTGCCCCATAGATGCATTAGCTTCCATTGCTCAACTTCCATGCATTGCTCAACTGTAATTTTTAATGAGTTAGTGTTTTCATTTTGCTTTTGAGTGTCCTTTTCCAATTGGTTGATTTTACCTCTCAGGGTGTCATTTTTTCTATTTAGATTCTGAATCTCTGTGGCCATTTCACCAATCTTATTCTTTAGGGACTTGATTTCATCAGTGGATTTTTTTTTTCCATTTTTTTCCATTTTTTCTTTTACCTCCCTAATTTGGTTTTTAAAATCCTCCTTTAGCTCTTCCAGTAACATTTTTTTGGTCTGGAGACCAGTTCACATTACCTTTTGAGGTATGAGATGTGTCTATAATGTCATTGCTGTCCTCTTCGAAATTGGTATTTTGATCATGCCTGTCTCCATAAAAAGAATCTATGGTCCTCGCTTTTTTTGTGTTCTTCATGTTGGTTAGCCTTTTCCTGGCTTTACAACAAATTTCTGCCTTTGGGGCTCAGGGCTCTCTGTCTCAGCTTTCTTATTCTGGGGATTGTGAGTCTAGTTGTTGTATTTGTGAATTATAGCCTTCAGTTTCCTGAGGTGTGAGGGAGGGGTCTGCCTCCCTGATGTCTCTTTCCCTAGGGGTGCTCTCCAGCACTGTTGCTCTTCAGCAGTGGTCTCAGCTCTTTGTTGTTTGAGCTGATGTCTGGCACTTCCCCTGGGGGAGCAAGATTATGTCTGGGCTCCTGTTGTTGACCACTGCTGGCTGTGCCCCTCTGAGACTCAGGTACTCCCACTACTCGCCCACTGAAGCCCCACTTCTATCTCCTCTGTTCCGGTGTCGTCGTTCCCCCGCCCCCCCCCCTCCCCCCCGGAATTCTCTGGGTGGGGAGGGGAGGGAGTAGAGTCGTTTACCTGGCCATTATGTCTCCTGGAAGTGGGCTGCAAGCTTCGGGAGTTGGTGTTTCACAGCTGGTGGCGTTGTGCTGCCTCTGGTGGCTTCCACAGACTGCCGTCCCGTGTTGGAAGGCTTCCGCTTTGGTCTGGAGCAGCTCCGCACACCCAGCACTCTCCGAGCCTACAGATTCATGCCCTCGGCCTTTCAGACTCTCCTGGCTTGGAAATTTGCTCCACTCAGACTGCTTGCGGTTTCCAACTCTCTCAAATCTGCTCAAATTCACTTTTTTATAGGAATCTGACAGACCTTGTGAGAGAGCTCCGGTAAGATGCTGTTTTCAAGCGGCCATCCTCCATGTGGGTTTCTCATCCAGTAATGCTTTACCATGTTTTTTACCATTTACCATTTTTTTTACCATGTTTACCAAATGTTTACCAAAAACATTTACCAATGTGTTACCAAATTTACCATGATCATTCAACCCGGTTGACTCTTCTTCACACCCTTCTATAAATCCTCTGCAGGAGCTTTCCCCATTGTCCTGCAGACCTCTGTTTAGTTCTCTTGACAGTGCATACAGACCATAGAGCCAGCACCCTGAACTTCAGAGCAAATACAAACAAATTACAAACAGACAATGTAAACAGACCAAATCACTTTGTAGTTACCAGAGAACCAATGGGTCTGGGTTGGCAAAGTGGGGGGAGGGGGTCAGCTACAATGGCTTGCCCAGAGTCTCAAAACTCCTTCCATGAGTGAGCCCCCAAGGCAAAATGCCAACCTCTGAGTTTATATACCTTGTTCAGGGTCAAAGGGCATCACAACATGCGACTCAAACCCGTATAAACTAGGCTTTCCCTTGAGATAAGCAGGTAAAGACTCCTGACTTAATCCAAGAAATCCATGAAGGGGGAGGATGAGACTAATAATGAGGACAGTTCACATTCATGTAGTCATCTAAAGTTTTTGCCAGATGCTTTACCTGCATTATTGAGGGTCACTTTCATCCCTGATCTGTGCTCCTGTGATCTCATTTGATCTTCGTGTCAGCCCTAGGAGGCAGGTGTTGTTATTATCCCCATTTTGCAGATGAGACTGAGAAGGGCTAAGTGACTTGGCTGGGATCATAGAGTTAGTGAGGGTCTGAGGTAGGATTCAATCCTCGGCCTTCCTGACTCCAAGAACACCACCAGGCCATATCTACCACGCCCCTGTTGACACTTGCCTGATGCATAGTTCTATGATCTTATTTGATAGTATTCCCTAGTCAGTTTGGATTAATCACTGTTCTGTAGCCTCATCTTATTACCCCTCTCTATCTTTTGAAATCCTTTCCTTTTTTTAAATAAAATTTGTTTTTAAAATTTCTTCCAATATCCCTTCTCTCCTCCTTCCAGAGAGCCATCCATATATGAGAAAAATATTTTTTAAAGGAAGAAAAGAAAATGAAGAAGAGGAAAATAATCAGCAAAAGTAATCAATACATCAAGAAAGTCTGGAAGTGTTGCATATCTGTGGCCCTCCTACCTCTGCAAAGAAGCATGGCCTGAGGGAGCGGGGAAAGGGGGTCTTCCTATTGCTTCTTTTTTTAGACCATGCTTGTTCTCTGCAATTTTGTAATGTTGACTTTGTACAGTTTTGTGGTTATTGTATTTTGTAGTCATTGTGTATACTGTTTTTGTAGGGCTTTTTTTTAAAAAAGTCTAATTCAGGCGCTGTCTCCTCTGTGGTATCTTGTCAGGTAGAAATGATTCCTTCTTCCCCACATCTCACAGGCCATTTTCATCCCTGGGTTTGACCCTTACGACTCAAATCTTTACTAACTTTACGGCCATGTGTAAATCACTTGGCTCCCCCTACCCCCAGCCTCAGTCTCTTCATCTATAAAATGGGGATAATACCTACATTACCTAGCTCTCCAGGCTGTCCCTAGACAAGTACTTCATAAAAAATTTAAAGTGAGTACAAATATAATAATAATTTTATTAAGAGAGGGGGCAAAATTGAGTTAAACATCTTGATGAATCAAATTCTGGTCCATAGAAGTTTCATTTGTTTTTGTTTTGCGTTCCACAATTTCCGTGCCTAGAAAAATCCAACAGAAATGTGGTAATGATAATTATAATAAGACCAACAGCAACATGAATTTCAGTTATTTGTTTATATGTTTTTTCTCCCTGCTGGATTTTATATATATGTTCCTTGAGGGTAGAGACTGTGTCTAATGTCTTCTTTATATCACCCGTGCCTTTGGTTGTGTCTTTCATATTATAGGTAATTAATAATAATTTGTTGAACTGAATTTAGCCTGGAGCAGGGCCTCAGCAGGCTCTTCCTGAACATCCGTTCTCATTGTGTAGAAAACAGAGCAAGAAGTGCGGATAATCTGAGTGTCTGCTGAGCCCAGGGCGTACCTTGAAAGTTAATATTTGATTTAATGTTTCATTTCAGGCCTTTCCTTAGAATTTGTCTTTCTCCCTAAAATTATTTGATTGACTGAAGTTGAGTCCACAGGTCCTTAGGGATTAGAACTGGGATCAATCTAGCCCCAAAACTTCATTTTACAGATAAAAGTAACAAACTTACAGTGATTTGTCTAAGGAGGGGAAAGGTAGAACTTGAAGCCAGGTCTTCTCACTTCAAATCTAGTACATTTTCAATTATATCAATTTACTCATCTCAGTGTTTTTGTTATTTATGCTTTGTATATATCTTCCTATCTTCCTTCCTTCCTCCCTTCCTTCCTTTCTCTCTCCTTCCTTTCTCTCTCCCTCTTTCCCTCTCTCCCTCCTTTCCTTCCTTCCTTCCTTCCTTCCTTCCTTCCTTCCTTCCTTCCTTCCTTCCTTCTTTACTTCCTTCCTTCCTTCCTTCTTTCTTTCCTTCCTTCCTTCTTTCCTTCCTTCCTTCCTTCCTTCCTTCCTTCCTTCCTTCCTTCCTTCCTTCCTTCCTTCCTTCCTTCCCTCCCTCCCTTCCTCTCTTCCTTCCTTTTTCTTTTTTTTTAAAGCCTCTCTTATAATGGTGTAGTAAAGGAGGAAGCTGAAACTAGAAGGAGGTGGGTAACACAGAAATTTTCCCAAGTTCCCTTGTCACTGAAGATTTTCATGTGGAGGCTGGATATTGTAGAGAGAGTTTCTGTTGGGTAGTGGTTGGACTGGATGACCTCTGAGGTTCCTTTAATCCATTTATTCTGTCAATCAGTGTAGGGGGTTGGAAATCCAGGTAACCAGAGTTTCTGGTTGGCAGAAGTTTAACATAGTTTTATTTTGCTTCACACAAACTCTGTGCCTGGAAAAATCCAGATGCAGCAGTTAGGGTTTCCCCTAACCCTGCAGAAGAGAACTGGGGCTGGTTGCTTCCATGGGGGTTCGTGGGGACCCTGCCTTTTTTGGAGTTTGAAGAAGAGTTTGGGACATACTGGTCTGGCAGTTACTGGACCCTATTCCTAGTGTGACCAAGCTTTCTGAGCGGTGACCAGGGTTTTGTGTTCTCTTAGGCCCCAAAGAGGTTGCTAATTTGGTCTCCCTTTAAATTGGAAAATGTCATTCTCTTAGAATTAACTTAATTGGGCTTGACAGATGGAAAAACGTTGAAGTGTATCACATTTGACCTGATTTATGCATCAGGGATATGTGTAAATACTCCCGGATAGGGAAAACAACAACAAGAGAAATGGAATTGGCAGAAAGAAGCAGAATGAATTGGTAATTGTGTCCTCGCTGAGCCAAGCCCCATTCCCAGAACTCCATCTGCACGCTCCCAAGTCGGAGGAAGTTGGCCTGTACCAGATGGGTTCAGGTTCTTCACACCTGATTTGTTCATTTCCAAGCAATTCCCTAGAACCCGATCAGCTGCTGAAGGAGCACTTCGCCCTCCAGACAGATAGACTTACAAGCCCACAGAAGGGTTGGGGATGGGTTGCCTCAGCAGCCAAGGCTGTGCTGGATTCTAGGTCTTGTATCTAGAATTCCATTGCCATTCCACGGGAGAACAGGGTTGTACTCTGATAAGGGTAAGAGCATCCAAGCCCCTAAGCTTACACTGGAGACTATCCTTTGGCGAGATGGTGCAAAATGTCTTTAGAGATCTCCCCCTTCCCCTTTCTCTTCCCTTTTTACTCTTCATGGCCTGACCTCCCTGGGTAGCAGCCCCGGGTTATGGATGGATCTCATTTCTCTCCCAGCTAACAAAATCTGCTCTTAGCCAGCTGTCATAGAAACATACATTTTCAGAGCCAACCATGAATTTGCTCCTCCCACTTTGCATTCCCACTCTTCGGCCCTCATTACATCTTACCTGGACAATTGCAATAAACTACTGACGGGTTGCCCTGGTCCTAATTTCTCAACCTTCATTCCATCCTCTGTATCATTGTCAAATTAATTTTCCTAGCTCAGTTCCTTGTAAATAGTGGACACTTAGGACACTTTAATATTAGTTAAAATCTTACCCATTTTTCAAAGCCCAGATGAAGTGTCCCTTGAGCCCCCTTATGAGCTCTGATTCCCACCCTCTTTCTCAGAATCTCTCGAGCATCTATCTCCCTATGGCTTAATTGCATTCTGACTTCTTATTTTTCTGCACATTTGTCTTAGACCCCCTTCTCCTTCCCACCACTGTCCCCCATTGTATAATCCCTTTGAATCAAGGACTGTATTTTTTTTTCTAAATAAGTTTCATTGATGTCTTCTGTTTTTTTTATCATCCATATTTCTCCCCAGTATTCCTCTCCACTCTCCCACTGCTTGAGACAGCCATCCCATATGACAAATAATATTTTTTAAAAGTCAGCACAACTGATCGATACATTGCAAAATCAGAAAATGAGCAGTGTGTAAAACTTGTAGACCACTCCCAGGGCTGGGAAGGGGATGTCTCCTTAGAGCTCTTTATTTGAACCATGTTCGATCTTTTAAATTTTGTTATATTCACTTTTGTTTTATTTTGGTTCTTGGTTATTCTTTTGGGGACTGCATCTTACTCATCTTTATATTTCTCCCACCTCTGCTGTACCTGGACCAATACTGTACAGTAATAAATAACAACATGTGGCATTTGAGCCTTAAAGCAGCCCTCTGACGTACATGTTACAAGTATAATCACCCCCGTATCATGGGAAACTCTGGCTCTGAGTTTGTGACATTCATCCCTGGTCATAATTCGTTAAGGGTCTCAGGTATGATTTGAACCTGGGGTCTTCCTGATCTCAGGTCCTGCTTCTCTAAAAAGGTAAGAGTCAATGATCCATATAGTACCATCCATCTCAAATCTATCATCCCAATAATAAATATTCAATATTTGTTGAAAGTAATTTCTTCTGTTCCAACCCTGTTTATTTTCAAGATGGGGAAGCTGTATCCTAGAGAATTTAAGTGACTTGTCCACGGGTATATGGTCATTTGAATGGCTTAAAAGCAAACAAATAAAAAACCAATATCTGTAAGTTTGCCTCACATCAGCAGACTTAGCCAGTTCTTAATTTTTCTATTTTCCCAAGGAGAGATATAGAAAAGAAATCTTCCTTAAAATTGTCTGAGTCATAGCATCACCTTACTCCCTTTTTGTGTTCTCTGGTTACCTCACTCAAAGTGAGAACCTGAAAAGACCTTAGCCTGAAAGGGCCAGGCTCTCCCAATGCATCCTGGGCCATCTCCAGTCATCCTGGTGAATACCGGGCCACTGGACCCAGATGGCTCTGGAGGAGAAAATGAGGCTGGTGACCTTGCACAGCCCTCAAATCAAAGTCAACTGCAAGTCATGTCATCATTTTCCTGATGTCATGGCCTTCTTTGAGAACGAAGGACAAACACAACAACAACAAAAACAATTTTGTGTTCTCTAGTCACTAGCCTGCCTCTTACCTCTAACTGGAAGGTAGTTTCATTGAGGGAATTTGGTGATATTAAAATCCACAGAATACAGTTTTCATAGAGGTAGAGCTGGAAGGGACCCATGTTATAGATGAGAAAACTGATATCAAGTGGTACAGATTGGACTTGAACCCCAGTCCTCCTATTAGAATTCCCATGCTCTTTCCCACTGTCCCATACTACATCTCCAGCCTTTGAGTTCATGTCGGTCATTAAATCTCATTCATTCTGACACCAACTCCAGTGACTTCCCATCCTGTTAGTCCCATGACAGAACTGAGGGACTTCCTCTTTCATTTCACCAGTGACAACATCTTAACAGACCGTGGCAGTCTCTTGTTTGTTGGTTCAAAAGGGATGCCCAAGAGTGTCTCAGAAGGACCAACCACAAAGGCCGGCTGACTGTCCAGGCAGCAGGAAATGTGCTTGGTCTCCCACTAAGCTGCACATTTTCCCATGCTTTTTTTCTTATTCTACAGACTTTACCTCAGGAGGGGAAAAAAAAATATGCAAAGCATTAGAAATAAGCAGTGTGTGAAAAGCTTGCCATCCTAAAAAAGCTAGCAGGCCCCAACCTTGCACCACTCCCACTGAGGGGAGAAATGGAGAGGGAGAAAGAAGTGAAAAGAAGTTCTGTGAATTATCTATGTGAGAGAAATCAGAGTAGCTCTAGGATAGACAGGCCTCTGGGCCATTTAGGAAATCCTCTGCCTTTAGTGGT
This sequence comes from Phalanger gymnotis, assembly GCA_028646595.1. Classification (NCBI taxonomy): domain Eukaryota; kingdom Metazoa; phylum Chordata; class Mammalia; order Diprotodontia; family Phalangeridae; genus Phalanger; species Phalanger gymnotis. Next base: position 277,347,782 of record CM053625.1, on the reverse strand, counting down.
GGGGGAGGGGTGGGATGGGAGAGATGTCAGGTGAAACAAATTCAGATTTATCTTTTCCATGTACGTACACCTGGACCCCCAGCCTGAAATCTTCGCCTAGTCAAATTTTATTGATCCTTCAAGGCCTTTCAAAAAGCCTGCTTTCAAGGCAGTAGGTAGCAGAGTGGATAGAGCACCAGCTTTGGAGTCAGGAGGAGCTGAGTTCAAATAGGGTCTCAGACACTTACTAGCTGTGTGACCTTGGGCAAGTCACTTATCTCTGCTTGCTATTAGCACTCTCTGAATTTTTGTGCCTTTGGGGGAATTCCAGATGACCCTGCCTTAGTTTTGTCAATTGTTCATCAAAATCCCTAGTTTGTAAGATTCTTGATGGAAAAGACTGTGTATGACTTTTTGTTTCTGTCCACCAAAGCAGCTACTAGTACCATTTCCTTCTCCTCCCCCCAATTTTTATTTTGTGCCCAGAAAATCTTAGTTGAGTTTTAGGCTTTAATATCTTAAAATAGCACTAAGACTTTTGGGACACACACACACACACACACACACACACACACACTCACACTCTCTCTCTCTCCCTATGTATATAGTGTGTGTCTGTGAGAGTACACACACACACACACACACACACACACACACACTCTCTCTCTCTCTCTCCATATATATATAGTGTGTGTGTGTATGTGTGTATATACACACACATTGTTTCTCCCTATAAAATAAAAACTCCTCATGGGCAGAGAATATTTCTGTGTGTGTGTGTGTGTGTGTCTTTATATCTCTAGCTCCTAGTGCAGTATTTGGCACATAATAGGTGTTTCATTAGTACTTGATGATTGATCGATTGGGGACCCAGGTATTTAATAAATCGAACTGAGTTAGGCCCAAGGACCACCAGTCTTAACAGAAGGGACCCTGATAATTCTGCTTTAAGGCCTTTGGCCATTCTTTTTTCCTTCCACCCCCATTCACAGTCTAAAGAGCTTTTCTTGTTGGGAGTATTCATAATTGATTTGCAGGTCTTCAGTCTTTGGTTCTTTCTGTATGAAGGTATGTATCTGTATGAATCACAGCTGAAGATTTTCTTGGAGTTGATAAAATCACCATGTAGTAGCACATATGTATTGGCCTTCTCTCATGAAGATGACATTATTGACCCACCATCAGTGAGATGATGGCCTTTTAGGTGATTTCCAAACCCTAGTAAAAGTGTGAAGTTTGGGTTAATTCATCTGTATCCCTCACGTTGCTGACTCATAGACCACAGGCTGGAGTTAGCATGACGATCTCAATCTGTGGAACTGAATTTTTCTGTGAGAGAAGCTAAGGGGCTTGCTCAGGGTTGAAATTCAGGCCACTGAGCTGCCTAGAAAACCCCATATTTGACATCATCTTGTGTGGGACAGCTAGGTGGAGCAGTATATACAGTGTCTGTTCTGGATTTAAGAAGACCTAAGTTCAAATCTGGCTTCAGGCACTTCCTAGCTATCTCAAGCTCTCCATGTGAGATTCCATCTCAGAAACCCACTGATGCCCTTATCTAGAAGTCATGGCCATGATGTGGGGCGGTGGAGTGTAGGAGAAAGAGTAACAGGTCTGCATTCAGATGATCAGTGTTCAATCTTGGTTCTGCCCCTTTCTACCTGTGTGGCTTTGGACATATTACTTAACCTTTCTGTGCCTTATTTGAGCTTATACAATAGATATTCCCTTCATTCCCTAGTTCTAAGAGCATTTATTTAGAATAAATAAATAAAGCATGTTCTTATTCACACCAGTGATTTGCATGTGGTTTCCACACTTATCTGTTCACGGTCTAAAGATGTCCCAGTTAGTCACATTTCCTTAGATGGTAACCTGTGTTTCAGTTCACATTATGGAAATTGTCTACATATATTTTTAAACTTTGTTTTTGAGCAATGGAGAGAATGGCAGTTATTTGATTCTCGCACACTAAGCATAAAAAATTGAAGTGATTCCCAAATACACTATTAAAGTGCCTTTCACCAGCATTGTTACAAACTACATATTTACTGTATAATTTTTAGTCTTGTGAAAGGAGTTTGTAAATAATTATAAGTTGAATAGAGTCAGTGTTGCCCCTCTGTATACCAGATAAGATTAAAGGAATGATTCACACCGTTTACCAACACGCCCCGCCCCCCCCCAATCTCTTCCTCATCCTGGCTGGGAGGCTTTACTATGCTTCTCTGCAATTATAGATACAGCTGTGTTAAATTCTATTTAAAATGCAAACATCCTTAACTGGGTGGCTGGACGAGGGGGTTGGTCTCTTAGGCATTTAGTTTCTCCCTAATAGGGTTATGGGACCCTAGCCCCAAAGCTAGAAGCCACCTTGGAGGCCATCTTTTCCAACCCCTTTATTTTATAGATCAGTCACTTTGTAGAAATGAAACTTTTGATGAAGTGATAGGATCATTTTACAATTGGGGTGCAATGTAGAGACGGCAGGCCTCGGGAGAGGGACCATAGTGAGGGACTCAGGCAGTGAGAGTGAAGAATTTGAGGCTAGGGGAAGAAGATAGAGGCGCCTTTTCAACATCATTCAGTGTGAGGGTTCTCCAAATGGTGGCGTCTCTCAGGTCCTCAGTTTCCACGCCAGGCCAGGGAATAGACTAGGTAATATCTTCAGCTATCCCGTCCAGCTTCAATACTCATTACTACTCTGTACATGTTTTATTCATGTGCACTTTGGCCCATAAGCTGACATCTGCTTCTTTGTAGATAAGTAGGAACTGACCAAGTTCAGAAAAAACCATCTAAGGTCATAATAAATCCGATTGTCTGTCCACATTTGACATGGGGCTCCCAAATAATACATATGTGTGGCAAGCTACGTCCGACTTGAGAAATTTTACAAAGCTGTGAAGCCACTGACAACTAAGATAGCTGGATATTCCATCGTGGAATGTTTCTATCTATAGCTACCCTCCTCCCATCCTCTTATTCTCCTTATTCACTTACATTGAACTGCTCCAAGAATTTAATGAACATAAAATGAGCCTTCAAGGAAGCCAGTGATTCTAAGAGGCTGAGGTGAGGAGGGCCATTCTGGGGGTAGAGGAGATTGTCTGTAAAGGTGGCAGGCAGGAGATGGGATGCTGAGCTTGGGTGACAGCAAACAGGCCAGGCTGGCTGGAACATTGAGTGTGTGAAAGGGAAATAAGCTGTAGTAAGCCTTGAAAGGTAGGCTGGAGTCAGTCTGGGAAGGGCCAAGCAGAAGAGTTGTTTATCCCAATTCTTATTATAATGCCTTGGATTTCTTCCAAAGGATAGCATCTGTGTAAAACCATGTGCTGCTACACAGAGTTTAAAAGGTAATACTATTCTTTGACATGAAAAAAGAAAGAAAAAGTTACTGGTAGGTCGTACAGTGGATAGAGTAAGAGACCCGGAATCAGTCAGGAAGACCTGAATTCAGATCCTGATTCAGACATTTCCCAATGGTGTGATCTCAGGCAAGTCATTTAACCTTTCTTTGCCTTAGTTTTCTTATCTGTAAAATGCAGATAATAATAGTATCTACCAAGAGAAATGATTATTTCTCTCTCCTGCTAATAGCTAGTTATTAAAATTGGGGAGACCCAAGTGTTTTTGTTTGTTTTTCCCCTGTCCCGTTTCCTTGTCCAGTCTCTCTATGACCGGGGTGTCGGAAGATAGGATTAACATTCTCCTCATTCTGGCTTTTGCTACCCCACCCAACTAGCTCAGGCTTGGGTCAGATTCTTTGTCTAGATTGCCCAAGGCTGGGAGTCGTCTGGGTATAGGAATAGTCTCTCTGTCTCAGCCCTTCACTGGAGTGTAAAGTCCATCTCTCATTAACTGTCAGCCAAATCAGAGTTGATTGCCATCCTCAGGAACACCCATCTTCTGAGGGCATAGAAGCCCTGAGCCCACCTCCATGATTGTCTTTGACATTCCAGAGTGCCACGGACCTCCTTCTATTAAGATGCTGGCATTACTAATAAAATGATTAAAATACCCAGAAATTGTGTCTCTTGAACCTTTTAAATACCACACTACCTTAAAGGATTATTATGAAGGTCAAATAAGATAACATGTAAGGTGCTTTGCAAACCTTAAAGTACTTACTAGCTATTATTATAAAGACTCCTTAACAATTAGGACTGACTCTTTTCCAAGTACTTTTTGGTATGCTGACTCTGGTCTTTAAAAAGTCTTTAGATGAACATTGATGGTGTACCCTATCCCGTGCAAGACATGTGAAGAACTGTAGCAAAGAAGAAGGCACTAGCCTCCTCTCTCTCACTCTCTCTCCTTCCCCACCTTTCTCTCTCTCTCTCTTCCTCTCTGTCTCTCTCTCCCCGCCCCATCTCTCTATCTCCCTCTCTCTCTTCCTTTCCTCTCTCTCTGTGTCTCCCTGTCTCTCTGTGTCTCTCTCTCTTTCCCCCTCCCTCCCTCCCTCTCTTCCTCTCTGTCTCTGTCTCTCCCCCCCTTCTCTGTCTCTCTCTCTCTCTCTCTCTCTCTCTCTCTCTCTCTCTCTCTCTCTCTTCCTCTCCTCTTTGTGTCCCCCTCCCTGAGTCTCTCCCTCTCTCTGTGTCTCCCTGCCTCTCTATGTCTGTCTCTCCCCCCACCTCCCCTCAGGGAATTCATAGTTTTGGTAGAGAGACATGATGTATAAACATAAAACAACCAAATATAGGATACTGTATAACAAATCACCGAGAGGTGACTGGGAAATGTCTCTTATCATTTAAAATGTTTTCGTGACCTATTAAAGAGGAGAAGGGAGGTAAATGGAAAGATGGATTTCCCACTTGTACGTAGTCAGCAGCACCCCCTCCTGATCCTGGCATAGGGTCTTATAATGCTCTTCCAACTGATGGGTTCAAAGGGAAAATGTGTGTGTATGTGTGTTGTTGTTGTTGTTGTTTAGTCATTTCAGTTGTGTTTGACTCTTCCTGACCTCATTTGAGGTTTTCTTGGCAAAGATAATGGAGTAGCTTGCCATTTACTTCTCCATCTCATTTTACAGAGGAGGAAACTGAGGCAAGCAGGGTTCAGTGACTTGCCCAGGGACTGATTTTGAATAAATACAGCAGTTTGGAGAAAAACATCTTCCACTCTTGTTATGCCACTGATTTATGGGGCTTGAAGAAAGCATCCATAAAAGGGACAATCTGGTTTCATCCTCATTGCAAATTCAAGACCAGTTTTGCCTATCAATGTCCAAGTCAATTCATTTCAGCCCAGTTCAGTTCCGCAAACATTCACATGGTTGCGGTGTAGAAGGCACCATGCAAAGGTGAGATTGACCTTGAAGAACTCATGGTCTAACAGGGTTCATTGAAGATAGACGCAGACGCCAATGCAGGGCTAAATGTAGTCTCTACCCTTTGAGAAATGGAACAATTGGCCTGGGGGCTGGTGCTGCTGTTTCTTGGGGATCTTCAAGGTGCTGGCCGTGTTGCACATAGTGGGCACTCCAGTGGGTGATGAGAAGGCTGTCAGCACTGCTCTGATCTAGTGGTTCAGCCAGACCTGAGGGCTCTCTTAGGTGAGGGGCAGTTCCTCAATCTGAATTTGTCTGGCTCACAAAACCCCAGGAAGTTCTCCTAAAATACTTACTGTTATCTGTGTTTGTATCTTCTTTTATCGGACTGTAAGCTTCCTGTAGGCCGGGACTAGGTCTTATCTGAACTTTGTATATCTTATCTAACTTGTATATCCCTCACCTGGTACTCTGCATACAGTCAGAGCTTAATAAATGTTGAGTAAATGAATATTTACTAACCAGAGCAGCTAATACTTTGGACTTCCTGGGTTTCCTTATTTCCTTGTGGATGATTTCATCAGTTGAGTGGTAAAACCACTTTTTACCATGCCATCCTAGTGGTCCTTCAAATTCACAAGTGTGGCACAGGAGAAAAAAAAATTAGGAAACTGATATAAAGACAGTTGATGAGTCTTCAGAATTGGGTAGGAGTCCCTGGAATGTAGATCGTCTTTGGGGAACCCCAAGGAAGATGGTAGTAGAAGACATGAGGGTGGGAGATGAAGTGACAGTGCCTTTATATACAGGTTAAAAAACCCCTAAACCAGTATTTTTAGAAGCTTTAATATGTGAAGATCTGCTTTTCCTTTATTGAGCTTCTCTTAGCTTATTTCAATCAATAAATACTTGAATATTTTGGTGGGTCTAGAAGAAATTTTGCTTGGTGACATGATGCTAGAGATTTATTTAGATGGTTGGTTAAGGGGAAGCTTGTGCTTTGTTTTATAGCTTCCACCCTCTTTGTTTTTCCCTTTTCCCATGAATATTTGGGAGTTGCTTATAACACAAGACCTACAGCAAGCCAGATAAAGCACTTCTTAAGTTACTACTATTGTTACCGAGACTATGCTGAGCCCTGGGGATACAAATATAAGTGAGCAAGACATTCTCTGCTCTCAAGGAGCCTACATTCTAGAGGAGGAAGACAGCACAAGAAGGGGAGCTGGAAAAGGAAGGAGGACAGGGGCCATGCTTGCATTGGCATGCTGTGAAGGTGGCTGGGGAGTTTTGTGGCAAGCAAGATAAGGTGGTTAACGAAGGGAGGAAGAGGATGCAAGGGAGGAGTCCAAGATTGGGGAAATGGAAGGGAGAGCATTGGCAGCATGGAGATGGTCAAGATGTGATGTGGAGGCATGGTTCCAGGTAAGATAAGGTAAAGGATCACCAATGCAGAGAGGAAGAGGATGCCTGGGAGAAGTCCAAGGTTGAGCAGGGTGGGGCTGCAGTATGTGAGGTGGAAATGATGCCTAGAATATAGACGACACAGTGAAGAGATGGTGGGGAAGTCATATAGTCTGTGAAGGAGCTGGCTCTAGTGGGTGAGTCTCTGGTATTCGCTTCTAAATTTAGTTGTCGCTATAGTCAGAGTTGCCCTTATAGGCTAGGGGTTCAAAAAAATTATAGTAAATCATCCCAACTCTCTTTCCTAAGTGAATCAGAATCTATTTTTTTCATCAGGTGTTTGGGAATTAAATTAGAAGGGGCCTTAGAAGCCATATTATCCAAGCCCCTCATTTTACAGTTGAAACTGAGAATTAACTTATTCAAAGTCACACAGGTGGACCCCCAAGATCACAGAGCCAAACTGGCTCCAGATTCACTCCTATGCCCACAATGGCCTGTTCTGATGGCATCCCTCAATAGGATTTGTGATTAGATTGCTTTAGGTGTGAAGGTGCATAGCATTGGATGATCCACACTTTTTCTTCTCTGTGTCTGTTGTCCAAAGGTCTCCAGTAGAAAAATATCATTAAATAGCTTAATTGTCCTGGGTTGAGCTGTTGTTATGGTTTCCTCAGTTATACCATCAGTAAGCTGGACAGGATAGTATAGAGTTTTTATCTGAAACCATTTGCCCAGATGGGCTGCAATGTGTATTGGACTAACTTGTTTTCAGCTTGGTTAATTGTCTTCTTCTTCTAATTCTCTCTCTCTCTCTCTCTCTCTCTCTCTCTCTCTCTCTCGATCTCCCTCTCACCCTCCCTCCCTCTCTCTCTCTCCCTCCTCTCTCCTCCTCCTTCTTTTTCCTTTCTCTGTTTTCCTCTTCCTCCTCCTCCTCCTTCTCTCTCTTCCTCTTCCTCCTTTCTCTCTCTCTTCCTCCGTCTTTTTCTTTTCCTCCTCCTCCCCCATCTTCTTCCTCCCTCCCTCTCCTTCTCCCTCCCTCTCCCTCTCCCTCTCTCTCTCTCTCTGATAGAGGAATGGATGGTCCATTCCACCCTCCATTGTGGCCACTTTCATCTCCTCAGTCTCATCGATAGGACCATTCTACAAACCAATCAATCAATACATCCTCAGTCCTTGTGTACCTTGTTTTGGCCTTGAGGGGGAAATAAGAGAAGATGCTTCCAGACCCTTCTTCCACAGCTGCCAAACGGATGCTTCTAAAACCTAGGTCTGACTATGTTAGCCCAGTACTGAAAAATTTTCAGTGGTTCCATTTTGCCTGTTGTAAGGTTAATAGGGAATAAGATCTTCCTGGCCCATCAATAGGCCTCATGTGGAGCCCGTTAAGGGAAGCTTGCTTGCTTGTAGGAAGGCTTTCACACTTTGTGTTAATTTCTAATTAGGCATCGAGCCTATTAATTGAAAGAGTATACATTCTGAGAGGTGAGCTTTTGCTTTGGGGACTTGCTTATGAGAAAGATGTTGTGATTCCCTGGTCGAGACTCTGAGTGGCTGTGTGTTCAGAGCTCCCTGACTCCTCAGAGGTAAAGGCTCTCTCAATTCAATGGTGGATGTAAAGCTTTGATTCAGGCAGCAGAGCTCTGTCTGTTGGTCTTTATTTTTCTTCTCTGTATTTTCTCTGTTTGTCTTTTATACAATTAAAAGAAGATTATTGACCCCTTTTAAGTCGCTTTCCTAGTAAAGCAGATAAAAGAACCTGCACTAGCAGCCATCCTGGGTGTGTGCCAGTGTGGTTGGTATTACACCTGTATTTATAGAAATCTTTTTTCTGGCATTTAAAGCCCTTTAAATTCTGGCCCCTGTTTACTCTTCCATTCACATTGGCCTGATAGCTGTTCCCCATGCTGGATATAACATCTCATATCTCTGTGCTTTTGTGCACTTGCTCCCCCCTATTTGAAATGTGGTCCACTTAATGCTTCTACAGCATAAAATTTCTAAATTCCTTCAAAGCACAGCCTTGGTTTCATCTCCTACCTGAGGAATTTCCCGATCTCTTAAGTTTATTAGCCCTCTCTCCTTCTGGAGATTTCTTTATATATAAATACTTACAATATAAGTTGCATACCTACCTTAGAACATTTATTCCTTGGGGCAGGCTGTTTCATTTCTATCTTTGCATCCTTCAGCACCTCACATAATCACAACTTATAGATGTAGGAGGGGTTTAATAAGTATTGGTTGAATTGAACTGAAAAAAGGAACTACTTGGTCTTTGCCTTTCAGGAGCTTAAAAGTTTAGTTGAGGTGTCAAGGCTAATAATGTACATGAAGCTGTTAGAGAACAGAGCAAGACAGAATGCAATACAGCAATGTTGGGTACCTGGTACAGCCTAGTTGCTATAGGAATTCAGAAAAGGGAGGGGGAGGGATCAGTGTGGGCTGGAGTAAATGAGTAGGACATCAAGGCAAATTTGGGTATGTTCTCAGGAAAGACTTCTTAATGATTAGAGCCATACAACAGTAGGATGGATTGTCTGGGGGAATTAGCAGGTGTCCATTTCCTGGAAGTTGCTGAGGCAAAAAGCTAGATGACGATTTATTGGGTATGTTAGAGAACCAGGATTCTTTTAAGGTAGAGGGTGGACTGCATAGTGGTTGGGATTCCTTCCAGCTCAGAAATCCTGATTCCAGGATACAGGGAAAGTGCTCTGGAATTGGGGGTGCAGGATCACCAGCCTCAAGGCCTGATCTCTGGCTTCTTTAAAACACTAGCCCTAGCAGAAACTGAGCCTCATCTTTGGAAAGTAAGGGAAAAATTCTCTTTGAAGCAGCAGGACATTCCTCCATTTGTGTGTTCCGGCTGTTCCTCATTCATTTCATGCTAATACTCACTTCTGTGTATGTTTTTTCCTCTTGGAATACCGTTCCCTTTTCCCTCAGCCTAGATAATTCCTGTCCATTCTTCCAGGTCCAGAACTGCCATGAAATTTCCCATATTGCCTTCAACCAACACTGACATGTCCATTATTTCCCTATAGTAGATGTCAAACAACTTAGCCCTTAAATATTCTCTTATTATTATCATGTGTGTCTGTCATGTCTCCTCAATAAGAGTGACATTTTCTTTGAGTGCAAGGTGTGTTCCTTATTCTTCTCTTGTCTCCTCTAAAAACCTCATTGCAGACTTGGCCACACAGGAAATCTTTGTTGAATTAAGATGTGGCATTGGGAGAAGCAGCATGCAGGATACATGGAATCAGAGCAAGAATGATCTGGGTTCAAATCCTGCCTCTTACACTTATTAGGTATGGGAGCAGGGGCAAGGCATTTACTAACCTCTCAACACCTTAACTTTCTCACCTGTTAAATAGAATAATGCCATATGAAATGGCTACATTGCAGTGTCGTTGAGACTCAAATAGCATATTGTATGCAAAGTGTTTTACAAACCATCGAGGGTCATATACACTATATACATCTTATTACAATTGCCCTGAACTTAAATAGTTGGTGATGTCAGACCATGTATAGAAAGCAGGCCTCCCTCATAAGCTCATTAATAAAGTTGCCATCCTTTTCTTAATTGCAGATTGACTTGGAACCAGAAGGAAGAGTGTATGTGATCATCGATCTCTCTGAGTCATCAGGTGAAGGTAAGAGATCTTGGCATTTTTTCCCTCTGATCCTGAGTTGCTGTGGTCTGAAAGTACAGGTTTTTGTCCTCAATCTTGCTGTGATCTGGCACAGCAATATTTAATGCCACTGTGCTGATGTTTCAAGAAAAAAATAAAAGATGGATTTGAATGTTCAGGCCTGGATACCTGAAGGTAAAAGCCATCTGTCTACCTGTTAACTCTCTCAGAGAACAGGGATTATTTCGATTTACTAATCTACTTTACCAAGAGAAAGTGATGGAAATAGGAGTTAACGCTGGTGTTGGTTTGTAAGGCAGGCTTGCATAAAACGACCATTTCTCAGTGTGCACACTAATGTTTTTTGGTGTGTGGAGTATCTAAATATTTAGAAGTGAAATCACTAAGTCACTAATATCTATAACTACATTTACATACCTATATCTAAATTTCTGTGGGACCATAAGGAGCTGAGTGTTAGTTTGTAGAGAAATCTCCCAGTTGTTCATGGATAATGGAGAAGAATGGTGATTTCCTGCTCTTAGGTTGCTTTGTTCTTCCTCTTTTCTGCTCCTAGTTTCCTGGGTCTCCTAGGTAATTTATTTGCTCTCTAATACCTGAGGGTTTGTGTTGGAAGTGAGAATAAAATCAAGGGAACCCTGTGAAACAAAGCCAGACACCTTTGCTCTAGCTCAGTGTATCTGATGGAAAGGTTCTTTGGAAGAGTAAATTGGGTTATAGCCCTATTTTAGAGATAGGATTATTTGGGCTGTCTCGTCTCCTCTTCTCCTTGAAAAGCATGGGAAAGAACCATTGGCTGTGTTGTCACAAAGAAAAAGCTTGGTGTCAATGAGTTAATTTTAGTGGTTAAATAAAGAGGGTTGGGTCTGAAATGGGAAAGTCACAGAGGACTCCACACCCTTCTTCAAAGTCAATTTTGATAGAGTGTGTGTGGCCAGACTGTGATAATTAAGTTCATAGACAGACTACCACACCCACATAATCTCTACCCCTCTCTCTTTTAGGGGAAAAAAGTATGTGTGTGTGTGTGTGTGTATGATAAAATAAAGGAAAGAAGGAAGGAGGAAAGAAATAAGCATTTGTTAAGTGCTTACTATGTGCCAAGCCCAAGGAAATATAGTTTCTCTCCTCAAGGAATTTATCTTCTAATTAATGGAGAAGGACACACAAAAGGGAGTTGAAAAATGATGGAATTGCCCAGAACAGTTTTGGAGTCCAGAAGGTAGGAACCGAGCTGATAGGGAATGAAAACCATCTCATGCCCATCCACAAAATGGAGGCCCCAGGAGGAACTCACCAGTGGGAGAACGTGAGTCTTACAGAAGGCTATTCTAGGTTGAGAAGGCTCATAGGAATGGTTGGATGTTCTCAGATGAGGAGACGCCAGGTGCTGGGAGAAGTTCCAGCATAAGACAGCAGCAGAGACATCGTTCTGAATTCTGTAAGCCAGGAATAGGGATGCAAGGGAAATGAGGATGGAGGAATTATGGAACCACCCTAGGCTACTGGGCAGAGCACGGGCTTGGGCCTCACAACACTTGGGTTTTAGGCCTGACCCTTCTACTAAATCATTGGGTAGTGATGACCAAACCCCTTGTGTCTCTGAGTGTCAGTTTCCTTATCTGTAAGTAAAAAAATAATGCTGACATGTATAAACTATCATTTCTGTTTATAAAACACTTTAAAGTTTTTGAGTACTTCACATATATTATCTCATTTGAGCTTCACAATAACTCTATGAGTTGGATGATCCCTATATGTAGCAACAATGCTACATGCAGCTGCTGTGTAAAGCTAATAACACCAGCACACAGGAGGGCTGCTAGCACAGGTTCTTTGATCTGCTTTTCTAAGGAAAGCAACTTTAAGGGGTTAACAATCTTACTTTAATTAAACATACATATATCATTCACTTAGCTCAGGGGAAAAAGTCAATACCCTGGACTTCAGAGCAAATACAAACAGAAATTACAAACAGAGAATATAACACAAGTCAACAGACAGGCTTCTGTGTAACAATAACAATACATACATAGTTACCAACATCTGGGTTTTCAAAACGAGGAGGCTCCTTAATGGCTACCTAGAGTCTTCCCATGAACACTCTTCCAATGAGTGAGCTCCCAGCAAAATGTTAACCTTAGAGTATATATACACTTCTTCAAGATCAGAGGATGTCACAACTATGTCACTCAAATTCATATGACTTAGGCTTTCTTGTGACTTAAGCAGGTCATCAAAAACTTTTGATTCAATCAAAGACTGATTGAAACAAAGGCAATACTCAAAGGCACCTGATTGCCTCAGGGCTGGAAGCACTACAAAAGCAAAAACGGCAAAAAGTCCCACGCTGCTTGCCATTACACTGTATTACAGATGAGAAAACTGAGTCTCAGAGAAATAAAGTGATTTGCCCAGGGTGATGGGGGATCAAAATGCAACCAAGATCTTCCTGACTCCTGCATGCTAGTCCACTCCATTGCCCCTTTGTTAAATAAGGAGGGATGGGCCAGTGGCACTGGCTGATTTCTAAGGTTCCCAACAAGCTTTGAAATCCTACTATTCTATGTGAATAAATGTAAGGGGAGGGGAGGAACCCCTGTCTCTAAAGTTTCCCAAAGGAACCTGGACAAATGATGCTACTCTGCTGATTTCCCTTTGGCTAATTAATCACCTAATTTTCAACATGTGCTATATTAATTCAAAGTAATTCAGTGACTGCAGGGAATGATGGTGGGGCAGGTGAAGAATCATTGTGAGAATTAATCAAGCCTTTAACATCTCCATTATTGGGGATGGATTGTAACTTTTAACATTTTCACCCTAATCAGTTATTTGCATTTTCTACTCTTTGGTGAAGTTGGTTTTACCAGCTTACCTCCTGTATTTTCAACTACAAGAAGTATGATGTAATCTATCCTAGAATATGGAATGTATTTAATCATGATCCTACACCACCCTTCCCCTCCCCACCACTTTGAACAAACTAAAGATTCCTATAGAATGTCTGAGCTCAGACTCTAGCGAGACACTAGACATGCAAAATTAATCACTTACTCTTTCTCTGTGTAAGCTGCAGTCAAGTAGATAATTAAATATAAATTTTCTTTGCCGAGAAATTATGCTAGTATACATTCAGCTGTATATTTACTCTGGGAACCTACAAATAGGAGGGCAGAGTTTTAAATTTTGTATAAAGCAATGGATGGCAAGATTCTCTTTGACCAATAAGGAAAACACATTTGCTCATAATGGGAGGGAAAAGACAGACAGAGGAATAAATAAATAAATTACCAACAATTGATTTCATTCCTGTTCCTACTCCTCATTGTCACATTAATGGCCGAAACAATTTCCATTTGGCTCAGTTCTTTGTGAATTTTTATCTCTTCCATCTTATGAAAATACGGTTTGCCCTGGACGTGCTGACAGATGCTCGAATCAGCAAAGAGCTAACAGGTGTTGCTTTCCAGAGAAGAAAACTTTCAACCCCCCTCCCCTTTCTTGCCATTTGTGAAATCCCAGCCCTGGATCAAGATCCTAGTAATAGGCAGGAGAGGGAACTTCCATTTTTTTTAAACTTTAGCTTCTAATCTCATGTTTTCTGTTTGTTTTTCCATAGCCACTCTGTGTGACCCAGGAAATTCTAGGCCCTGGGTGCCCAACTGTGGGGTTTGTTTGCAGACAGATAGCAGGACAAGGCTGGGAGCTAGTGAGTGTTGGGGGTGGGGGAATGGGTGTAATTGCTGATCTGTGAAGGACCTAGATTTAAACAGTCATGACAGATGGACTTTTTTACCTTTACCTTTTACCTATTTTTGGACAAAAATCTTGGATCATTGCACAGGATATGTACATATGTGAAAGAGAGGGAATGATTGTGCTATAGTGGAAGGGCATTGATTCAGGAGGCAAAAGATTTGAGTTCAAATCCCACCTCTGATGTGTGGGTGCATCCTACCTGTATAATTATAGGTAAGTCACATAACCTCTATGGGCCTTGATTTCCTCCTCTTTAAAATGAGGGGGTTGGACCAGATGGCCTTGGGCGTCTTTTCCATGTCTAAATATGATTGTAATACAAGTGTATGTCAAAATAAGAATTATCACACAATGAAAGACCCTAATGAGTACACTTTGCACAAAGTGGGAATAGGGATATGAGCTGAGTTGGGCTTTCTTCACAGCTCTTGTTCTGTCATCACTTAATAATTAACTTGAATCAACCCTCCTAGCTTAACAAATGGCCATCAATAGAAAAACCCATGAATATTCCAAAAACAACAGGATATATATAAATTTGCAGTTGTTTGGCAGAAGGTATTCAAGTGAAGGTGTATGCATAATACCTCTCTTTCTCTTTTCTACTGTGCTTGGAACATCTTTTTTTCTAATTTGTTGCAGAGAGCCTGGGTGTTTTCAGTCCTCTAGAGCTGAAGGGAATGTTATTTTTAGCCTTCTAAGACAATTGTGAAAGGCAGCTTAGTATAACAGCCTGACTGCTGGACCCAGAGTCAGAAACCTTGGATTCAGATACTGCCTCTGACCCTTACCACTGTGACCTCTGACTAGCTGTGACCATAAGCAAATCACTTAGATTGTCTGAGCTTCAGACAATTCTCTCATACTTATCAATTCGGTTATAGACATGTTGCAATCTTTGTTAAGTGGAGGATGTTTCTTCTCAGGGCCTTAATGTATCAATGTCTGACAATTGCGCTAATAGAATATTTTATTTATTTTTTTAAATAACATTTGCTGTTAATTCATTGACCATTTTTTCATTAAACATTTATAAGCTCCTACTATGTGTAAGCCTCCATTCTAGGTTCTGGACAACAAAGATAAAGGAGATATTTCAAAGAGATTATTATAATCTGCCACCATGGGACATGAGCTGTATATGCCCATGACTATAATAAAAAAATAGTATGATGAGTGCATGAAAAAATGGCATCCATGGTGCAACGAGGCTTCATAGACTGGAAAGATCTTGTCCATAGGTAGGGGATCCTGGAAAGTTTCATGGAGGAAGTAAGGTTTTCGTTCAGCAACACTCAAAAGCATTTATTACTATGATGGGGGCCAGGGGAGCTACAAATATCAGGTCCTTTCCCTTAGGTACCTTATAATTTTGGGGTCAGATGACAAAATGGTTCATAAAATCATACAAATTAATATGGAAATAAGTGCCTAAGAGGAGTATTAGGCAGCTTAGTGGTGCAGTGGATAGAGCACTGGACCTGGAGTCAGGAAGACCTGAGTTAAAATATATTGTCAGACTCTTACTAGCTGTGACCCTAAGCAAGTCATTTAACCTCTGTTTGCCTCAGTTTCCTTATCTGTAAAATGGGGATAATAACAGCTCCTACCTCCCAACAACAGGGTCTTGGGAAAGGGTTGTTTTACGGATCAAATAAGATCATTGTAAAGCCCTTAGCACAGTTTCCTTGCACATAGGAAGTTCTATATAAATTGTAGCTGTTACTGTTATCATCACTGTTGTTATTTGCTATGAGATCAGATGAAGGAAAAATGACTTCTGTCTTTGGGGGCAGGGTATCAGGGAAGGTGTCACAAAATAGAGGCGGTTATAGATTAAAAAAACGGTGGCTAAGGTCTTCATCAAGCGTATGATTCTGTTGTACAGAATAACACAATGCAATAGGTACCTTTCAAAGTTTGTCTCAAGGCTATAATGGGGAAAATGATCAGCAAATCCATAAATAGTCCTTTCACATACAGTACCCAGGCTTAGTGATTGTCTAGATAATACCTTTTTACTAAAACCTTTCTTTAACAGAAGGAGCATGAAAATATTTTGTGAATTTAGTGAATAAGACTTCCTGGTATACAATGTGAAATTTGCAGATTGCAAACATTGTCATTTTCTAGGGACCTCTAATCAATGCACAACTTGTTACTAAGCCTAATGCTTCAATTAACTTTGGTAACAAAAGAGTAGACAGAAACACTACTCATAAATGTGCAAATTTCCCTTGTCTATGAACATGAACTAGTATTTAGTTTATAACTGTGGGATTTTTGCACATTACATATTAGTATTTATACTATAATAGTAACTTTTTCATTGAGAGTATGGTCATGAGAGAACAAACAAAAAAATAATGACACCCATTAATACTAATTACAAGATTTAGAGCTGGGAGAGACTTTAAAGGTCATCTGGTTGTCCAGTCCAGCCTCCTGTCCCTTACTTTCCCTTATACGTGAAAAAATTGAGGCCCAGGGGTGAGAAGTGACTTATTCTAGGTCTCACAGACAGTAATTAGCAGAGTCAGGATTTGAACCCACCTTCAGACTTGTATACCACATTAATATATTCTTTCTAATAATTTTTTTTTTCACTGCCACACCATCCTTCTCCTACCTCCTTAAGCATTATTGTTGGTGTTCAGTTGTTTCTGACTCTTTGTGACTCCATTTGGGGTCTTCTTGACAAAGATACTGGAGCGGTTTGCCATTTCCTTCTCCAGCTCATTTTACAGATGAGGAAACTAAGGCAAATAGAGTTAAGTGACTTGCCCAGGGTCACACAGCTAGTAAGCGTCTGAGGCCAGATTTGAGCTTAGGAAGGTGAGTCTTCCCCACTCCAGGCTCCGTGCTCCATCTACTATGTCACCTAGTTGTCCTCTTCAAGTTTAAGTGTTTCCTAATTCTTGGTCATCTTCTCATTGTGTTCTATGCTCTTCCCTTGGGGGTCTCATTAGTTCCCATGGGCTTCCATGACTCCCAAATCTATATATCCAGTCCCAGTTCTCTGTTGAGCTCCAGCTCCATACTGTCAACTGCCATTGGCCACTTCTATGTAGATTTCCATTGGCATTGAAAACTCAACATGTCCAAAATGCCACTGATAATCTTCAACACCCTGTTCTACCTTCATTTCCCATAACTGGCCCACTGACCAACTTTTGTTTTTGTTAAAGATATCCTCATTCTCTCAATCAGCCAGCTTAGTTACTCTGTAATTAGCAGAGACTCTTCCGGTCTCCCTCGCCCCTCACTCTTGATTCTCAGTTGCCAAAGTCTATCAATTCTAAATTCACAACATCTCTTATACCTGTTCATTCATTAGCACAGTGCTTGGGGAAGGTGAACCAGTTATTCTCTCTCTTTATGGAACAGAGACTTTATGAAAAATGGACTAAAAATGATAGAATAAGAGACTCAGACTACAGAAGAAATCTAAATAGAAACATCCAAAAGGCAGCTGGGAGTATGGAACCTGAGCTCAACTAAAGAAATTAAGAATTAAATGGATTGTCCAGGATCACACAGTTTATTAGTGACAGTCAATTATTCCTTCTTGCTGTGGACATTAATTAGCCTTTGATCTCCTGTGACATTAACTGTATTTCACATTCTTCTTTATAATACCACGATGGTGTTATTTTCTGAGGATATTTTCTTTTGAGTCAGACTGGAAGTCTCCTAGCTTCCAGTTCCTTTCTGATTCCATTAGCCTATGCTGCAATAATTGGGAATTTTGTAAAGATCACACCGCTTTATCTTTGTCTCTCTCCTATCTTTAAGAACCCAGAGTATTTTTTTTTTTGCTAAGGAAGAAGCTGAAGTTTTGCTCATTGTTAGCCCTAAATTCTGAGTTAGGAACAAACATCCCCCAAAGGGGCCCCTGAAGTCTCTTCACTAATTATCAGATAAACATACTCTATCTCTCCAATTGGCAAGGATTCTTGTTGTTGTCCACTGACACAGGATTCTTTTCTCTCCCATGTGGCCAGGGAAGAAAAATGCTCCCGGTGGGTTTGAATTGCTTAGGTGATGGGTTTTGAGACAAGTCTTCGCTTCTCCTTAGAAATGGAAGCTTCTTTGGCTCTCATGCAAGAGGGCAGTGGTCCCTTTTGGTGTCTTCACAACACCAGGTCAGGCCCATCTCTGGATATTGATACCAGACTCAACTCCAGCGAGTTCTCATTTCTCCTTACTATGTTCCCTTGCTCCCTCAACACAATTGCATTCTTTAAATGTGATGGGGCTCCAGCTCTAAGGAGAATTCTACTTTCAGAAGCTGAAATGGAGGAGGCATTCTCTGTCTTGTTATTGTGCCTCAGTGAGGGACAGGGCTGTACGACAACATCTCATTTGCTCTAGGGTTCTGCTGAGGCTGTAGTTCTTGGGCAGGTTTTCATCCCATCAGATTTGATGTGATTTTAAACTGGCTTCCAGTTAAGAGGTATCAGATAATTAAAAAGCAGTGCAGTCTAATGGGGATAATAGGAATAGTGAGGTAAGCACCAGACTGGCTGGGTTGGAGTCCTGACTCCATAACCTGCACGCTGTGTGACCTTGTTGAGTCAATTCACTTGTGTCCATGTTGCTTCCCCTGATAGAATACAAGCGTTTGAGATCTTGTCTTTGCATCCCCAGTGCCTAGGTCCTAATAAATGCTTGCAAATCTCAGGGTTGTTGTGAGGACCAAATGGGTTATTTGGAAAAGTGCCTAGCACACAGGCACAAAGTAGATACTTAATAAATGCTTGTTTCCTCCCTCCCTCCCTTTCTCTTTCCTTCCTTCCTTCCTTCCTTCCTTCCTTCCTTCCTTCCTTCCTTCCTTCCTTCCTTCCTTCCTTCCTTCCTTCCTTCCTTCCTTCCTTCCTTCCTTCCTTCCTTCCTTCCTTCCTTCCCTGAACTTCAGTTTACTCATATATAAAAAGAAAATAATACCCCATATTGTGAGAGGCAGAGGGTGTAGTGGATAGCTAAAGATCTGGCCTTAGCATCAGGATGAATTGGGCCCAAGACCTGCCTCTGACAAACACTGTCTGTCTAATGCTGGGCAAGTCAATTAATCTCTCATTAGCCCCAGACTATAGCAACTGCTAAAATGCTGCTTTTCAGATATGGTAATCAGTTATGATTAGAAGTGCCTGCAAATGCCTGGAGAGTTCAGAAGAGGGAAGAGGTTGCCCTCTGCTCCAAGGAACAAGGAACGTGGTATTTGGACCAAGAAGTAGGATATTGGTAGTTTCCTTAGCAGTTGCTCAAGTGGGAATATCACTTTAGGAGAGCCTAATCTGATCCAGGCCTTGAAGACTGCTGTGATGTGCCCACTGCTTCTCATATCTATGACTAGGGAGAGGAGCCCTTGGGCAGCAGGTTTTAGCTCTGTTATTTCATCTGACGGGATGGGGTTCCCAGGGGTGGCCAGATGTGTGAGATCTGAAGCAAGGCAGTTCCGCAACAAGAGCATGTTATGAACAGACTGCCCCAAGCCTCTGTCAAGGCATTTCCAATGTTTCAGAGACGCATGGCTACAAATACACTATGAGAAATAAGTCAAGAACTGCTCATTTCCTTCTAAATGGCCTCTGGATACAAAGTAGTTCCTTTTAAATGAATCATCCATGCTTAACAGTACTGACTGCCAACCATTAGCCAGTGAATAAAAGACATGAATCCTCAGTTTTTGGAAAGCAGAGCGATTTATGATCATTACCAAGGCCTGCTTTCCTTGGGTGTTAAGGCAGAATGTTTCAGGGGCCCTCCATAAGCAAGGACAACTTGAGTATAGCTTTATTTTAGAAACATGGCCAAAATTGTTTCCAGCTTTTTCATAGAAACTCCAAACACTGATAAGTTACTGGGAGATGTTGTGGTGTGGGGTGAAAGAAAATTGATACTTGGGTTCTAATTTAGGTTCTTGTACTTTCACCAGACTACGTGACCTTGAACAAGTCATTCCCCTTTCTGGGCATTAATTTCTCCAAATTACTCCAAATTAATTACTCCAAAATGGAAAAGTTAGACTATTTGATTTCTAGAGTCCCTTTTAGCTTTACCATGAAAAGAAGAATGTTTAGTAGCATGTATATCATAAATATTATTTTTTTTATGAGGAAAGGAGTAGAAGTTCTGTACCTTTAATTTGATTAGTTTAGGAATTTCCTAGTGTGGAAATCCTCTTGACTTCTCTGTAATATCAAGAAGGCTGCCCAGGGCACTAAAAAGTTGAGTGTCTTGCATACACATGGTATATGTCAGAGATGGGATTAGACCTAAGTCTTCCTGACTTCAAGGTTAGCTTTCTAGCATCTATTGTAGAGTGCCAGGCACAAATCATGTCTAGAAGTAAAAAATCTCGTATAGACACACATACACACATACATGCACATATAAAGAAATATACGCAATAGAATATTACATATAATATATATTATTTATGAAGTCTCCTATATTATATATAAACCTAATAATTTTATAAATTATATATGTTATGTTATGTTATATGTGTATGGGAAGAGTTTTATATACATATAAAACCTAATAATCTAACAATTATATACATACACACACAAAGATAAAACCTCTTCCTCTTTCCCCATATATATTTCTTAGCACCTAGTCTAGTTACTAATGAAATAATTGATAAAGGAATAAACATGTCAAAGGACACGTTTTAAGCTAGGTTCACATTTGACAAGGCCTTTGTATTCTATTATTGCATATGAACTCTCTGTTTCTTTGGCTGCATCCAGCTCTGTCTTGTAAAGAAGAGGGCTGCCTGAAACCCCTGCCTATAGCTTAGCTCAGATTGGGTCGTATGCCTATAATTGAATCTTTTGCTGCTGTTGGTGTCCACATGGCCCAGTTTCAAAGAAAAAGGGTATTTCCATTCATCTAACCTGATTTAGAGGTCTGTCTTTCAAGACCAATTACTTGGTTCTTTTATCCGGTTGAAGCTGGCCATTGCTGACAGTCATATTGATTCTTCTTATTAACCCAGCTTTGTTGAAACATTCACATTTTCAGAATCAAATACATTCACTGTCTTTAAGTGAGAACCATTAACACTCTGCCTTTAATCTCCCTACTCTATTTTATAAACTTCTTGGGGGTGTGTGTGTGTGTGTGTGTGTGTGTGTGTATAAAACATCTGATGTCACTTTAATTCATCTTATTTTGTATCATTATCATATTATGCCATGTTATTTTGATGGAACTGGGATCTTATAGATCCCCTCGTGGAAGATTTGCCCGACGACATGGAGAGAAGTTGCCCAGATGAATGGGCATGGATGAGTTAACAATCCACATTGTCAGGAATACCCACATCAAGAAAATCACATATCTATCCAGAGATGTGGAATGTAACCCATCTATGTTCTCCTATCCTTGGCCAGTTCTTCTCTGTGTCTTCTTGCTCATTCTCCAAAGCGGAATCCCACCATACATGATGGGGGCCTTCCTCTAGTCCGAGGATCAAATGAGATAATATTTGTAAAGCATTTAGCACAATTCATGGCAATTAGTAGGTGCTTAATAAATGCTTGTGTTCTCTCTCTCTCTGTCTCTGTCTCTCTGTCTCTCTGTCTCTCTCTCTCTCTCTCTCTGTATCTACCTCTTCCTCCCTTTTATCGTTGTGTGGCTGCTTAAACGATATGTAAACTATCCATGGGTTACCCCTTTCTCATACCATATGATGGCCTCACCTTCTTTTCCAGTCATAGATTTCTCTGATGAAATCCTTTGCACAATTCTCGATTGGAAATATGGCACGAGCCTTTGCCACCCACCATGCATGGGCCTCCTTATCACCCTTGAGGTGACCCTTGACCTTAATTCATCAGACAATTCCATGACTACAGCTTAATCAGTAAACATTTGTTGAGGCCCTGTCTGTGCCATCCTCAGATGCCGCCCCTTTTGTTGTTATTCAGTCATTTCAGTTGTGTCTGACTCCTTATAACCCCCTTTCAGGGTTTTCTTGGAAAAGATACTTGAGAGGTTTGTGATTTCTTTCTCCAGCTCTTTTTACAGATGAGAAAACTGAGGCAAACAGTGTTAAGTGACTTGCCCTTGCAGCCTTCCTAGGTGATCTGAAACAAATGCAAGCTAATTTTTAGTGATGTGTGATCCCAGGTTGTAGACTGAGTAGCATCAAGTGAAGTTAGTCTTTCCCGTCACAAATTTAAATCTCTTAATCTCTTCCCTGTTCTTTTCTGTTCAATTCAACAGACATTCAGACAGGCAAAATGTATTAGGTACTTACTCTGTGCTAGGTACTGTGAGATTTTGTTGTTATATAGTTATTTTAGTTGTGTCCAACACTTAGTGACTCTATTTGGAATTTCCTTGGCAAAGAAACTGGAGTGGTTTGCTCATTTTAAAGCTAATTTTACAGATGAGGAACTGAGGCAAACAGGGCTAAGTGACTTGCCCAGGGTCACACAGCATCTGGGACCAGATTTGGACTCAAGAGGAGGGATCTCCCTCACACTAGGTCCGGCACTCTCTGCACTGAGCCACCTAGCTGCCCTAAGCACTGTACTAAGTACTTATTAAATGTCTGCTGGGTTGGCACTGTTTTCAATGACATGGAAAAATTAATAAGAGAAGCTTATATTCCATGTCCTGCTACACCAGCTCTCCCTCCCCCACCTCTGCTACACCTTCTTACACACTTACTAACTACATTGTAAGGTCCTTCCTTACGTAAGGCTATTATGATAGTGCAAAGGAGATAGATACAAATCATGAGATGTGGAAATTCTTCAGAGTTAATGGAGAGACTGGCTGCAGTAGAATCTCTCCATCAGATGGGAAGCAGATGGTGACTAGATTCAAGATACACTATATACCATGAGGTCCCCACCTTCAATCGAAAAACTCACAATATAGTCATGGAGATAAGATGAGTGCCCACGGGGCAACAGCAAATGATAATACAGAGTGTACATCGGGGCAAAACTGTGTGTTGTGAAATAGAAATGGTGAGGCGTGGAGAGGAGAGAGATCAGTGTGAGTTGGAGTGTTAGAGGGCTGCTTCAGGGAGAAGATGGTCCTCAAGTTGGGCTTCAAAGTGTGGATGAAAATACCATACACTTATAGAACATGTGATAGTCCATAAAATGCATTTATACCCAATATTTCATTCAGTCATAAACATTCTATAAGACTGGTAGGGAAAAATTTAGATAAGTTTTTGTATAATACCTTTTCACTTTCTGGCCCTCTGGGTGGTAGAATGAGTGAAGGGCAGTAGGATGTCAAATGATTGCAAAGAGAAGAGGTATATTCTGAAGAACTTTAATGTCTCTCATGAAAGGACTTTGAATTTGATTATGGAGGACTGGAGTTCATTAAATAGAGTTGTGACATATTCAGACCTATACTTTAGGAAAATCTGTTTGGTAATTGGAGGATTGGATTGAAGTGGGGAGAGACTTTAGTCAGGGAGCCCAATCAGAAGGCTATTGTGATCTAAGTGACTGATAAGATAGAGGAGTAGACATTTTTCCTGACTCCCCAGGACCTTTCACACCTTTCTGAAATGAAATTATGTGCTAAGAATAAAGCAACTTCACTTGTCTCCATGGTCTAGAACACCCAGAATCCAAAAGAAGATTAAAAAAACCTTAAAATGATGCCTACCCTGAGCTCCCTCAGCACCCCTTCCCCATATCTCACACTACCAGCAACACCAGCCTAATGAAGAACCTGATATTTGGGCTTACAACCCAATCCAACTCCATACCCTGCTCTGTTCCCCATCTTCCATTTCCTATGCTGTGGAGACTCTGACTTTAAGTGTAGAAGTTTGCTGGGGCCATAACAAACATTCAGTGCCATAGCAGCTTTCCAGGGGCTAAAATTTTGCTGAGGCCATGACAGACAATGAGGTGAGATGGATAACATTCTTTGCTGCAAAAGATCTCTGCAGGGGAGCAGGAGAACAGAGAGAAGGGGGCAGGATACACATCTGGGCTTGAAATAGAGTTCAACCTCACACCCTCACGTCCTTCTTCCCAGAGTCTCAGAGATCCAAACTACAGAAATTAACCTCTCTAATACCAGCATTGTAACATTCTAAACTGCTGGTGCCAGGAACAGAGAAAATGGGAAAGGACACTGTATGTGGTGGTGTTTTGTGGCACTCCACTAAGCCTGAGGGAAAGAACTCAGCATCCAGCTACACCTTCTCTGTTCCCACAAATATCACCTGGGGCAGAGACCTAGGCTTATGAAGCATGCCTTGCCCAGTATGGTAAAAGAGTGAGGCATGTTGAGATCTAGCCCTCAAGGAAACAACGAGAGAGAAGGGAGAGAGTCAGAAAGTGAGCAATAGGGGGAAATAAGGGGAAATAACCAAACAACTTAGGAAGAGGAAAACTCAAAGACCTTGAACATAAGCAGATAAATAAGGGAAACAACAACAAAAGAATATGTAGTCTCTTGGTCTAATATATGAGTTCGGGCACCTATGGATAAATACTGCAAAACAAATGAAAATGATCCAACACTTAAAGAGACAGAACACCTTGTGGAAGGTGAGGAAAACATGGAAGTATAATGCACTGCTCCTTAATGGTTCAAAAGAGAAATGGGAATTATGAGTGTAGAGCATATGGCCTGCACAGCAAAAATAATGGCCAGAATAGAAAAGCTAGAATCTGCAATGGCAAGTCTCACCAAAAAACAAGAGAGAGAACAATAGATTGGGAATGCAGATACACAAATATGAAAGACAAGCTAGAAGAAGAAAAGCAAAAAAACCCCAAACAAACCAACAACCCAAAAAATAACAAACCTATCACTAAAAGACAGTATATTCGCTCTCCAAGCAAAACATATTGATCTCAAAGACAGGATGAGTAGAGACAATCTGAGGGTCATAGGTCTCGCAAAAGTACATGTCAAGATGAAAAACCTGAATACCATAATACAAGAAATAATATAAGAAAACTGCCTAGAACTGCTGGACACCAAAAATGAAATGCCAATTGAATGAATTCATAAGTCTCCTTCAGAAAAAAAGACTATTGCAATTGTCTAGGTGAGAAGTGATAAGAGCTTAAACTAGGGTGGTGGCTGTTTTAGTGGAGAAAGGAAGAAGACGTATGTGAGATATGCTATAGAGAAATGATAAGATTTTACAGCAGATTTGATATGTATGATGAGTAAGACTGAAGAGTGAGAATAACATTGAGGTTTTGAATTTGGATGACTGGAAGAATGGTGGTCCATGCATTAGTGACACCGAAGTTCAGAAAAGGAGAGAAAAGAGAGGATTTGGGTGGAGGGGAATGATGATGACTTCCGTTCCGGACATGTTGGTTTGGAGATGCTTAATGAGATATCCAGTTCAAAATGTCCAACAGGCAGCTGGTGATTCCAGGGCCGAGCTCAGGAGGGAGACTAGGGCTAGATTAATAGATCTGTGAATCCCCTGAATTGAGATGATAATTGAACCCATAGGAGCTGATGAGGAGAGAAAAAAAAAAGAGCAACAAGGGCAGTGCTTTGGGAGACTCCTATAGTTAATGGGTAAAGATCCAGCAAAGGAGAATGAGAAAGAGTGGTCATTTAGGTAGGAAGAGACCAATGAAGAAGCAGGATCACAAACTCAGGGGGGAGAGAGTATTTAGGAGAAGGTAGTCATATGCTGCAGAGAGGTTCAGAAGGATGAGGATGGAGAAAAGGACATTCTATTTGGCAATTAAGAGCCTATGGATTATTTTGGAAAGAGCAGTTTTTGTTGAATGATGAGGTTGGAAGCCAGATTGCACAGGGCTAAGAGTGGGAGGAGAAGAAATGGAGGCATTGAGTGTATATGACCTATGACTTTTTCAAGGAGTTTAGCTGAGAAGGGGAGAATTATAGAATGGTAGCTGGCAGGCATGGTAGGATCTAGTAAGGGTTTTTCGAAGGAGACTTGGACATATTTATAGGGGGTAAGCAAGTAGCCAAGGAGATTCAAAGAGAATAACAGTGACTGTGGGAATAATCTTTTGAAGAAGATGAGAGGAAAGGAGTGAGGATATATGAAAAGAAGTTGGCCATGGGCAGCAGAATGGCCACCTTACGTTCAGAAACTGGAGTGATGTCAGAGGGTATGAGATGATGATGAGTATATCAGAAGGAGCTCTTAGTGAATGGCCTTAGCTTTTTTGATGAAGTATAAGAAAGGTCTTCATCAGAGAAACTAGAGGAAAAGGGAGATTGTGGGAGACTTGAAGAGAGAAGAAAAGGTTCAGAATAGTTGCTGTGGTGAGTAGGGTGATAAATCAGGGAGATATAGTACTGGTCAGTTGCTTTTTTAGACACCTCAAACTGGATGTCCCATGGGCATCTTGAATTCAGAATATCCAAAATGGAACTCGTTAACTTTCCCTCCAACCTCTCTATTACTTAAGGTTAGGGCTAAGGTTAAGTGTACCAACATCCTTCTAGCCACCCAAGCTCAAAACCTCAGTTTCCCCTCGATGTATTTCTCACTCATTCCTCATCTTCAGTCTGTTGTCCGAACTCTTGTACCAATTCAGAAGGACTTATGATGAAAGGTGCTGTCTTTCTCCAAAGAAAGAACTGGTGGAGCCTGAATGCAGATTAAAGATACCTTTTCTTTGTTTTTTTTTGGTGGTGGTGGTGGTGGTGGTGTGTGGTGGTGGTGGTGGGGTTGGTTTTGTTTCGTTTTGTTTCACAGCATGACTTACATGGAAATGTGTTTTGCATGACTACACATGTATAACCTATGTCAAATTACCTGCCTTCTCAATGAGGGGTGGAGGACAGGGAGTGAGAGAGAGAATTTGGAACCCAGAATTTGAAAAAAAAAAAGAATGTTAAATTGTTTTAACATGTAATTGGGGAAAAATAAAATATTAAAATTAAAAAAAAATTAAAAACCCCATCTCCTACATGTAACTTGATCTCAACCAACCCAGTTCAGGTCCTTATTACATCTTGCCTGGTCTGTTGCTAGAGCTTTCTAATTGATATTTTTTTTCCTCAAAAATCTCCCTGTCCCAATTTAATTCTTCACATAGCTGACAAAGCGATTTCCCCAAAGCTCAGGTCTGACCATGTCATCTCCCTACTGAAAAACTCCAGGGGTTCCCTATTACCTTCTGGATCAAATGTAAACGTCTCTGTTTTATATTTAAAGTAATCCCTTCATAACCTGGCCCCTTTCTACCTTTCCCATCTTTCTTTATTCTCTATTGCACTCTATGATGCAGGTATACTGGCCCACTTACTGTTGCTCAAATAAGATAATCCAACTGTGGTCTCCATATTTTGGCACTGGCTGTCATTCTTGCATTGCTCTTTCTCCTCATTTCTGATTCTTAGGTTGTTTGGTTTCTTTTAAGACTCAGGTCAAGTGATAGGTTTCCATACAAGATATATACAGAATAGATAGCTAGCTAGCTAGATAATAGAATTGAACATATACAGAATAAGCACAAATTTAGAGAATCCACTGCAAATATCCACATAAGACTATTTGTGCCTGATCTGCGGTAGAGCATTCCAAGCTTCTATTGGTCTGATCAGCCACAGTCGGATACATAGTAACTTGACTCTAGCATAGTGATGTCATTTTGGTCCTCTTCGAGAACGAAAGACAACAACCGGCCAACCAACCACACAGAAGAGATGGAAGACCATCTCAGAGGGAAATTCACAATTCAGTTACAAGGACTCTTTCTACTAGTATGTTATGTTGTTCTGGCTGTCTATGCAAGCTGCCCTGAAATAGCTAACTCCGTGTTTCCCTAAAGGCAACAACAACTCAGGGACCACTTAAAAGTCAATAGAATTGAAATTGGCATGCATAATATCCCCAAGCTTGAGACAGTGTTTTCTTAAGTTTGATATCCTTGTATTGGCATACTTTTCTTATTCTTTACAAAGATTGATTAACAGATTGGTTATTGGTTTTATGAAAAAACCCTAAGGCCCACACTCTACAAATTAGTATAGAAATGGGTTTCTTAAAATGACTAGAAAAGAAAAGATAGCTGAGGTTAGCATGTGTGACTGAAGTGTGCTCACAGCTGAAGTGGTGCTGTCTCACTATGTAACAGGTGTGCACCTAAGAATTAGTGTGTGTGTGTGTGTGTGTGTGTGTGTGTGTTGTGCATCTAATTTTTGTAAATTGAATTTTGTTTCAAGTGCACTGAGGCAATTAACTGCTTAAATGAATTGTGGATTCTTGGCTTTTAAACAAGGCTTGCAGGAAACCTTTTTTTTTTTTTTGGTGAGGTGATGATTAGTCATGAAACTGGCTTTAAATTCTGACTCTGCTACTTGCTGACTGTTTGACCTTGATCAAGTGACCTTCTGAGCCTCAGTTTTCCCATCTTTAAAATGAGAGAATTGGACTAGATGTTCTCTAAGGTCCTGTCTATCTCCCAGTTTTATGATGATGATTTCATGATCTTATGTTTTCTGTATTTGGGTTTTCAGGCATCAGATTCGCTTAAAAGGAGTCTCCCTTCAGAAATGAAAGTGCCCATATGGAGAAATTCATAGCAGCTACAAAATTCCCCAACACATGATTATTGAGATGGGAAAGACCCTTTACCATCTTCAGGCAATGCACAGAACCAAGGAATTCCTGTCTGGGTTAAGGGATATGGGCCCTAATGATTGCAAAATTAGGGAGCCCTTTTTTTAGAATATGGTTGGCTTTCCTATGCATTTCACCCCTCTTCATCTCAGGGCTTTTATCTGTAAAATAACAAATGGAGCTAGATGATTTCAGGTCTTTTCCAGCTCTGACCATTGGAGGAAATGTAGGTTTGGAGTGACTGAGGCTCTTATGTAGAAACTTGAGAGTTGATTGAATAAAAATAATGTCTTGAAGCCATGAGAGTAGATGATGTTGCTGAGGGAGAGAATATAAATATGAAGAGGGAAAAAGTCCTAAGACAGAGGCTTAGAGGAGGCCCATTCTCAGGGCAGGTGAATGTTGTTGAATCAGTGAAGGAGCTCGTGGTTGGACAAATAGGAGGTTCACCATGAGAGAGCAATGTTAGAGAAGCCTAGGAAGAAGAGAGTGTTCTGAAGAAGGAAGGGAGTCATCAATTCGGTTCAATGCAATAAATGTTTATTAAATGTCTGCTATGGATTAAGTACTTCACTAGGGAGCTATTAGGTCTACAAAGAAGAAATCTAAAATGTGCCTTTTCTCAATGATCCTGCTCTACTTGAATGGAATATCAGTCAAATGCCACCGAAGTTTAAGGAGATTGAGAACTGATAGCACACCATTGGAATTAGCTAAGGGGTGACTGATGATGTTGAAGAGAAAGATGACCTCAGAAGCCATATGGCAAGAGGTTGAGGGATAATTGGTTGATGAGAAAGTAGATGCAGCTAGTGGGGACTACAAGAGTAGCCTAGGAGTTTCATAGTGAAGGGAAAGACCAATGTAAGGCAGCAGTTTGAATGTATTTTAGGGTCAAGAGAAAAATTTAAAGGTAGAAGCAACTTAAGGATGGTTGCAGGGAAGGAGAAAGTGGATAGGATTGAAAATAAGATAGTGTGGGCTGGGAATGGAGAATGATGAGTGTCTCAAACTCCCAAAGGGAATATCCCAACGGGTAATCAAGTAGGGTAGGTAGTCTTAGCAAGAAGAAGGGCCACCAATACATTTAACTACACTTTCCCCATATTACACAACACTTTCCACTTACCATGCTTCTTGCCACAGAAAAATTATTAACTGATGTTCTCTTATATTGATTTAAGGCAAAAAAAAAAAAAGAACCAACAGTCATAAAAAAAATTCAATTTGTACTCTAGGCTTAAGCAAACCACTCCTATTTTCTACTGAGTTTATTTTGCAGATCATCAATTGCCTTATGGATGGATTTCTTCTATTCCAGCAGATTAACTTAAAAATTATTTATAACCTTAGTTTTAATAAAAACTTCCATTTTTGAATATACTTCCCTCCCCTACCCAGAGAGCCATCCTTTATAATAAAGAATAAAAAAGAAAAAAAAAACAGTTTTGCAAAACTAAATAGCACATCAGCCTGTCTGACAGTATATGAAGTACTTGACCTCCATAATCCCCTCCACTGCATGTATGTAAAGGAGGGAGGTGCCTTCTTGAATCCCTTCTTGGGGCCAAGCTGCATCGGTATAATTGTAGTACATTTAGTTTCAATGTTTTTTTTCCCCATTTACATTGTTGTGGTCCTTATTGATATTGTTTTTCTGGTGTTATTTACTTCACTCTGTATCAGTTCAAATGAAGTTTCCTGTGCTTCTCTTCATGTTCATTGTTTCTTACCACAAAGTAACATTCTGTTTCTTTCATGTACCAGTTAATTAATCAATAAACATTTATTAAGTGCTTACTATGCCAGGTTCCTTGTTAATCACTGGGGCTACAAAAAGAGGCAAAAGACAGTCCCTTCCCTCAAGGAGCTTACAATCCAATAGAGCAGACAACAAGCAAACAAATATTCAAAGTTGAGCTATATAGAGGATAAATAAGAAATCATTAACAGAGGGAAGGAACTGGACTTACGAGGGGTTTGGGAAGAATTCTTGTAGAGGGTGGCATTTAGGGAGGTCAGTAGGCTGAGTGGAGGAAGGAGAACATGCCAGGCATGGAGGACACTGCCAGAGGAAATGCCCAAAGCCAAGAGATGGGAGTGTTGTTTGCCGATCACTCAGAAGGCCAATGTCACTGGATTGAAGAGCACATATCAAGGAATAAGGTGAAAAAAGGTATGAGGTATGAGGGGTCCAGGTTATGGAGGGCTTTCAATGCCAAATGGAAGATTTTGTAGTTGATTCTGGAGGTGATGGGGAGCCCCTGTAGTGTATTGAGTAGGAGGGTGACATGATCAGACCTATGCTTTAGGGAATGACTTTAGTGGCTGAATGCAGGATGGATTGGAGTGTGGAGAGACTTGGGGCAGGCAGACCCACTAACAGGCTATTGCAATAGTCTAGGCATGAAGTGAGAGCCTTCCCTAGAGGATGGCAATGTCAGAGGAGATAAGGGAGTGTATTCAAGAGATATTGCAAAAGGGAAACCACAATTTTTCTTGTAGCCATTCTCCAGATGATGGGCATCTACGTTGTTTCTTCAATACTACCAAAAGTACTCTAGCATTTTTACCTTTAAAAGCCAGTGATACTGTGTGTGGAGGTTACTGTATGCAGTAGCCAGGCTTCTGAAACCCCAGGCCAGATAGGCTCAGGAAAGTATTCTTAAACTCTCGACGTTATTTCCTCCCTCCCTCCTGTGAATGCTCATCTGCTCCATGTGGACCAGTTAAGCTTTTCAGGGCCCTGTTCTCTGCCTTCTGGGACGTGAAGTCGTCTGATAAACAGGATTACTACCAGTAGGTAATGATGATTTTAATGACTCAATGCGCTATTTCTGCCATGTAATATATTCATGTTTTAACAGATGACTTCATCCAAGGAAGAATTCTAGGGGCCTCGGAAGATTCTGTGTGTGGGGTGGGGTGCGGGGGGAATGAGGGGGAGGTTTGTTAGAGTCTGTCATTACCTTGAAACTCTGTAGAGGCTGGCCTTCTAAGTCTGTGATGACCTTGGAACATGTGGGATTTCCTTGGGTCATTGGTCTTCATCTGTTAGTGGTTCCAGGTCCAAATACTGGGGCTTAGGGACAAATACAGAGCCCTAGGCTCCGCGTGTCAGCCTAGAGAAGGAGCCCTTTCCCAGGTCATAGGATTTAGAGCAGGAAAGGACATTGAAGGTCTTCTTATCCAACGCTCACATTGCACAGATGAAACTGAAGTCCAGGGAAATTAAATTATTTACTCAGGGTCCCTAGTGCTAGGTAGGGGCGTCAAGACTCAAACCCAGTTCCTTTGAATCCAAATCCAGTTGTCTGTACTCTAGTCTACACCATGAACTGGAAAATGGGGTATAGAATAGTCGTTGTACAGCTTTTTATACACATATATATTATTTTTAAATTTGGAATATATATATTTATATTCCATATATATATATTTATTTCCCCCCACAACTGCATGTTAAAAACAATTTCAAAACATTTTTTAAAAAGTTTTAAGTCCCACATTCTATCCCTCCTTCCCTCCCTCCCCTTTCCACCCTTCTCTCCTGTCTGAGACAGTAAACAATTAGACATACATGTTTATACGACTTTTTAAATCAGAGGTTTGGAGCTGGAGATAGCACTATAGTAGCAGGTACATTTCTGTTTCCTTTGGATGACTCTCCTGGTTTGGGTGTTGTTTCCCTGTCATAAGATCAAATTCAGCAAGGGAAAAACACATATTTTTATTTTTTGAAAGTGCTTTTGAAAATATTTTTTACTTTTGTCATACTACCTATCGAATTTAATTCCATAGTTAATCTGAACCAGCCTGAGCTCATACTTCTGTCAAGTAGTACCTGCATGTTTTTATCTACCCAACCCATTTATTAAGCCTTTTCCCCCCTTATTGTCACAATCTCTCCCTCTCTCCCTCTCTCTCTCTCTCTGTCTCTGTCTCTCTCTCTGCCTCTCTTCTCTCTCTGTGTGTGTGTCTCTCTCTCTCTGTCTCTCTCTGCTTCTCTAATCATTCATGTGTAATATTCATGATTTGCTTACTTTTTTATTTTTAAACACTTAGCAGACATAGCAGACCTAACTATGTACTGAGTACTGGGGTAAGGGCACATTTTTCAAACTTCTGGAGTGTTCAATGTGCCTTTGGATTTTTTGGAGTGGGGGAGTGTAGAAAGGAGGAGAGCAGCTGTGTGGCACAGCAGATAGTGTGCTGGGCCTGGAATCAGGAAGATTCATCTTCCTGAGTTCAAATCTGGCCTCAGTCACAAGCTGTGTGACCCTGGACAAGTCACTTAACCCTATTTGCCTCAGTTTCCTCATTTGTAAAATGAGCTGAAGAAGGAAATGGCAAACCACTCTAGTATCCTTGCCAAGAAAACCCCAAATGGGGTCATGAGGAGTCAGACATGAGTGAAAAATGACTGAGAAACAACAACAGAAGGGAGGACAGGGAAGGAAATCTAACCATTGAGGGGTAGAGTTTGGCCCCAAGGCTTATCAGCTTTTTCCCTGTCCAGGCTGGTACATTCATTGGTAGAAGGGCTTTGATTTCCAGGCTTTGGCCTTCACTTCTGGCGCAGCTCGTGTTAGCTTTGCTGGATTTCTTTCTAACCACGTTAGCATTTTCCTTGTTGCTGTAGAAACCAGTCTGAGGAAACAGACCCCTTCCTTATGGCAGGCTGAGTATAGCAGGCTTTTGCCTATAGATACTGTGCTGTAATGGAGAACAGACTGGCTTTGAAATCAGAGGACTTAGGTTTAAAATCCAAGTTATCCCACTTTCTGCCTATGTGACCCTGGGTGAGTCACATCCCATCTTTAGGCTTCAGTTTCTTCCCCAATAAAATGGTGGGGTGGGAGGGGGGAGGGGGAGTTGGATTAGATTATTTCTAAGACCCTTCCTGCTTTCAGTCCTATGAAAATGAGCCCAATGTTTGTTGTTCCTGCTGGACTTGGTCCTAGCCAGGGGCAGGGTTCTGCCCATTGATGCCCAGACTGGCACTGGTGCCTGTCCCATCAAAGGAGGGGCACTTTCAGAGTCACTTAAGAGCACTTTTGATTTCTCATGATGCTTGCTTTGGGGAACAGACGTCCCTTTGTAGATCTGCAGAGCTCCCCTGGCGCGAGTCCAGCCAGTTGATGGAACATCTGGTAAGTGCTAGACCCTCCCTATACTGAGCCAGCCAAGCTTTTCAAGCAGAGATCAATGACCTCTTCTTGGCTAGTCCTTAACTGATTGTCTGGAGAAGTGTCTCACTGGGAGCAAGTCAGCAAAGCAGCCCTCACCGCCTAGGATCCTACAATTCTTTATTGCTTTGGAGAGATGAGGGCTAGTGAGCAGAAGGGTGGTGAACTGGGAGAGCAGGAAGAAACTTGCCCTTTGGGAAAACAAAATCTGAGTGGGGAGCTCTTCTTTCCTCCCTCCTTCCATCATCATCGTCCTCATCTTTGGCAGAATCTGTTGTCTGGGTGTTCCTGGCTGAGGAGCAAACAACTCCGGCATGCCTGCCCCTTGCCATTAATTCTCTTCTTGCCCCCTTCCTAGCATCGTAGTGGATCTTTATAGATGAAGAGCTGGGATTTGGAAGAGTAATGAATCTGATTCTGACATGCCCCGCCAACATTCCCTGCAGCCCCACCAGAGATTACTCTGTAGATTCTATGCAGGGCAAATTTTATGCCCTTAATTTGTTATGCACTGTCTTGTGTTGAAGAGAGTGAGCTGAGTTTATGAGGTGTAATAGACCTGGGTAAAAAGGCTTTGTAATTACCTGATCTGTACTTATGCATTATAATTCATGGGTTATGGTGTATATTTAACATTTATCTTTTTAAAAAAAAAAACTAGAGTGGAACTCTCCTTAATCAGCTCCCTCATAAATGGTGTGGCTCCTTAGATAGCACCTGCCAAAGACCAGTTCCAATGCAGCTGATTCCATGGCATTCGAAGGCTTTGCCTGAGCAGCTACGGTTATCCAGATATTAACACTCTCCTTGCTCTGCTGGAAGATAACAAGTGGGATATTGAAGGCTCTCTCCCTCCCTCCCTTTTTAGTTCTGTCTCCTCTTGCTGCTCATTCCCTCCTCCAAGCTTTCTGATCCTTCTGCTCCCCTCCCCACCTTTTTTCCTCCACTCAAATTACCCAACTCCTCCCTATCTCTTAAAGCCCAGCCTAAGCTCCACTTCTTCCATGAACCCTTCCTGGTCCACCTCTCATCTGAACTCTTCAGGCACTTACAAATAGAATCACATACTGAAACATCTGCTTGTATCCTGGCTTTTTTCTCTTCATTGCTTCATGCACGTTAGTCTTTCATCCTCATTCATGACTCTAAGTGTCTGAAGGATGGGAATGCTTTTTCTCTTGTGTCCCCAAAGAATCTTTGACAGGATTAAGTAGAAATCCATAACCATTAGATGGAGATTAATTAATTAGATAGATTAATAGACTAATTCAGTGAACATTAATTTAGCCTGATGCCTTGTACACCACTGGCACTCAACAATTGTTTGCTGGAGATGACGTTTGAAGACGTGGACTAACGGCTTCCAGGGATGGAAAATGCTTTCGTTTGCCATGCTCTGCTCCATGGGTGTAGTGTGTGATATAGTGGAACGGGCACTCACTACAACCTCGGGTTAAGTCCTTGCTTTGACCTGCGGCCAGTCATGTCATGTCTTTGTGCCTCGGTGTTCTCATCTAGAAAATGGGCACTAATCAATTAGAAGCATTTATTAAGCGCCTGCATTTCCAGGCACCACAATAGGGACTGGGAATATAAAAATGCAAGCAAGAATAGTCTCTGCCTTCAAAGAGTTTACTTTTCTTATGCTACTTACATCAGCAGGAAAGTACTTTGTGAATTGTAGAGTGCTACAGAAATTAAAAACATATATATTATTCCTTCTGACCAGAGCCATTCAGTAAGTTGGTGTGCCGTGTTCAAAAAAGGGCACGGATGCTGGAAAGCCTGTTTCCCAATTAGCCTGGGGAACAATAGAAGGGGGCCCTGCCCAGCCCTCTGGATCCCGATGGAAGGCAAAGAAGTCAGCTGATTCGTTTACTGCCAGGCAGTGCAGATTGAAAGAACCCTACCGTTGCTGAGAATGAGCCCTCATTCTGCTTTGGAGAGGGTTGTGGGGTGTGTGTGTGTGTGTGTATGACACATGAGCAGGCATGCATGGGTATATGTATATGTGTACGTGTGCTTTGAATTCTTGGATTTAGAGCTCAGCGGGGGTTGCCTGCAGGCTTAAACTCTAGCACATTTTTCTCCCCAATTGGTTGCCTCTGCTGTGAGCTGTTTTGAAACATGCGGCTGTTACAGTTTTTTTCGTTTTACTCTGGGTTAAAATACTTGTCTGCCAGGCAGGCGCCTGCTTCCTCTCTCTATAGACTGCCCAAGGACCTGATGTAGCAGAAGGAGGCAGCTGGATGGGGGTGGATTGAGATGTATGTGTATGTTAGGGGAAGGGATGGCCGAGGAGCAGGATGGGAAGAGTGCCCACGGTTTACCCCATGAATGGGAGTGCTGGATGTGTTCAAGGGCTGGTGATAGGGAGGATCTAGGTTTCTGGTATATCAGACAACATAATCAACATTATTTGGTCCTGTTCGTAAATGACTGTTTTATCTTGGGTTCCTTTAATCCTTGTTGGAAAGCCCCTGGGATCTCAGATGCATCCCAGGGAAGAAGTATTATTATCGTCATCAAGGTCAACTGACACTCACTGAATGCCTACTGTATACACGATGCTCTGCCAGGTTCTGAGAATGCAGAGACTTTAAAGATAGTCTTAGGTATTCAGGAGCCCCCAGTCTAATTGGGAGACAGGGTGTAGAAAAATAAAAAGGTAAATAACAAAACAAAGCAATATGTACTAAGGGCATATTGAAGAGGTCGTAATCAGAGCAGGCAAAGATCGCTAAGGCTGGCACAGTGAGGGAAGGCTTCCTGCTGAAAGTGAGACTAGAACTGTACCTTAAAGACCGAGTTGGATTTATGTAAGTGGAGAGGAGAGAGGAAGATATTATTTTGGACTTTTCTGACTTTCAGTTTTTTCTTTCATAAATTAGAAAATTCATAAATTTTCTTTCATAAATTTCATGAATTTGAAATTCTTTCACAAATGTAGCATAAAACTGATACATACTTTTCCAGGTTTTTGTGAATCTTAAATGAAATGTTATGTAAGACTGACCTGGACTGTTTTGTTTATTGGTTCCATGAAAACCATAGTTTTGGGTGAAATGATGTTATGGAGCACAGTTCTATGAGAAAACGCTCTAGCTGGCTAAGGTTTTTTTGATTCTCTGGTAGGCTGTGGTTATTATACATTAACATGTTAACAGTGCTTTTGGGGAAAAAGAGGAAATGGATCCATATACACAAAAAATTTTATAGCGTCTCTTTTTGTAGTGGCAAAGAACAGGAACCTAAAGGAGGTGCCCAGCCATTGGGGAATGGCTCAACAAATTATGGTATATGAATGGAATGGAATAATGTTGTGTGGTTACAAATGATGAAGGGGACAGATTCATAGAAACCTGGGAAAATGGA
Source organism: Phalanger gymnotis (assembly GCA_028646595.1). NCBI lineage: Eukaryota > Metazoa > Chordata > Mammalia > Diprotodontia > Phalangeridae > Phalanger > Phalanger gymnotis. The sequence continues at coordinate 277,310,567 of CM053625.1, read as the reverse complement.
TTAGAATGAGGTGAGCAGAACCAGGGGAACAATTTATACACTAATAATAACAGTATGTGTGTGGGAAACACTTTGAAAGTCATAAGAATTCTGAAGAATAGTATGTAATGACCATCTGCAATTCCAGAAAACCAGTGATGAAGCCATCAGCCTTCTGTCAGAGAGGTGATGGACTCATGACACAGATGAGAAATATGTTTTTGGATATAACCTGCATAGAAATTTGTTTTGCTTAAGTATGCATATTTGTTACAAGAAGGGTTTTTTGTTTCTTTTTTTCTTTTTCTTCTTTTCAATGGGATTGGGGCTGTGGGAGAGAGTGGAAGCCTGAGTAGGATTCCCCCACCCCCACCCCAAAGAGAGAGAGAGAGAGAGAGAGAGAGAGAGAGAGAGAGAGAGAGAGAGATCAAAAGGAATCATATAGATAAGCAGGACAGCTTTGACTATGCCTGTGTATGAACATACTATGAAATGACAAACACACATGTGAGGTATTATTCAGCAAAAACACAGCCAACTAGCATTGAGAGAAGCCAGGATTGTATTAGTATTTTTCAAAAGATATTTGGAACTTCTTCCTGTTTTTTTTTTTTTAATTCTAAGTGAGGAAAGAGGACTCCCAAAGTTGAAGTCATGTAACAGGATAAGACACCAGCACAGATAAATGGCAGTGCACAATATTACACAGTTAGTGCACTGGAGTTTTGAAATAAAATGCTATGTGAGGTTTGAGAGGTGAAGGTCATTACCATCTTGAAGGTGGGAGATCAGGGCAGGTTCCATGGAAGAGATGGTTTTTTAGTGGGGCTATAAAGAATGGTTAAGAATTCAGCAGTCAAATGGAGGGGAATAGGACATTTCTGGCATGGGGAGTGACAAGAATGATGGCAAAAAAAGGAGAGAACATATATATAGATGTCTTTTTGGGCAGCTAGGTGGTGTAATGGATAGAGTACTGGACTTGGAATCAGGATGACTCATCTTCATGAATTCAAATCCAGCCTCAGACACACTTACTAGCTGTGTGACCCTGGGCAAGTCACTTCACCCTGTTTGCTCAGTTTCCTCATCTGTAAAATGAGCTGGAGAAGGAAATGGCAAACCACTCCAGTATCTCTGCCAAGAAAACCCCCAATGGGGTCAAGAAGAGTCAGACATGACAGAAACGACAACAATAGAGGTATTTGGGGCAATAGGGAATGGTCCAATAAGGTGAATCATTGAGTGGAGTTTTGTGAGATGAAGCTAGAAAGGTAATAATGATAATAATAATAGTAATAATAATAACCATAATAATATCTAGCATAGGGGCAGCTAGGTGGTGCAGTGAGTACAGCACGGGCCCTGGAGTCAGGAGGACCTGAGTTCAAATCCGGCCTCAGACTCTTGACACACTTTCTAGCTGTGTGACCTTGGGTAAGTCACTTAACCCCAATTGCCCTGCCTTCCCCCCTACAAAAAAAATATTTAGCATTAATATCTAGCTTAATGGTTTCCAAAGGGCTTTCTCTATGTTCTCATTTGTTCCTCACAAAAATCCTGGGAGGTGCTATTATTTTCCACCTTTTACCTATGAGGAAACTGAAGTTGAGAGAGTTTAAGCGACTTGTCCTTCCAAGTCACACAGTTTGTAAGTGTTTGAACGAATGTCTTCCTGATTCCAAGTCCATGCCCTATTTATTATACCACCAGGTTGGCTCTGCTGGCATCATAGCACTGGATTTTGGAGAGACAGGCAAATGAATCGGAGTCTCTTGAAGTTAGAGAGGACCTCAGAGGCCATTCAGTCGAACCTACACCTGAGCAATCATTCCTTTTACAGCAAACCCAAAAAGTAGACATATAGCCTTTTCCTGAAAACTGCCCAAGGCAGCCCAATTCTGCTTCTAGACGTCTGTTAGGAAGTTTTTCATTTCATCAACTCTATAGTTGTCTCTTTGCAATTTCTACCCTTTGTTCTCAGGTCTGCCCTATGAAGTCATATAGAACAAATAGAATCTCTCTTCCCTGTGTCAGCCCTTGAAATACTTGAAGACGGCTGCCATGTACTCCCCGAGTCTGCTTTTCTCTAGCCCTAGCATGTGTAGTTACTTTGAACTTTACTCAATAGACAATAGGGAAATACTGAAGAATCTTGAGTAGAAGAGAGACATAACCAGTTCTATATGTAAAACCAATAAATGGCTTATATTAGACCATAAGCAGTTGCTTTTTGATATTACTTTGGGAGGTATTCCTAAAAATGAGGGTTAGGCTCATCTTCTACAACTCCCCAAAGTATCTAGTTTAGGTTCCTACAAATCCTCAATTTTGGGAGTCTTAAACATTCCCAATTCCTGGCATTCTCAGGATAAAAGAAATTCTACAAATGTAAATTTCCAGATGATGAAATCTTGTAGTAGTGGTAGTGGTAGTAGTAATAGTGCTAGTAGTAGTAGTGGTAGTGGTGGTAGTGGTAGTAGTAGTAGTAGTGGTAGTGAGGGTAGTGATAGTAGTGGTAGAGTGGTACTAGTAGTACAAGTAGTAGTAGTAGAAGTAGAGGAGGAAGAGTAAGTAGTAGTAGTAATAGTAGAGACTAGTAGTAGTAATAGTAGTAGAAGTCAGAGTAGCAGTAGAGGAGTAGTAGTAGAATAGCTGTAGTTATCGTAGTGATGTTAATGATAACTTACTATATTAAGTTTTACAAAATGCTTTCTTCACAATAATCCTGTGGCGTAGCTAGAACAAATATTATTACCCCTCCCCACAATTTACAAATGGTGTTTAGGGAGCCTGGTCATATGGCTCGTATTTGTTGAAGGCAGGATTAAATATTGAAACGTTTCATTTTAAAGGAAATTCTTCTGAATGGATTTTTGTACTGTCTTAACTTGATAATATTATACACAATTTAGCCCAAGTCATTTTTATGAAAACCACTTCTTTGTAACATGGTGATGCTCTCAGAGACTACTGAGGAACAGCGGCCGTCTCGCCCCTCCCAAAATGGCCCCAGCCCTCCATGCTGTAATTTTTCTTACTTCTTTTGTCCTTTGTCATCACTTCTATGGATTGTGAGTGTGTTAGTTGTTTCTGAACCATTGCTTATTTTACACACAATTTGTGGGCAGGATCCTGATGGTAATTCAAGCTTCTTGTGTAGAATAAAAGGCGTGGGCTATAGGACATGTCTGAAGACCCGTTTCCTCTTTTGTTGAGGATGTTGCACGTGTGACCTCCAGAAGAGTTGGAAGCATGATTGTTTTTGCTGTTTGGCTGGCTGAAATGAGACCTCTTATGAGTGATCTATGGTCTAGATGATCTGTGATCTTTTGTTGAGGCCTTACTTAAAGTAGGTAGGAGGGATTTATTCTCCTCAGACCCATAAGAGCCTTGGGAATAGCAGTGTCTGCCCAAACCATCGGATCTCCTTTCAGTCTCTGCCAGCCTCTGCAGACATCATTGAAGGGAGAAATCAGTGTAGAGAAGGGGCTTTAACAACAACGTTGCTTGCAGCTGCTGTGGAGATGTAAGGCCAATAACACCAGCACACAGGAGGGCTGCTAGCACAGGTTCTTTGATCTGCTTTTCCGAGGAAAGTGACTTTAAGGGGTTTACCATCTCACTTTAATTAAACGTACATATATCATTCACTTAGTTCAGGGGAAGAGTCAGCACTTTGAACTTCAGAGAAAACATGAACCGAAATTACAAGCAGAAATTATAACCAGAGAAAATAAACACAAATCAACAGATAGGCCTTCTAACTGTCTGACCAAGACAATACATACATAGTTACCAGAGAGAGAAGCACCAACATCTGGGTTTTCAAAGCAGGAGAGGGGGGGAGGGTTTTTAACAGCTACCCAGAGTCTCGTCTGGCCAAATCATATGCACACTCTTCCAATGAGTGAGCCTCCAAAGCAAAACCTCTCCTCCTACAGTTCTGAGAGTTCTAGCTTAAAGGCTACCCTCAGAGCATATATACCCTTTTTCAGGGCCTGAGAGCTTCACACTGCTTGTGATCTAATTAGCAAAAGGGTGTGGGCCTTCCTACAAACAAAGGCAAGACTCATTCAAAGACACTTGATTGCCTTAGTGCTGAGAAGTACTCCAAAAGAAAAAACACCAAAAAGTCCCACTTTGCTTGCCCTTACAGGGGCCCAACTTCCTCATTACCAACAGTTGCTGACCAACTGCCTCCAGTAGACAGATAAGTAAGTACAGGATCCTGGGAGTGACAACACTCTCCAATCCACTAATCTATTTTCAGCCCAATCCTTATGGCCATCATCTGGGAAAGTGGCCCCTTTGGAGAGGGGTCCGGTTATCCCCACAAAATGCCAACCAATAGGATAGGCAAGCCAGCCTAACTAAAGGAGCAAGACACCCTGAGTGAGAGATAGGACATAGTATATTCCAAGCAAGTCAAACCCATCCCACCACCTTGACCACCATCTCCCCTCTGACCTTGATGAAGACAACCAGGACAATGAACCAAGAGCTTTGAAAATAGCACTGCTTCCAGCCCAGTGTCCATAGCCATCATCCTGAGAAGTAACCCCGTAAAGATACAGCCTGGCAGCTGCTCCTGCAAATATGACAGCATCAGCTTCTAAAGACCTAGAAAAGAACGTTCTTTCTACCCAAATCCTTGGTACCGTCAGATGGCTCAACATCAGAAGCTGATAGGATTTTATCAGTGCAAATGCCATGAAAGAGGAGGCATCAACATCTGCTTTGTTATTGCAACCTAAGGACCACAGAGACCTTGAGAGTAAAGGCTGTGACACTCTTCTATTTGTACCCCCAGCCTTTAGCTCATGCTTTGTACATAGAAAGCACATAATAAATGCTTCATTCACTTATTCTTAGAATCCTTGGGCTCTACTCTTTCCTCTTTGTTTACCTGAGTGACCTCGAGTGAGTCAAGTCTCTCCATGCCTGCACTGCCTCATCTTTTTAATGAGGATAGTATTACCTCCCTTGTCAATCTCCTGAAGATTCTAGGATGACAAAGTAAGATCACAGATGGGAATAGCTTCGAGAGGCTTAACGCATTATACCAATATGAGGGAATTATCACTTCTCCCTGTGCATGATTGTCTGCAGAATCAGAGCCTGAGGCACAGTGATCCATGCTGCGGCTTTTAGGGGACATGAGCAAGGAGCTAAAGCAAGCTCCGTTCATTTAAATCCATAATAAGAAATATGTTTGCACCATTGTTTCGCATTAGCCATACTCTCTGAAAGGGCTTTTGTTTGTCAGGGTTTATTGATTGTTGTCATTATCTTGTAATGGAGGAAGGCATTGCTGGATCTCTGATTTGACCCTGGAACATGAGGATGGGGTTGGATTTTTATATACACATATATTTAAGATAGGATGGGGTTGGATTTTTATATACACATATATTTAAGATATATGTATATATATTTAAATAAAAGGCTTATGTGAAATGGAGATGTGATGAGAAGAAAGGGGGTCAAGACCTGCTTTAGCTCCCTCAGCTGGGTAAAAGTCTGGCCTAATTAGATAATGTCCCCAACCTAGTCACTCCTTTGGCCTTTTCTGGGTTTTCCTCATTGGCCTGTAAATAACCCAGTATAATGAGGTCATGCTTTTTGTCTCCTCATGTATCATATGTGGATTTATGTCACCAGGCCATAGTCAAACTGCGTGTTGGCAGGGTAGGAATGAAACAGAACTCTGAATTAATTATTATACTTGGGAGCATACTATATTAGAGGCTACTTTAGTGTAAAATGCAATTTGCATGCAAGTGGATTCCAGTGATCATTTCTGTTGCCTCATCCTCCTCCTCAGTCAACTAGAAAGGGTTAGACCATCTAAAAAAAATATGGAACCTCAAACAATGTGACATCGATGGGGGAAAAAAAACCCAAAAACGTAGGGCTGGGAAGGTAGGTGGTGCAGTGGGTAGAGTGCCAGGCCTGGAGTCAGTAAAACCTGAGTTCAAATCCAGCTTCAGATACCTACTAGGTGTGTGACACTGGGCAAGTCACTTAACCCTGTTTGCCTCAGTTTCCTCATCTGTAAAATGAGCTGGAGAAGGAAATGGCAAACCACTACAGTATCTTTGCCAAGAAAACCCCAGATGGGGTCACAAAGAGTCTGACATGACAGAAGTGACACAACAACAATAAGAACATGTGCCAGGCACTGTGCCAAGTGCATTACAAATATTATCTATCGTCAGAACAACCGTGAGGGGTAGGTGCTATTATTATCCCCATTTTACAGATGAGGAAACTGGGGCACACAGATTAAATGACTTGCTAGGAAGTGTCTAAGGCCAGCTTCAAACTCAGGTCTTTCTGACTGCAAGTCCTGGGCTCTATCCACTGTGCCACCCATTCATCAGCTGCTTGTACAGATGAAATTACAGCTCTGGCTCCCATAGCAGAAGAGTACAGGCCAAGGAGTCGGACGTTATGGCTTCTAACTGTCATCCATTAGCTCTTAGACCTTGGTCAAGTCCTTTTTCTTTTTTTGCCTTATTTCTTCACTTGTAAAATGAAGTTGTTTAGACGGACGATGTCTAGTTTCCCTCCCGCTTCTCTTATTCCTCAAAGAAAGTAAGGAACTGGGCTTGTTACAGACCATGATGCAGATGGATAAAGCGAATTTCTATTCCATTGTATTAATGGAAGAAGTTATAGCAGTCTGTGATGATCCCTAGTCTCTGTCCATCAACACCCCCTGCCCCGCCATCCCCTTATCTAAGTGTAACTAGCAAAAGAAAACCCTGTTAAAGTAAGCCACAGTGCCCCACAGGAGGCAGGGAAAATGCAAGCCTGACTGCCAACTGGTTTATCCTTTAATTCTGACAAAGACGGCTCATTCCTGGGCTGTTGGGTTCTTCTTGGCTTTGGCTACAAGAACTCTTTTTGGGAGCTAACTTATCTCCCCCCAGTGGTGGCAGGTGGAAGGGAGTGGGTTTTCACATTTGTGCCTCCTGGTTTGAAGTACCAAGGGGCACTCTCCACCTGGCATTGGCTTTCCATTACTATGCTCTTCAGTATCAGCGGGGGAGGTGTTTAGTTCCTAGAGCCTAGATGCGATGGACTGATTGCTCTCAGGACCCCTTGATCATTGCTTGGTGAGAGCTGATTGCATTTAGAGGGATAAAAGTCTTCATTTGTTAGAGATTGAAAACAAGATAAAGCTGGTGGGTAGATAATCCAGTACTCAGAGGAAAAGCTATAAATAACTAATTCATTGACTTAATATGGCTTCTCTTGATGGAAATTAAAGCCTGCTTTATCAGCAGTAACAGCCTGAGAAGAAACTTGGATAAGGTGATAGCTGGGCTTCCTTTCTTTTTTTTTTTCCTTCTAGCTGCTGGCTAGTTGAGAATAGATTATTTAAATGCTTCTCTAGATGTGATTAAGTGGAATTCAGGTAAACAGCTGAAGGATTTGTCTAGGATTTTTTTAATTGGCAAGGCAGTATCTTAGACTAAAGGTAACAGAATGTGGAGCTAATATTAGAAGTACAGGTACGGAGAAAACCAACCTCTCTGTTATTTGAATACTTGAAATTGACTGACCGTAGGGTGATGCCTGTTCAGTAGGATTCAAACAGAAGGGTCAGCTCATGACTCATCCACAGAGGACAAGCTTTCAGGAGACAGAGACCCCAATAGCTGGAAGTGAAACCTTGGAGGTTATCCAATCCATTTCCTGCACTTTACATAGGAAAAACTGAGGCCTAGAGGTGAAGTGCTTTGTGGGCTGGCTGGTAATGGTAAGATATATTTCAGCTTGGTTTCAATAACTTTATCCATTGTTTAACAGATAGATGCCCAGCTGGAAAGACATGATATGTCATAATTCTGAGCCATTTTTATGGATCATAGCATTGTAGTCCTACAACTGGAAAGAACTTCAGAGGCCATCTAGTCTACCTCCCTCTCATTTTAACAGATGAGAAAACTGAGGTCTAGGAAGTTGAATGACTTACCTAAGGTCACTCAGGTAATGTAGCAGGATGCTATGGATAACATGATTATCAAATTTGCCAATGACATCAAGATGAGTGGAATAGTAAACCTCCTGGATGACAGATTCAGAATTCAAAAATAAATCTTAAAAGGCTGGAGTAGATCAAATGTGATATTGGAAAATTATAGGTTAAAAAGATTAACTGTATCAGTAGGATTATGTGCCCCTTCTATAATCTCCTCTCTCCATCTCCTGCCCCTTCTATCATCTGAACACTGCACTCTCTCTTGGCTATAACATTTGGAGTACTTTATTAGGTCTGGACACCACATGAGTTGAGAAATAGAGGAATGTTGGTTTCAGTTCCTCTCAAGAAAGTCTCCTTTCTTGTAACTGTGTCATAGGAAGATCTGTTGAATGAAACAGATACTTAACTTGAGAGGCAGAAGACTTAGCAGGGACACGCTAACTGATAATCTCTTGGGGCATGATAGCTGTTTTCAAATATATGAAGAGTAAGGAAAAGAAAAACTAGATATGTTTTGTGCCATCCCTAAAGACAGAACCAGGCCTGGTGAGTGGAAATTTCCTCACTTCCTTAGAAGTTTTCAAAAATGGGATGGGTCAGACTTAGGAGGAAGTGAGTTCCGAATGTCAACGAAGGTCTGCTGCAAGTGGAAGATGAACGGTTGTTTTCAGGGAGTTGGTAAAAGGGATTTGTTCATGCCCACAATATGGCAATGCTAGGTGTACCAAGTCAAATAGAATGAGGGGGTGCTGGTGATGCAAGAAACTCATCCTTCTCTGACTTAAAAGATGGAAGTGTACTGCCGCTGAGAATCTCTGATGGTCACTGAATCACCAAACGTCGGAGTTTCAAGGTGCCTGACACATGTTGTCGTTCAGTCATTTCAGTTATATCTGATTCTTCATGACCCCGTTTGGGCAAAGATACTGGGGTGGTTTGCGATGTCCTCCTCCAGCTCATTTTACTGAGGAGGAAACTGAGGCAAACAGGGTTAAGTGACGTGTCCACCTAATAAGCGTCTGAGGCCATATTTGGACTCAGGTCTTCCTGACTCCAGGCCCTGCACTCTATCCACTGAGCCATCTGGCTGCCCTGCCTGACACACAGTAGGTGTTACATAAATGCTAGCTCTTACTTGTTGTTATTATTATTATTATTAAACTTCTTTTGGGAGGTTCTTCAGTGTCTTGCGGTCCTTCTTTGCTGCCACCTGATTCTTCCCTATGCTCAGGAACCACAGAGCCAGGCAGTGACAGCTCCTTCTTCCTCCTGGCTTGGGCTGGCCTAGTGTGGCCTCCAGACCGAAAAAGGAGAGCATTCTTCCTAGCAAGTTCACCTGCCCAGATGGGTGGGACCCCTTTTTAAGTCATTGCCAGCTTCAGGTAATCCTCAGCTCCCCAAGGCAACTGGGCAACAGTTCACCAAGGGATGAGGATGAAGAAGATGAGGGAACAGCTGATAAGTCTGCCCCTGATAGCCCTCAAAGACTTTCAGGTGGAGCTGAGGCAGCTGGTGAGGAGAGGAATGGTTCCCCAGCTCCTTCCAGCTGCTCTCGATCTCTTATCAAAACTATTAAAACATCTTGTGGGAGTATCACAAGAACAGTGATATGTCTCCCTCAGACCCTGACCCTTTTGCTGCTGTCCCCCCACCTGAAGGGGCCCTCCCAGCTGAGGCTGGCGTCCCAAAGGTCTCCGAGAGCCCCAACATGGTGTCAGGTCAGGGGATGGCTCAGAGCTGAAGGGCACAGTGCTCCAAGTAGCTACCATCCTAAATGCCAGCACTGCTGTGCTGATGGCAGCAAATATGCCCCAGAAGGACATATTCCTTCCAGCTTCAGCCATCCCCAAGGCTGTGGCCTTGGCTTGGCATCTCAGACCCTGCCCAAACCTAAAGGGAGGGTGGCCCTGCGAGCAGGGATCAGAAGGTCAAAGGTGCCTCTGTGGTGATGCTGAAGCCATCAGGGCTGGGGGCCCAGTGATCTCCTGTACTTAGTCTGGACTGGTGGAGGCTTTCACCAAGGCTCTCAACTGCAAGAACCTGGCTACCAGGCTATGGACTCAGTCTGCGTCTGCCAAGGGAGGTGGGGCTGGCTTTGCCTCCTTTTGGGTCCCAGTGCCTGGAATGTGGGGACGCCTTCTCCCTGGAGAAAAGCCTCGGGAGACATTACGACCACTGCAGCATGCGCATTGAGGCCACCTGTAATCAGTGTGCCCGCCTCTTTGTCTTCTTCAACAAGTGCAGCGTCCTCCTCCACGCCTACAAGCCGGATAGTGGCTGGTCACGCAGTGCCCCGGTCTAACCATGCAGTGCGCTAGTCTCTTCAGGGTGGCCACGCCCTCCTCCCCAGCTACTCCAGACAAAGGCCGCCGAATCCCAGGCGTTGTCCCGGTGCACGAAGCTGCACCCGATACACCTGCTTACACCTGCTTTCCCTGCCTCAGGTGTGAGGAGCAGTGATGAGACAAGGCCGGAATGGCCACTCACTTCCAGCGGGCCGAACCCCTGGCTCCCAGAGTCTCCAGCAGCGTCTATCCGTGTGTCCCGAAACGCTTCCCAGGCGCTGCTGTTTGAGCATCCACTAGCACGTGCACAAGAGCCGCCCCCTCCCCTCCACCACACCTGTCCCGAGTGGCCGGGAAACTTCCTGCCCGCCAACTTCTTAAGTCCACCCTCGCAAGCCAGTCTACATTTCTTTCGTTGTGTTGGATACAGGTGCCCACGCTGTTAAGTAGTGTTTGGTGGGATGGACTCCATCTGGTAACATATTCAGACATCCCACTGCAAAGCTTTTCATGAAGGCGCTGTTTGTCCCATGGTCTTCTCTCTGCACCCAGAGCTCATGCAGACCTCCACACCCAGCACCGTGGCTTCAGCTCCCCTCAGGCCAACATGATCTACAAATGCTCCATGCCTGACACCGGTTTCATTCAGCCTCTCCTCTCCTCTCCTCGTATTTTGACCAGCATCTGCTGCCCCAGAGTCAGTGCCTCCAAGCCCATCCAGCCCTTTACTTTTTGCTGGGAATATAAATACAAGCAAAAAGAAAAACAGCTCTTGCCCTCAAGGAGCTTACGTTTGAATGGAGAAGACAATGTTGAAAGGAAGCTGAAAAGGGAGAGATGGAAGAAGGCACTGAATTGGGATGGATTATGATGGAGTTCAGAGGAGTGATAAATGAAGCCATAGCCTGCCTGGGCATCCTCCTTAAATGGAGGCTCTGGGAAGAGTCATCCTGATCAGAGGGAGGGGTCTCGGGGGCAGAGGACACTGCTGATGTGGGAGTTCTGGGGCTGAAGTCATCTTTCAGGATGAAGAGGTTTCTGGGGCAGGATGGAGAAGTCCAGAGAAGGACACACCTTAAGCACTGATCCCTTAAGTATTCCACCGGGATACTTCCTATGAACTTGACATTGAACCCTATCACCCAACTCTACTTTGGTCTAGTCCATGTATTTCTTTCATGATCAGAAGAATAGCACAAGACCTTTTTTCAAGTGTCTTGTTAAATCTTGGCAAACTATTCGTAGCATTCTCCTGATCTACCTAACAGTCTCCTAATTCGTAAAAAAGGAAATAAGATTAGTGTAGTTGATGAAGTCAGGTTTTTACAATCATTGCTTTTTTCTCAGCTATTCAAAGATCATCACCTTAATGATGCATTTGAAAATTTGGCCAGGAATTGAAGTCAAACTCACTGGCCTATAGTCCACAAACTATTTGCTTCTCTGTCTCTGTCTGTCTGTCTGTCTCTGTCTCTGTCTCTCTCTGTCTTTCTCAAGCATGGATTCATACAAACTAACATGACAGAAGGTCAGGGATCTAGAGTAGAGACCAACCTCTGAAAACACAATCAGAAAAAATTATGATAAAGAGGCAGCACCCGTGTCAAGTTAAGTTAGCAAATATTTATTAAATGCTTATTATACATCTGGCACTGTGCTGAGCATCAATGTTTCCATACAGTAAGTGTTTAATAAATCATTTATTCTTTCATGTACAAAACAAGATATATACAGGATAACTTGGAGATAATCTCAGAAAGAAGGTACTAGTTTAGGGTGAGACCAGGGAAAGCTTCTTACAGAAGGGTGTGTTGAAATAAAACTGGGTTTGGAGTCAGAGGCTGTCCTGGGTTCAAATCCTGACTCTGACATGGGATGGTCAGTTTCCTTGTCTCTAAAGTGAAGGGATTTGAGAAGGCTTTTCTGGCCCCAAACCCTATTACCCTCTGCATCTGTGGTCAATGCATGTTTTAAATAGCCAGAGATACTTGGCTCATATTCCATCTGCCTTCAGTGGTCTAAAATCCTGGGAGGATTAAAAACCATATACTTGTTCCTTGGCTCACTGTTGCCTTGAGAAGGGACAAGTCATCTGGTAACAGATGAGAAAAGGGCTTTCTCATGCTTGGATACTGATGACATGGATGAAAGAAATTATTAGGCACTTCAGGGTCTAAGGACACCTCAGATAAGGATTTGACAGAATGGCAGAGACAAGAAGAAAGAGAAAATGAGGCGTCCATGGACTTCAGTGAAGGTGACTTCTTACCTGATGCCTTCAGCAGGTGGCGATGCTGCTGAGCATCTAAGCATGTCTGTCTCTGCCTCTTCGTTGAGAACTTATCATAAGCCTTTTTTTCTGATTGGCTGTTTTATTTTTTGATTGGCTGTCCTCATCTTGCCCAAAAGTACAGGGACCATTCGTGGGTCTTATCCCACTGTGATTGACACACAAGTTTGGACTTGTTGTTTCCAAGTGCTGGTTTGCCCTTCCCTGGTGGCCACTTGCTGCAGGAGCCTCACTCTCTTGGTCCCAGACTTAGTCTGGATTCCTAATTGGCTTTAGTTCAGTGGCAACTCAGAATTCCAGAGCTCAAGTGATCCATCAGCTTCTCTCTCCTCAGTAGCAGGGGTTACAGGCAAGTGCCACTGGGCCTGGCGTGTATTTTTAAAAAATAAATTTTTAGCAAAAACTTTTGTTTTTACATCACAATGATTTCTAGAAATAGCAACCTTTCGCTCTCCTACCTCCAGTTTGAGTACATTCCTGTAACACACACAAATGATTTAACAAACATCCCTCCATGGTGACTGTGTCTGCAGTGCCCACGTTGTGCCTTGGTAGTCCCCACCTTTCTGCATGACGTGGGAGATGTGTTTCATTATTCCTTTTCCAGTGCCATTAGTAATTTCTTTATTCTTTTAAGAGTTCAGGGTCCTTTTAGTCCTTTTCCGTTTATACTGCAGTAGTCATTGTGAATATTGTCATTTGATTCTGCTTATTTAATTCCTCATCAATTCATACAAATCTTCCCCAGATCCTCTGAATTCTTCATATTTTTCATTTCTTACCACACAATAATATTCCATTATATTTGTGTACCACAATTTTTAGCCATTCTCCAAGGGGTGGGCATTTAGTTTTCTTTTAGTCCTTTGTTAATGTATAATGTATAATGTATGATGTATATTTATATAGCAGTTATGATGTGCCAGGCACTGTGCAGAGCACTTTATAAATATTATTTCATTTGATCCTCAAATAAGCCTGGGAGGTAGGTGCCTTCCTCTTTGGTTCCCCCCCGCCCCCACCTCAAGCCTCTGTGAGCTCCAATCCATTCTCCACTCCACCTCTAATGTGCAGGTCTGATCATGTCAACCCAACTCCTTCATAAACCCCCTAGGGTTCCCTGACCGTGTCCTAACTTTCTAGTCGTACATATTATTCCTGTACAAACTCTGGGATTCAGCCATTCTGGCCCTGAATGAGAACCCGGCTACAGAAGAAGGCTGTTGAATCCATATACATACAGCTCTATCTGTGTGCCTTTGCATTGGCCTTTCTGGCAGAATGCCCTCTATCCTTACCCTGACTTCTTGTAATACCTGCTTTCCTCCAAGATTTAGCTCAAAGACTGTCTTTTGCATGCAGACTTTACTTCTGATCCCCCTAAACTGCTAACTCCTCAAACTACCTTATTCTTATTTTGCATATTTTATTAGTATACTTATCTGTGTACATTTTATCTCCATCATTAGAATATAAACTCTTTGAAGGTAGGGACTATATTGTATTTTATATCAGATTTGTATCTTTATATTGTTTTTTAAAAATTGGATTTGTATATTTGTATTCTTGGTGCTTTTCACAGTGCTTAGAACTTGGCATTCTATGTTGATCTATTAATTAATTAAATGTTCTCTTTTCTTTTCTTAATGCCTTCCTAGAACTATTTCATATAGTAGTGGGGACAGAGGCCACGTCTGTTTATCTCTTATTTGTATGGGGAGAACTCTTAGTGTTTCTTTTTTGCAATCAGTTCTAGATCTTGGTTTAGATTCGTGCTTCTGATCATATTGAAAGGGCCCTACCACAACAATACTCTTTTACAGATTTTTAAAAATAAAAATGGGTGCTGTAATTTGTCTAAAGATGTTTCAGCTTTGTTGAAATGATAGTGAGTTTTTTTTGCTGTTTTTACTATTTGTATGATTAATTAGGCTAATTGTTTTGCGAATGTTGAACCATCCTTATATCCCAGACATAAATCCAACTTGGTTATAGTAAATTCTTTTCTGGATATACTTTGTAAGTATTTAATTGAAAATGCTTGCATCCATATCTTTTAGTGTAATTGGCCTGTAGTTTGTGTGTGTTTTAAAATCTCCCTGATTTGGGTCTCAGAATAATATTAGTCCCATAAAAGGAGTTTGGTATGGGACTTTCTGTCTTCATTTTTGAGGACAATTTTTATAATAGCTATAGTTGCTCTTCAAATATTTGATAAAATTCACTTGTCAATTCATCTAGAGCTGGGATTTTGCTTTTGGGCAATTAATTTAGAATTCACTCCATTTCTTTTTCACACACAGACATACACAGCATATATTTCTTGTTTTGTTAATTTTGTGTATTTTATCTTTTCATAGCTATCCACTTTTTTTGAATTTTTAGTTTTGTTGTCATATAATTGTGCATGGTAGTTTGTTTTGCAGATTTGTTTTTTGGATTATTATTATTTTTTTTTTTTTGAGGAGGGCAGGCAGGGCAATTGGGGTTAAATGCCTTGCCCAAAGTCACACAGCTAAGCGTGTCAAGTGTCTGAGGCTGGTTTTGACCTCAGGTGTCCTCCTAACTCCAAGGCCAGTGCTCTATTCACTGCGCCCCTACATGGTAGTTTATAATAATCCTTTTTATTTCCTTTTTAGCGTGTTCATTTTTTATTTTGATAATTTGATCTTCTTTTCTCCTTTTCTTGATCAGATTAGCAAATGGTTTGTTGATTTTGCCAGTCTTTTTTTTTTTTTTTTTCCAAATACATGTTTTGGTTTTGCTTCCTTTTTTCTTCAAGTTTCTCTATATCTTTTATAATTTTCCAGATTTTTGTCTTTTGTAATTATCTTAGGGTTAATTTTTAAATTCTTTAGTTTCTTTATTTGAATAACTACTTATAGTTAAGTACTATAAATTTTGGATTTTTGTCTCCTTGTCATTTTTCTCTTTAGCAGAATTTTTGTTATTTTTATGATTTATTCTTCGAAAACATTCAGGTTATCCATTAGGCCTGTATCTTTTGCTCATGTTTCTTTTATTAGTGACTATTTTTGTTGTATTATGGTCTGTAAAGGATGTTTATTTTTGTGCTTTTACATTTATAGTTCTTCTGTGTCTTAGCACATGATAAATTTTTGGAAAGGTACTAAAGGACGCTGAATATATGCACATTTTTTAACATTCCCTTTCAGAAGTTGCCACAGAATAGTCAAATCTAATTTTCAAAGAATTTGTAAAACCCCTTATTTCTCTTCTTGTTTATCTTTCTGTCAGATTTATGCCCCTCTAAAAGAATAATAGTAAAAAAATCCTACTATCATGCATTTCTGTCATTGTGTTCTTGCAATGTACCTAGCTTTTCTGTTAAAGACTTAGATGTTATGTCATTTGGTACACATATTTAATAGTTTTTCCCCCTTATCACTAGTGAGTTTAAACATCATATGGTTTCCCTGTTTGTCTTTCTTGACATTATCATGTTATTTCCATATTGGAAATTATGGTTGTAGCTCTGACTGTTTTAGTAATCTGAAACATAATAGATTTTTGTTCTAGCCTCTCATTTTCATTCTATATATTTTAAATGTGGTGTCTTGTATTATTAGGGATTTTTTCACATGTGTAAGTCTTGTCTCTCTAGCAAGATGGCAAATATCCTAGAGGCATGGATCATGGATTACCATCTACTCCCATTCTTCCATGACTTGGTTTTGTCACCTCTGTGAATGTCTTCAAGTCTATGCACCCCACTTTAGGATTAATATTGTCCAACTACAGCATGTCCACAGGTAGGCTACCCAGATGAAAAGAATCTGTAACCATGCCATTGTGGATATCTAGCATAATGTTTTCTACATAAAAGTCTTCCACTAAGCGTTTGCTGAGTGAAAAAGTCACTATTTGGGTTAGAGAAGAGAATATATAGGGAAGACAATATGAATGTCTATTAATATACAAGAGGGCAGAAAGTTTGAGAGAAGATGGGTTTTGGCTCAGAGTAAGTTACCTTTATCTAATAATTATAACTGTCCAACTCATGAGCTTCTTTCTTGTGATGTTCTGTGTTCTCTGTCACTGGCGGTGTTTGAGCAATGGCTGAATGTCATTTGTCGGGGGTGCTAAAGAAGGACTTGCTGCCGTTAGGAGTTTAGACAACCTCAGAGGCCCCTTCTAGCTCTGGAGAATTGGCAATTATTTTGATTCCATGACATTGAATCTGTATCATATTTGTAATTTCTGGCATAAAAGGACTTTGCAAGAGTTGGCAGAAGTATGAGGAAAATAGGTTTGGGGGGATAGGGTGAAGTATTATTTCTGTAGACCTTAGTCTTTCCATCTATAAAACTTGGATAGTCATCCTCACCCTTATTATACCATAGGTTGGAGAAGTGAAAAATTAAAATGATAATGAAAGTACTTTAGAAGTGTGGTTATCATATATAGGGTGTCCCTAAAGTCTGGACACACAGGAAAAATGCATATTTTCAAGAATTGAAATAATAACAGACCTTAGCCCCCTTGACTTCTTTTTCTGGAGTATGCTAAAGGAGAAGGTGTACTCAATGAAAAGCACAGATGCAACACACTTGATTGAACGCATAAAGAGCGAAGGTGCTAAAATTGACGGCAACATGGAGTTATTGCATCGAGTTCATGTGAATCTTGCAAAGCGCATCAACTTTTGCATCACAAATGATGGAAATCATATTGAAGATGTTATTTGTTAATATTCCAATTAAACAAAATATAGTTGAAAATTTTATTCATTTCATTTCTTGAAAATATGCATTTTTGCCTGTGTGTCTAGACTTTAGGAGCACCCTGTAGATACAGGGGATTTCATTTTCTACCCCACCTCATAAGTCAGCAGTTCAAATGGGTAAGGGTACTCAAAACAGTCTACTCCTATAAAAATCTGTGGAGGTTTTCACTAGACCCCTTGACATGCTCCCATCTTGCTTCTCTATATATAGCATCTGTCAGGAGTAGCAGAAGCAGAGAATGGAAGGAATCCATGTATAGAACAAGATTTGCTTTAATATTGTCATATACAGAGAGAACACAGAGTGAAGCTCACGTCACTGTAGAGTCACATGCTTTTATTAATGCAGAAATGACCTTTTTCTTATATCATTGAGAAATGAATGTTATCCATAAATGAATTATCCATGAAATGAAGTTTTCCCCAAAAACTGAAAAAAAAGAAACTTTCATTGTTTACAGTCTAGTCTTTTTCAAATGTATTATATCCTTGCCTGCCTTCTTCAACAGAATATACGAAATATATTTTAACCCTTAAATTTTTTTTGATTTTTAAAATTATTATTTGTTGGGCCTGACTTTGTATGGATCTAACACATGATTGTAGGTTGGTTTGATGTTACAAAATGATCATGATGAATATATATTAGTGATAATATGTGATAATATAGCCGTGCCCTCTGGAGCTACTGACTAATCAACTCTTAAAATGAATGACCCTGGATGGTTCTGCTTTTTAAATTCCTATAACTGCTTTTAAAATTTTTATTTATTAATTTTTATTTCTCAATATGTCCTTCCTTACCTACCCAGAGAGCTGTCCCTTATAAAAAAAGAATTAAAAAAAAGGAAGAAATGAGGTCAGTACACTCAAGCAGTAATCAAGTTTTAGTCTTTATGCAATACCATATAGCTGTTTTTTTAAAAAATATTTTTGTTTCTTCTCTTCTTGTAAACAGTCACTTGAGAGAATATTTCCTGCATTGGTAGCCCAGTCACCTTCCTACTTCTCTGCAGTGATATGAAGGGGGAAGTTGTGATAACCAAGCTTATTAGAATTCTGTGTTAAATACAAGTCAATAAGACACAGAGGGTCCAAGAGGGTCTTGAGTAAAGCGTTTAGACTTCATGGTCTTTATGACGGCTGTTTTGGCTGCTCAGAGGCTTTTGTTACTATTAGGTTTGTGATTGTTTTCCAGAAGGCCGATGTTATTGAAAGTCAATGAATCAACCAGAAAACATTTAATAAATGTCACCATGTGATGGGCAGGGTGCTAAATGATGGGGATTCAAAGACAAAATGAAAATATTCCTTGCACTCAAGAAGCTTCCTTCCATAGGGAATGATGATATGAACAAACATAAGTACATAAAAATAAGTATGTTCAAAATATAGGCAGCTAGGCGGTGTAGTGGATAGAGTGCTAGACCTGGAGTGAAGAAGACCTGAGTTCAAATATGGCTTCAGACACTTACTAGCTGTGTGATCTTGGGTCAGTCACTTAATTTCTGTCTTCCTCAGGTTCCCCATCTGTAAAATGGGGATAATAATACTTCACTGGGTTGTTTTGAGAATTAAATAAGATACCATAGAAAGCATCTTGCCACCTTAGAGAGCTATATAGATGCTAGTTATTATAACAATTATCATCATAGTTAGATGGGGCTTTTGAGGAATCAGAAAGGTGCCAAAACTGTGCATCAAGATGCCCCAGGGTCTCTTTTTCCCTCTTTACTCCACAGGCTCCCAACTCAAAGCTGAGTTTGGAGAGAGCATCCTTTACCTCTCACCTTCAGTCTTTCAGGAGAAGCAGGGTATTTAGGAATCTGTTCCTGTACAGTGAACTTAGCTGCCCAAAGAGTTTTCCAAGAGAGGCTATGTCTCACCTTGATCTTGGAGGGCAAAAGAAGTTTCTTTTGCATGATTTATCTAGGAAATCTTCATGTTTCTCTATTGCCAAGGGGACCTGCCCACAAGCTGGAGAAATGAGGAGAGGAAAGCAATTGGGAAGATGCCTCAAAATCAGAGGTTGATTTTTTTTTTTCTCTATACGAAACTTTTCTTTAACGTGAACTCTGGGCCTGCTAATGTTTCAGGACAAGCTCCGGCTTCTGCCAAGAGGCACTTGCAGAAATTACAAAAAACAAAAACAAAAAACCAAGCATGGTTCCACAGAAGAGATCTGAGAAGACATTGCCCCCACCCCAACTCTTTGCAGAGGTGGAAGGTCCATGGGTGAGGCACATTGAGTAGATTTTCAGACATTTTCAGTTCATTGATCAATTTTGTTGATTTTCTCCTTGTTCATTTTTCTTTAAAAACAGTATTTGTCATACAGGATGGCTCTTTGGGAGAAGTAGTGGGAGAAGTTTAAGCGATGTAAAAATACCAATAAAATTTATTTTTAAAAAAGAAGTCATTTTCAGGACAACCCCATGTAGAGGAAAAAGAGACCTTCTTTCAGGTCTTTCAGCTTTTTAAAAGCTGTTAATAGAAGGAAATGCACAGTTTTGACACATGCTTGACTTGCAAAGTTCTTTTGAGAGCATTCTCTGTAGAAATTTATCAGGCTTATGGATCCTCTAAGTATCATATATCAATCACTTCCTCCATGAGGCGGTCCCCCCACCCCCAGCCATTCCAGGTTATAACAATCTCCTTTTTCCCTCTCCCCAATTTCCTTTGTTTGGACATTTCTATGACTCTGCTGCATCCTCACGTTCTTTCAAATGTAAACTTCTTAAGGGCCCGGGAGTATTTTGTGTTTATTTTTTTGTCTTTTATGCCTAGCACAGTGCCTGGCAGTAGTGGATGCCTAATACATGCCCACTGAAATGAATTGTTGAATCTTTGCTTAATGCACAGGGTTTATATAGCCTTGACTATAAAAAGGATGCTTATGCATTTCTTTTCTTTCTTCTTTCCTTCTTCTCTTTCTTTCTTTCCTTCCCTTCTTCTTCCTTCCCTTCATTCCTTTCCTTCCCTTCCTCCTCCCTTTTTTATTTCCTTCCCTTCTTGCTTCCTTCCTTCCTTCCTTTCTTCCTTCCTTCCTTCCTTCCTTCCTTCCTTCCTTCCTTCCTTCCTTCCTTCCTTCCTTCCTTCCTTCCCTCCTCCCTTCCTTTCCTTCTTCCTCCCTCCCTTCTTTTCCTTCTTTCTTTCTTCCTTTCCTTCTCCCTCCTTCCGTCTCTCCCTTCCTTCCTCCCTTCCTTCTTTCTTTCCTTTCTGATGGATTCAAGGGAAGTTAAGCATCACTTTCCAAATCAGTTATTCTCTTTTTAGTTTAAATTGCTGCTGTACCACTGTTTTACTGTTAACCTTAAGTATATTTCATTAATAGAACTGAGATTGGAATTTGATTTAGCATTAAATTAATGGTCCCAAAGGATTTTCTTCCCACTTAGAACCTTGCTGGTTCCTAACAAGACCTGGGTCTACTTCAGTCATTTTTCAGTGTAATATAATGTGAAACGTTAATTAAGCACGTGCTGCATGAAGAGTTAGGTGTCAGGGTTTAGAATTTAGGTAAGATACTATCCTGACCCCATAGAGCTTCCAGTCTAGCAGTACAGTCACCAACAGAATTATTTTCTAGAGCTTAAAAAAATCAATATAGGGTTTATAAGCGTGCAAGGAGTAGGGAGGTAAATGCCTATTTCTTTCCTTGCCATTGCTATGGGTAAGACCTATCGGTACTGGGAAGACGGAATCCAGTTCATGCTTGTATCCTCCACTCCTCTCCCTGTGGTTTGTCTGGTAGTGGCGGAGGTGTTGGTAATCATGACTTCCTCCACTCCAGTCACCTCCTCTCTTTGCTTTTCCTTTTAAAATATGGGAATTTGCTGTTATTGTGGTGCATCAGTGTAAAGTGAGCCCACACAATGGCTCAGAAATCTCCATTCCCACTTAAATTTAAGCCTCACTGCTGAGTGCCCCGGGTCATCCAGTGCTCCCAGGAACTCCATCCAAAACAAACCATTATGAGTTCCAAAGGTCATGACTTAGCCATCCTGTACAAGGCAGAAACTCAAACTACTGATTACTAGATACTAGTGTATAGAATACTGTGGGAGGAGGTGGGAGGGAGAGTGGATGCTAACTAGCTACCCCCTACACATTTTCTGTCCTCACCACACTGTCCCTCTCAGGCCTCTCCCACCACATCTGTTCCAACTTGCTCTACGCCCAAAACACAGTTAAAATACGGAGCTCATTGTTTCTGGCCCTGGTTCTCACCCTAATTTAGCACAAATTCACTCCCAGTCTACAGTGTTGTCTCCCTCTCTTATTTCACTCAAATATATACTCAGAACACACTTTCCCATAATCTCTTATTGTTTCCACTGGACTCTTAGTGTGTCTTCCAAATCACCTACTGACTTGTCATCCTTTTTGTCCTAGAGGCTGCTTAGGGCATTTCTGTAGAACACAGGGCTGAGGCTTAATGAGATGAGAATCGGAAAACTTGTGCACTCATATGCCCTGTGTCCCCCATGCCCTTCTCAGCCCTGCCGTCAGGTTCCTGACGCTATTGCCAATCGGTTATTTAGGCAATGTAGTGGAAAGAAGTTTGGAGTAAGGCCTCGAGGACTTGAGTTGTCCTCTTAGCCCTGCTACTAAATATGGTTTTGAGTAAGCCATTTAACATAGGCCTCTTCTATAAAATGACAGGGTTTGACTAGGTGATCACACAAGGATCACTTCTCCTGGAGTGTTTTTTGGAGCCAGCCTCATACCAGTTCAGAGAGCCAATTGTTAAATGTTCAGTGTTGAATACTTACAGCTTGGAAATAAGCAACTACAAATCAGGGCTTGATTTCTTATTTTGTTGATTACCTAGACTTAAGAAAGTGGTGGAGACCATATAAAATAACTAGATAGTATAAAAAATGAAAGTATGCCTGCCAAAACAGACAGAGGAACTATACGAATATAAACACAAAATGCCTTTATACAAACAAAGTTAGATCTAAATACTTGAAGTAATATTTATTGTGCATGGGTAGGTAAAGCTAGCATAATAAAAAGTGACAATGGTTTTTTGGTTTTTTTTGGAGGGCAATTGGGGTTAAGTGACTTGCTGCCTAAGGTCACACAGCTAGTAAATGTGTCAAGTGTCTGAGGCCGAATTTGAACTCAGGTCCTCCTGACTCCAGGGCTGGTGCTCTGCTTACTGTACCACCTAGCTTCCCCAAAAGTGACAATGTCATTTAACTAATCTGTTTATGTAATACCATTCCAATTAAATTACTAAAAAGTTATCTTACTGAGTCAGAAAAAATAATGACAGGGTCCATTTGGAAGAGCAGAGGGTCAGGAACTTCAAGATGTGAAGGAATTAGATTCAGTGGTATTAGGCCTTAAACTGTATTATGAGGTGAAAGCATTATCGAAGTATAAAATGGATAATTTTTAGTTTTTAGATTAAAGTTTTCCTGTATAAATAAAATCTGTGGAGCCAAGAATAGAGGGAATGAAGAAAATGGAGGGGGGAGGAGAAACTCTCCTGGACAATCTCCCAGATAGAATGTGATTAAGTTAGAATATTGTTGTGGTATAAGGAATGATGACCTGGAAGATTTAGGAAAATGTGGAAAGACTTGGACTTCTGAAGGAAGATGTTATCCACCTGCAAAGAAACAGATGACAGGTAGAAATAAGCACAATACGGCTTATGTATGTATCTTTGAGCGTATAGGTGTATACATGGAGAAAAGTTAATAAAGGATATTAAACTTAAAAGTGTATCCATACACCTCACCCCCCCCCATAGAACTGACTTAAACATTTATCCGCTTTGCCCAGCATCTCACTCTAAACTTTAATTACTCTATCAATTTTCAGTCTTCATGTTATCATAAGGGGAGAATCATCATGACATCTCACTTCCCCTCCTGGGGCCTGTTTCCTCATTTGTAACATGAGAGTACTGGACTCAGTGAACTCTAAGGTCTGTTCTTGGCTTTAGAGCCTTGTGATCCATTTCTGATCAGTGGAGTAGGAAGGACGTTGATAGATAGGTAGAGAAACGTAGGACCATGGGATAAGCAGAGGAAGTAGAAGGAAGCCAATGAAAGGCCCTGGGTTCTGTCTCATCTCCCTGACCTTCAAGGCTGAGCCCCTTAGCTGTGATTTTGAGGAAGGTAATGAGGAATCCCTAATTTCGTATGCCCCTTAACCTAGAATCGTCTTCAAACTGGGATTTCTCTGGTGCAAGGCATTGTGGAACCCCTGAGAAAACTCTGTGTCAGGTCTCATGCTGACAAATTGTGTGGTGAAATGGATAGCTTTGTGGACTGCTACTTCAATGTGATCGTGTGTGTGTGTGTGTGTGTGTGTGTGTGTGTGTGTGTGTGTGTGTGTGTGCGCGTGTGACAGAGAGAGAGGGAGCTCATGTGCGCATGTGAGTGTGCATGCACCAGTTTTCAAAGTGTAATAATGGATTTAGTTTTGGGGCAGCTAGGTGGTACAGTGGATAGAGTGCTGGGTCTAGAATCAGGGAGATTTCAGTTCCAGTTCAGCTTCAGACACTTTCTAGCTGTGTGACCCTGGGTGACTTGAGCCTCAGTTTCCTTATCTTTAAAATGAGCTGGAGAAGGAAATCCACACCAGTCCAGTATCTTTGCCAAGAAAACCCCAAATGGGGTCACGAAGAGTCAGATATGACTGAAATGACTGAACAATAACAACAAAAGTGGGTTTAGAGCCAGAAGACTTTGGTTCTTGTCTCAGCTCTCACCTTGGATAAATTGCTTCATATGCCTGTGCCTCAGTTTCCTCATTGGTAAATCAAGAGCATTGGATAAAATTTCTACATCCCCTTCCAAGTCTTAACTCCATGACCTTATGATTCTTCTCCTGCTGCCCATTCTAACCTTTAGTCTTTGTTTTTCTTCTTATTTTCTAGCTGGCTCTTCTAGTTCCAAGCCAGCCTGGTAGCTTGTTTTCTGTAGCTGCCACCAGCCCAGGCATGACAGCTTGTGTTACTGTGTATTTGGTTTGCACAAATACACAGTATTGCTTCATTAATGTTTCCTCACATTTGCAGTCCATACCTGGGCAGGCTGTGCCCTGGGGGTTGGTGATATAGCAGGCCGTCTCCCTTCATCTCTGCTGGTTTGGTCCTAGGATTGACTTGACCCAGGGAAGGAAAAGTTCTGCCCACCTTTGGTCAGGGATTGTATAGAGCAGCATGGCGTCAGTGTGAGGGCAGCAGTTCCTTATTCCAGCAGGTTCATTATAACCTCACAAAAAACTCAATAAACATCTGTGAAATGAAAACCAACCAAACAGGGAGGGGCAGCCTGTTTTGTGGATATCTAAGAAGAAAGTTTAAAAAAAAAAACAGCCAGTTATCAGCAAGTGAACAGGGTAATCTTGGGAAGAATCTTAACAGAAAGGATCTTTGTAATCCTATCAAGAGATTTGGTCAGGAAAACACGAGGAAGTAATAATAAGAAAAAAAAGATGCCCTAAGCTCAGGCCTTGCAGAAATCTCATGGAAGATGTTTGAAGGTCTGAAGATGATAGAATGTCATCTCCGGCTGTGCTGGAAATGTGTATGTTATATAACTATACACATATATGTAAGCTCATGCATGGTTTAGACGTTAAAGTGTTTGTCTCAAAGCAGTATAAACAAGGAGAAAACACAATCCCTCTTCTCATGGTTTTTAGGTGCTAATAAGCCAGTTCATCATAGAATGTCTATCGCGTAGCAAGTACTCAAGATAATTTTGGTCATGATGATAACAATAAAGCCTTTCTCATGGTTTTCTCCCCTTTTCAGTGGCCTTTCATGCCTATTATCCTATTTAATTCTCTCATCTTTACTTCTAAATACATAAGGCAGATGTTATTATCCTCACCTCAAAGATAAGAGTACTTGAAGTCCAGAGAGATAGAGAACTTTATCCAGGAGCACACAATAAGTTAGCTGCTGCCCTGGCACCAGAGCCTGGTTCTGTGTGTCTTTTCTAAAACCTACTTGAGCTATTGATCCTTTCCTTTTCTCACCTTAACAATATCAAAGTTCTTCTCCAGAGGGGATTTGAGTAATGAGGCTTGTTTTTGAGAATGACAGCCAAGAGGCAGTCTGGTATATGACTTGGCATCCAAGTGCCTGGGTCTGAATCCTGGATTCACTTTCCCCGAGAGCCTAGAGAGCGAAGTTGAACTTGACTCATGGATGGATGGTTGGTTACAAGGTGTAGGGGGTTTCCCACCGACTTGAAAATGCTAAAACTCATCTATGTATGGCTGAGAATGTTGATGCAGAGCTGTTGAGACACAGCTCTGCACAACAACCCCTAGAAACAGACCCAAAGTTCTGTAATTACCAAAGCTAATTGGAGAGGGTAGAGTTGGAACAAGAAGCAAAGTGAAATAATCCTGGAAATCTGCTTGGTTCTAGTGATAATTTCTTTATATGTGAGCAGGTATGGACTTGAGAGCACTGGTCTTGGGTTGAAAAAGATCTGGGACTGAATTCTGGCTTTGCCACTAACTCTAGTTGAGTGACTAGCTAGGTGATGCAGTAGATAGAGTGCCAGGCCTGGAATCAGGAAGACTCGTCCTGAGTTCAAATCTGGCCTCAGACACTTACGAGCTGTGTGACCCTAGGCAAGTCACTCAACCCTGTTTGCCTCAGTTTCTTCATCTGTAAAATGAGCTAGAAGAGGAAATGGCAATCTACTCCAGTATCTTTGCCAAGAAAGCCCCAAATGGGGTCACAATGAGTTGAATGTGACTGAACAACAACAAAGCTGAGTGACAATGGTCCAAGCCATTTTCCTTCTTTCAAGTCCTACTTTGCTTATGTGTCATACGGTAACAATATTAACCTACTTCACAGGGTTGTAGGGATCCAGTGAGATAATAAATGCGAAAAGCTTGATTATCTAAGATGAAACAGAAATGTGAGATTTAATTATTGGTCTATTTCTGAATTCCTGAGGCTTTATTGATTGCATTAATATATTAAAGTTGAAATTACAGGCTTTAGACCAGCTTCCTCTGACACAGAGAGCATTTCTTGGCCTCCCCTCCCCTTCTCTGCCTTCATATCCCTTCCTTTGGCTTGCCCAGATTAAATTGCATGAACTCTATAGTTCGCCACTGACCTTTTTTGTTTTTCAAGCGTTTTTTTGGCTTGGGCCATCCCATTAATTCTTTCTTTCTGAAGCTTCTTTATCTCACTGTAGGTTTTAACAAATGGGGGGGACCTTTTAGCACTTGTCTGGGGTTTTGGTGCTCTTAGGAAATCCTAGCATTTCTCCCGTGAAATGGAGTTTGGTACTGACTATCTTCTGGAACGCCCTCTTCTCTTTTGCAGTGACTGCTGCTGCAGTGAGCTTTGAATCTGCAGGCATGAGACAATTCACATCTAGACACCTGATGATATGAGTTCTAAAACATTGTGTTTTAAAAATATTTAGATGCATTTTCCTCTCTTTACTGTACCCCCTCCTCCCTCCCCACAGGCAAGCTACTAATCAAGATTGGCTTCCGAGTTGCCCCCTTAAGATGTGATTTCAGGAGCAGGAACTGCTTTAGCTGATAGGAATAAAGCCTTTCAAATTACTAATAAATTAAATTTTGATACACAAATTTGTGGAGAATCAACTATAATAGCTCACATTTCTATAGTGCTTTGAGGTTATCAAATGTGGAAGAAAAACTACCTTCTTTTCTTCTTTTTTCTTCTTTTTTCTACCTTCTCGTTTTAGCCAGGGTCTCTAAGAGACAGTTTATTAACATATAGGCATTACTGCTTGGAGAGAGATTCTCTGTTCCCTAGGCTAATCAGAATATCTTCTCTCCCAAGCAACTTCCAAGTTTATATTTTATAGTCATTGTGAAACAAAAGATAAAATTCCACCACAAGGGTGGATGGTTAGAATTTAGGGCAGGGGTGGTTTAGGGTTTTTTAGGTAGTTAAGTGACTCGGTGTATAGAGCGCTGGACCTAGGGTTGGGAGACCAGAGTTCGGATGTGTCCTCAGACACTTATTTGCTCTGTGACTTTGGGCAAGTCACTTCACCTGTTTGCCTCAGTTTCTTCATCTATAAAATGGAGATGATAATAGCTCCTATCCCCCAAGATTGTGGCGAGGGTCAAATACAGCAATATTTGTAAAGCATTTATCATCATCATTAGTATCGTTATTTGGATTTTTCAAGCAGAGCTGCAGATGATACAACCTTGGAGAAAATATCTTGCTGAAGCCAATCACTCCCTCTTTAGGGACTTCCTTTTCAATCCAGTTCTGGGCAACAAAGAGATACTTCTCTTAATTGAATTAAACAAAGTAATTTCCACTCTTAATCCATAAAGACAAAGACCAAGTCTCTTAGTTTCAGGGAATCAAGACCCTTCCAGAATTGGTTAAAACTTTTATTCAAGGAAGACTGATTAGATCTTGATTCCAGTGAGGCCAAGGACTTAAGGTTAGGACACTGCCATGATACTATTTCTCAATATTTGTAATACAACTTTAGGCCTTGGAGCTATGTGCTTCCATGCAAAGTATTCCTCATAACAACCCTAGTAGGCAAGCGAGATGCATACCATTACTTCTAGTTTGCAAGTAAGGAAGCTGAGGCTCCAATAGTCATGTCATCAAGCATTTCTTAAATGCCTACTGTGTGCTAGGCACTGTGCTAAGCACTAAGGATACGAAGAAAGGAGGAAAAAGAGTCGCATTCTTAGGAAGCTAACATTAGGAGCCCGATGGGACTCCTGATGAAGTAGACATGTAAGACAGGATAAATAGGAAAGGCAGTAAGATTAAGGAGAACCTGGAAAAGCTTCTTCTAGAAGATGAGACTTGGGCTGAGCCTTGAAAGATGCCAGTAGTGTGTCAGAGTCAGGAATCAAACTCAGTCATTCATCTTTTGACTTTACTAAAATGCCTCTATTGGCAGGGCTCTCTAGTAGATATTCTGGGAGAATATAGAAAAGCATAAGACGTGGCTCCCTCTGTCAAGAGAATTACAGCTTGGTAGAGTGGTTAAGACAAGTCTGTTTTGATACCTCATGAACGTAGATACTTCCTCCTTCCTTCACAGGTAAAAACTCATTTGTACTGACTGGCATGGCCCTCTGTGGAGGGTAATATTGCATGGAGGTTCATACTAGTCAGTCTAAACATTTATTAAGCACCTACTATGTGTCAGGCACTGTGCTAAACCCTGGGAATTAAAATATGAAATAGAAAGATAATTCCTGCCTTCCAGGAGCTTATAGTCTAATGGAGGAAGACAACATAGAAAAGGAAGCTGAGAAGGGGAAGAGGGTTAGTTGAGAGAGGGAGAGATGCACCTGGGTGGGAAAGCAAGATATGACAGCCTTGGGGAGTTTTCTTATATGGCTGTTTGAGGGGAGCTCTTTGGTTCTACCCTCCATTGGGATGGGTCCTGGGGGTAGAGGATACTGATAAGGTATTATACCAAGGCTGATTTGATCTTTCTGGGTGGTGGGCATGGTGAAGTTGTACAATCATGTGGTAAATGAAAGTGTACTGGAAACTCTCTTTTGGGTCCTTTTTTTTTTTTTTTTGAGGGGGAAGGTGGGGCAATTGGGATTAAGTGACTTGCCCGAGGTCACACAACTAGTAAATGTGTCAAGAGTCTGAGGCCGAATTTGAACTCAGGTCCTCCCGACTCCAGGGCTGATGCTCTGCTCACTGCACCACCCAGCTGCCCCAATCTTTTGCGTCTTTTAATATATTATTAGTATAACACTTGGCCTGGTCATCTATTATCCCTTTCTCTTGTGACATGATCAGCTCACCTCATTTTCTGATCCTTAATGATTCTTTTTAAACAAAAGGAACTATAATGCAAGTAAAGTGTGCTAAGTTCTTACAGGATTGTGTTGTGAAGGCTGCTTCAGGATTAGAAAAGAAGATCTCATTTTCTGCTGGGGAAGACCCAGAGGCACAGAGCTAGCAAGTGTCTGAGGCAGGATTCAAATCCAGGCCTTCTTGACCCCAAGTCCAGTACTACCCTGTACACCACACTGCCTCTCAACCAAAATGTCAATGTGTTAGAGACAAAATGCTTCTGGAGAGAATTAGTTTAAACTCTGAAATGAAATCATCCAGTTTAAAATGATACTTAGGCTTCCCTGACAGTGAATCATAAGTCTCTAAAACACTTTTCCTCCTCCTTTTGAACATGTAGCAACAGTACCAAATATTCATGTTAAGCAAACTCAAGAACTGCAAGTGATGGGAAAGTGACATTCATTAGAAAACCAGAAGGATGAGTTTAGAATGTGCCATTCTTTATGGAACTAATCGATCAAATGCCCGTGCTGATTTCATATTTATGGAAAATGATAGCCACCGTGCTATTATTTTGCCATGGTTTGGCTCCGGGCCAACGGAATGATGATTGGGACAGATACTTTGCTATCAACTCTCCCTGTAATAATTAAACTGGCCGTTTCTTGTGTCTGTGTGAACATGGCAGTGTCAAATTAGAATTGCTTGAATCCCAGGAATCTCAAGCATCCCAGAATGCCAGGGCCAAGGAGGATACTTGTCCATTTATTTCTTATGTGTCTCGCTCATAGTGCCTAGTTCAGGGATCGTAGCATCTTAGATCCAAATCTGGAAGAGAGTTCAGAGGCCCTTCAGTCCAACTTCCTCATTTTATGGATTAGGAAAAACTGAGGTCCGGGTAAGTTAAGTGACTGGCCAAAATTCACAGATATAGGGCATTAGAGGTAGGGTTTCGATTTAAATTCAAGTTCCAGAGGGTTCATCCCACAACAGGATTTCAATACAACTAAATATCTCCTAAGTGGGCTCAGGTAGGGATTAAAAAAAGTGCAGCTAGGTGGTACAGTGGATAGAGTCAAGTCAGGAAGACTCATCTTCCTGAGTTCAAATCTGGCCTCAGACAATTACTAGCTCGGTGACCTTAGGCGAGTCTCTTAACCCTGTTTGCCCCAGTTTCCTCATCTATAAAATGGAGAAGGAGATGGCAAACCACTCTAATATCTTTGCCAAGAAAACCCCAAATGGGAGTCATGAAGAGTCGGACATGACTAGAAAATGACTGAACAACAGCGGGGATTAGAAAAAGTCCTGGGCGAGATGATCCTTCAAAAAGTGAGGCCAAGAGTTAGATGCTCTTGATTTTAGCTGTGACTGCCAAGAACTACATAACCTTGGACAAGTCATTTTCAGCTCAGTGACTTCATCTATAAAAAAAGAAGGTTGTTGGACTAAGTGGTCTCAGATTTCTTCGTTTTGTTTTGTTATTCCAGCTCTCTAGCTCTTGGAGTCTCTTGTTATAGTGTCCACAAGAAGCCTACGGTTTGGCCTGGCAGTAAGGCGAATGTACAGGAAACTGGTAGAGAATAATATGATAGTCTGTAATCAAGCTCATAATCAAATTTCAGGGGATGAAGAAGAAATTTATATCTAAGCCTTCGGTGGAATTGCATGTTTTGTGAAAGGGATTCCTGGAGATATCTGGTGTGCCTTGTGGATTAAGGAGAATCCTAGAGATCTTTTATCTGAACCTCCAGGCAAATTACCCATAAGAAGGACACACGGGAAATATCTTGTGAGAGATATCTTTGGGCCAAATGGTCAGTTTACATGAAAGGATCAGACATCCCTCTGGTCCTATATATAATAAAGCAAGCCAGTTTGGAATTGCACATTCCAGTAGCACTCAGATAGCATTAGGCCTCTGTAGTGAAAGAGCCCTGAGAGAGATTTGACCTTGGAGAAGGGAGAGGGAGGATTGAGTTCCTCAATCATTGACCGGGTCAGGACCTTGCTTAAGTGTCTCTAGAGCAGCAGTGACTGATGGCAGTGTCTGTCTTCAGAGATAAGAGAAACATTGAGCAGGACAGATAGCCTCAACAAAGGAATACGGCTGTCCCTTCAGAGAGCTACACCAGGAATCATGAAGGAACGTACCAGAAAGGTATCCTTAGGAATGTCATGAAGATTGTAGAGGGAGAGAGGGACCTCGAGTATCTACTCAGGAGATGGGAATCAACCCTTTGGCCACATGTACTCTTGGTTCAAGTCCATTCTCCCTACAGACCCATGTACATCTGTCCGTTCAGGTTTGTTTCAACCTCTGAGGTCCCTCCCCCCACAGAATGTATAGGGAGGGGTGTGACTAATTTAGATTTCTAGTAGAAACTTTTAACCAGACCTGTGGTCCTGGATGTATACAGTTTGAGTTCAACTTCTGCTTAGAATGAGGCTCTGTAGCCAAATTCAAGTCGAGGAGATTCCCATGCAGATTTACATAAGGGCAATCTGCCCCTTTACAAAGTGACATACACTTTGGGCCAAATGGGCAGTTTACATGAAGCAGATTTCCCACCACACACTGGGGTTAGAATGGATTGTTCTCACAGTTTGCAAGTGGGACCATTTTGCTCTTAAAAGCACAGTGAGCTAAAATTCTTCGACTCAGTCATGCATGTGCCAAGGCTTTCATTGATGGATGACTTCCCAGAGGCAGCTTCTCCAAGCTTTCAGTTGTCAAGTTCACAGGATTTGCATGGGGTCATCACAGTGAAAATGCAGATGGAATTTCTGTTCTTTTCTCCAACTGCCTGCCAAGCCTAGCTCCTCATAAACACAGCATGAGAGCAGACTCAGAAGTGGGTGTGACTGCCTACTTTAACTTCCCTAACAATGTCCACTCTGTTAGGCCCCTGTCAGGTTAGCCATTTTTATCTACGTAGATCATTTGTATTCAGACTTCATGTTTTTAAAGCTTGAACACAGTCCAATGAGTCTTCAGCCCTAATGAGGGCAGAAAGGTACTGGAGGGAATACTTTGCCAGAGGACTGAGAGAATCCTTGGGGGAGAGTCAGTCTCTGATTAGTCAGGCATTGGCTGTAACTAATCAAGTCAACACTATCCATTGGGTTTAGGCTGAGCCCTGAGCTGGATGCTGTGGAGGAGCCACAAGAAAGAGAAGAAACACTTCCTAAGGTTGAGAGCTATTCAAAAAATGCAATGGACTGCCGTGGAACGCAATGGGTTCCTTGCATTCAAGCAAAGATTTCATGACTGACTCTAGGGTGGGGGCCATTTGGGGGATATAGGTTGGACTAAAGGACCTCTTAAATGCTTTCTAGTTCAGAAATTCTGTGACTGAGTAGAGCTTCTGATCTAGATGGCAAATTAGGACAGGTATAATTACACAGGCACCAAACTGGCTAGCTTAGTGGGAATGCTCAGGGGACCAGTGTGATGCCCGCTCTATTTTCCTACAAATATATGAATGAAAAAGCATTTATAAAGTGCTTCTTATGTGCAAAGAACTATGCTAATGGCTAAGGATTCAAAGAGAAAAGCAACACAGTCCCTGATCTCAAGGAGCTCACATTCCAACTGGGGGAGACCGATCGGATGTGCCATCTGCAAGTCAAATGGAAGACCCAGTGTCCTTAGGGTGCAATGGCAAAGCAGATAGTAATAATGCACCTTCATTAATGCCGTTTTCATCAATATCTGTCTGATGTTGAAGTATTGGATAGCAACAAGGGACTTTGCTGGTGGGAATTTTCTTTTCCGTAGTTAGGGTGCCTGAAAAAGCAGGGAGTTCTATCACCTGCAGAGGTGGTTGATAGGTCACATCTTCACAAGGATCAGTCACTTCCCTGCGTAGCAGCTTTGGAGTACAAAGCAGTCTTGGTGGTCTAGGGGGCACTGCTTTTCCCAAGGCTCTTGGGCTTTACCTGCCTACTGCTGGTCCATGGTTAGTGTTGGTGGGACTAGAAAGCTCTTTTGTTCACAAAGGGTGCTCCCCTCCATGAAGGACAGGATCAGCGATCTGGTACATAGTACAGTTCTGGGCACTGAGACGCTGGGTTCTGGGTTCTCTCTACCAGGGTCCCTTCAGGGAGGCAGTGGTTGCGGTGATTTGACCCACCTGGCACATTCTTCCTCTCATCTCTCTCTTTGCTCATATGAATCCTACTCAGCCTTCAGAACTTGTCTTAAGTTCTGCTTCCTCCAGGAGACATTTATTAAGCCCTCTCCTGGGCTTACTCTTTTCAGTAAGCACTAAGCCTTCCCTGACTGTCCCAGTCAGAAGTGGCCTGTCCTTTTTCTGAACTCCTCCAGCGCTTTCTAGTTGTTTGTGCTAACTTGTCAGTAGTCTCGCACATTGCCTTATTACTTTCATGACTGCATTTTTAAGCCAAAATATTTTTAACAGGCTAGGTTCTAAAAGATCATCTTATCCTCTTTTCTTTAATTTGAGATATATTTTTTTCTTCCGAATACTGGAAAGCGTAACTGATTTACCAAAGTCAAAAGGTCATTTTTATTATACCTTCATCAACAGAAAAAGATAACCTTTCCTTACTCATCTCACAATCACAGAACCTCTGAGTTGGCAAGTGACCTCAGAGGCCATCTTGTTCATGCCCTGCAGAAGGTTGATGAGTGGGCCTCAAGGCTTTCCTTCAACATCTCCTCTGAGGGGGAACCTACTACTTTTGTAGGGAGAGCATTCCAATTTTGCACGGGCACATTGGCTGGTCCTTATGTGCCTGATTTCATGCCTTCACACTGGCCATCCCCCATGCCGGAAATTCCTCAATTTTTGTTTCTCTGGCTTCCTTCAAGGCTCCACTCAAATCTTAGCTTCTGAAGGAGCCATTCCCCACTCCTCCTTCCCTAGTGGCTTCCCTCAGATTACATTACATTTGCACTGTATTTATCTTGTATATGTAGTTATTTGTATGTCATCTCCGTCATTAGAATGTGAGCATCTTGAGGGCAGGGATGGTGTATTTGCCTTTCTTTGTAACCCCAACACATAGCACAGTGCTTGGCACATGGTACAATGCTTAATAACTGTGTATTGATTGACTGATGATACTAAGTTTAAATTTGCCTCTCACCGACTTCTAGCTGTTAATAGGTATCTGTGTGTTTTTAATGGGTGTTTTCTATGGCCCTAACTAGACCATAAGCTTCTCGAGGTCAGGGCCCTGAATTATTCTTCTTTGTTTCCCTGCAAAGCACCTGGCTCAGGGCAGAGAGCTCTGCAGATGCTTAGCAAATATTTGCTGACCGATTGACAAATCAGATTTTTGCTTTCTAGTTCAAGCCGAGGCAATGAGGCACCTCTGTACCAAAAGGGCCTAGGCCGATTGAACTTTTTAAATTTAAAATGATTAGTAAAAGTAAGTTGGTGAAAGAGGAAAATTAAGGAGCAGCTTAGTTTTGCTGATCAGCAACTAAATATAAATAGCCTGTGCTAGGTAACGGGATTCTCAAAAGGTTCCCGTATCTTAGGTGGAGAAGCAGCCATAGGCTAAGAAAGATGAATAGGATAAATTTAAGAAAAGAAAAAAAAGATTGGATGCTGTGAAAGCTGTTAAGCATTTGTGAGGCTTAGTGGACGCTTGAATAGCCTCCTAAGGGAATAGGGAGATTCCCTTGAGGTTCTTTTTAAGTGGCCCAAGATGATATAAGTGATTCCAGTTCTCATTCCCTAAGACCCTACTCAGACATACAGCGGGACCTGAGGGAGGCATATTTGCTCTTTCAAGCCATTAGCAATTAGTGTTCCCCTAGGACCTAAGCACCAGGGAGGGCAGAAGTCAATATAACAATTCTTTGATTTATGAAACACATTAGTTCCTGAAGATGTAATGTGAATAAAGTAAAATTTTCTTTGTTGAATCCTATTGTCTCACTGATCCTCACCGTACCATTTGAGAGGTCTGTTTGTGGGGAAAACCTCTCATTGCTCTGAATTGATCGTTTTTAGTAACAAAGGCATCGAACTGGAGGCCTGGTTCTGTGACATACTTAGCGCTGTAGTACTCCATCAGTGATGTGCCCAGCCGCAGTTCATTTTAAAGAATGTCAATAGAAGGAAGACGGGAGGAAAGAAAGAAGGGTGAGGCGGACAGAGGAGAGGAGAGAAGGTTACTGTGGGTGCTTTGGGGGCTCCTTCTTGATCAATTACCTGCCATGTGTAAGGCCTTATGAGGTCTGTGATCTCATCACCATGGATATTTCCTCCCACATGCAGTTGGCAAGCCATCCACATCTACCCAACTTGTGTGATCTTTGGCCATGTCTTCTCATAAGGGAGTCACTCAGTGTGCTAAGGATCTTGTCTTAGTATCATTAGGATTCCAGTCTAGCCCATTGGCTGCTCATCCATTGGTTATCCCTTACTCTTATCATGTGAACAGTCTACCTTTTTTTGGGATCACATATTTCTTTGATGACATCCTTTTTCCTAGTTCTTCTTTCTAGTTCTGTCAAAAAAAAAAAAGGAATATGCTGTGGCCTCCTCACATTTCCACGTTCGTTTACGTTGCTCTCTCGGTAACATTTATCTTTAATTCTTTTGGAGGTTATAGTGATTGGTGACCACCTGCAGCCCCAGGTGGTATTAAGGGGTGAAGCAAAGGCATCAGGAACACTCAGACAAAAATGAAACAATCCTGGTTCTCAAACAATAATCTTCTTGTAGATGCAGTATGCATAAATGAAAGTACAACTATGTGCAAAGCAATAAAAGTCATTTCAAGAGAGGGGAATCCTCACGGTGGGGATGTGTGTGTGTTGGGGGTGGGGTGGGAAGGTAGCTTTCAAGAAAGCTCTCGTGGAGGAGACGTGCTTTGAATAAAACCGGATTTCTGCCTCCAAATCTAATGCTCTTTGCTTTGCACCCCTTACATTGTGCTCTGCCATCTCTCACCCAGGAGGTTTCTGCAGCTGGCTATCAAGAGCTGGCTCCCAGAACTGACTTACATTTTCAGTGTGATCATTTGCACCTTGGAAAATGGCAAACGCTGTTTGTATTTTGTTGACCATCTAGACCCTAAACTTAAGAAGTGATAGAGAAAATGTTAATAATTCAGATTAAATTTAAAAGTGTGTGGTGCATGCATTTCCTCTCCCCGCCTAACTGGCCAATTATTAAACATTCACCAGGATGTTTCTGATCTCAACACTCTATACTACTTTGAAATTTGTAAAGCATTATGCCAATTCACAATATCAACAGACTATTGAAACTGGCAAAGACCTTATATTCTAACCTCTCCATTTTAGAGAAGGTGAAATTGAGGACTGGGGAAAACATTAACACTCCAAACAAATACAAGGCAATAAGAGATCTAAGAATCTGCGACCATGAGAGGGCATTCGTTCCTTCTCCCTATCTCTAGGAAGTATCAAAGGAAAGGACAAATGAAGAAATTCCCAATGAGGCATGGCTTTAGCCACTTCAGGATCGAAGACTGCAGCACCTAGGTGAATGAGGTTCTACCCTGTTTTCTTCCTTTGGCCTTTCCATTGTGCCTCCTCTTTTTCAGGAATGACAATTTAAAATATAGTTTGTGCAACTGAATCAGGAAATCAGCCGTCTACTGTAAATATCATATTGTAAGCAGTTTCCTCCTATAAAACAGTCGGCAGTGTAGGCAAGCACGCCCTTATCAAAGCATTGAGTATGAAATTGCTGTTTTCTGAGTGGCACACCACAGACATGTAGAATACCAAAGCAACGCCTGCCTTCATCGAGGACCAATAATCATAGCTCTCATTTCTGAGGTTTGTAAAATGTGTAGTGCAAAGGGTCATAGACTCCTGGAATCTCAGAGGTACCTCATTCACCACAATGACCAGCCACGATTCCGGATGACTGTGATGAAGCATGCTACCCCACCTCTGGGCCGAGGGGATGGACTCACCATGCAGACTGAGGCATACTTTTTGCATATGGCCAGTGATGGGATTTGTTTTGTTTTTTGCGTATCAGCTATTTGAATTTTCTTTTTCTTTTTCTTTTTCAAGGGCAAGGGGAGAAATTGAAGAGAGAGGAAAAAAGAGTTTTATGAAAAAAATTTTTAAAGAGAAAAGAGAAAGATATATCAGTGGCTATCTTATTATACAACTTATATAAAAACTCATATACAGCCTGCCAACTTGCAACTTGCTAACTCATACATACAAAAGAATTGGTTATTATCCCATTTGACAGATGAGAACACCGAAGCCCATAGAGTTTAAAGGACTTTTCCGAATCTTGATACTCATTTACTGTTCATCATGGTTCCTCAGAGGTTTGTATGCAACCCTTAAAGCCAGGAAATTTTGCCATTTTGAATTATATTAATACTGTGGATAAAAATTATGTTTTTTCCTTAGAAAGACATGAACTAATATTTACAAAATAGAGTTGTATTCATGTAACAAGTGTACTTGGTAGGAAAATTAAGACTCTAGCTGCTCTGACCCTTTGTTGGGAGCACTCGTAAATTCAGACTTCTACTTTTGCTCAGGCTACCCACTATGTATATGAGTGAAGAAGGTAATGTTACCAAAGTGACTTCTTTGTGTCCTGTTGTTTTTGTGAATGAAATAGTTGAGAATAAGTTCAGCTGTTGAATGAATTAGTGAGTAAATAGCTCATGTTTCATGGTGTGATGAAAAGAACACTTGATGTTGATAGAGTCTGAAGACCTCCATTCTAATTTTGGCACTGCTCCGTTTTAGCTGTGCGACCTTTTGCAAGTGCTTAACCTTTCTGAGATGGAGTTCCCTCATCTGGAAAATGGGGATAAGCCCTTCCCTGACTAATTCATAGAGCTGGCTTTGAGGTTCAAATGAGGTGATAGATGGGACAGCTTTGTCGGTGTCAAAGGCTATGTAAATTAATGTGGTTGGTATTGTCATTTTGACATTTGGATTATGTGCTATGTATCTGAGGGAGAGAGTCTGGCCTCTTTGGGGTGGGGGAGTGGGCTAGAAGTTTCTATTCTATTCTCTTTTCTCTAGTCTAAATATCAGTAACCTGTGGGAATACTAGAATTCCCTTTCACTATTTTTCCTTCTTTTCTGCCTGGCTAAATATGTGTCAGGGGAGAAACAGGACCAGCCTTATTGGTAGGGGAAATTGACCTCAAAGTGCTGCCTCTTGCACTTCCTCATAATTCTCCCCCTGTTAAAGATTAGTTTCTTTGAATTAACTAGTAGCCTTTTCTCCTCAAATTTTCTTTTTTTAAAAAATATATAAATTTGACAAGCATCTATAAACATGAACATTTCCATATTCAAAGAACAGAAAAAGAGGATTATATTAGAGTTCACTTCTCATTTCTTATGGTGTGCTAATATTCCATGACATTCATATACTATAATTTGTTCAGCCATTCCCCTATAAATAGGCACCTCCTTGGTTTCCAGTTCTTTGACGTAGCTAGCCCCTTCAAACATGAGAAGAGGGCACTAAAGGAAGGAAGTTTTGATGCAGTAGAAGAGAGAGACAGTTTTGTAGGATGAGATACTATCAGGGGAAGCCATTCATTCATTCATTCAAAAAAAATTAT
Organism: Phalanger gymnotis; assembly: GCA_028646595.1. NCBI lineage: Eukaryota > Metazoa > Chordata > Mammalia > Diprotodontia > Phalangeridae > Phalanger > Phalanger gymnotis. The sequence goes on along the minus strand of CM053625.1, from coordinate 277,271,915 downwards.
CAAGTGCTTACCTTGTACAGGATAGTTATTAGGCATAGATAATTATCTGAGGAAGTCTGGCTGAACTTCATGGAGAAGGTGTCATCGGCATTGGGTCTTGAATGATGGGCAAAATGTCAACATCCACAGATAAGGGATGAATTGATAAAGGGTACTCCCGGTGTAGGAAATGAAGTGAGCAAGGGCTTGGAGATGGTAAATTGTAGGATGTGTTTGGGGGATGGCAATCAGTCCTGATTGAATGGAGGCTAGAGTGCATGAGGAAGATGAGTGTGAGGCTGGAAAGAGGAATCACATCTGAATTCTGAAGATTCTGACTTGATGGCCTGTATGGCTTAGCTGATAGCCTTTAATCTACAGGCAATGGGAAGCCACCAAACACTGAGGTTAGATGAGATACTGCAGTAGTTGGGAGGGGAAGGGCAAAAGCATACCCAAAGGGAAGGGGCACCAGGAGGTGGGAGAAGAGGGACAGAGATGGGATGCAGGATAATGCTGAGAGCTGACCTTGACGTACAGATGGGCAATATCCTTTATTGACTGGGAACTTTCTGATACATAGAGATATGTCATTAAAAAAAAAAAAAGAAGCCACTACTGAAATGGCTGTCCTCATGACCCTAGTGAGCATCTGCCATGTTTGAGGGTCTGCATAACAGCAAAGATCACATGCAGAGTACACAGCATTCTTCATCCTTTGGGAGCAGAAGTCCTCTGTCTTTCCAGGGCTGTTTAGACCCTGGGATTTGATTGGCTGAGCCCCAATGATGGCAAGTTCCCCAAAAGCTGAGTTTGGGATTTTTTAGACTTTGATTTCTGGGAAATAGCATTCTTGGATACCCTTATTCTTCTCCTATTCACATAGCTCAGGAATTTTATCTCTTTGGATGTGAAGCATTTTTTCCCCCTGGTGTTTACAGGCTTTTAGTGTGTTAGGCAAAGATAAAGCTGGGAAATTGCATTCAGCTGTCTGTAATTTCCACTCTTCCTTCTCTCCAAGCTTTAATGGATGAGAATCCTGTTTCCAAAAGCCTTTCACAGCATTTGGTTCAATTCAATTCAGTTCGATTCAATTCAGCAAACATTTCCACTATGTATAAGATTTATTATCACTGATAATGGTCACATTGGTGATACAAAGCAGTCTCAGTTCTAATATTCTGTGTTCTAACATTCTGCATTCTGAGGTCCCCATAGCCTCCCCCAACCCCTTCATCCACCAGTATCAGGTCGCAGGTAGCTTTGGGGGGTCTAGCATGTCCACAAGTAAGTGAATGCAAAGCATATATAAAAACATTTCAAGAGGGAGAGAGTGCTAATAATTGGGGAGATCACTTTAGGCTTATGGTATTAAGTGGTACCTGACCTGTTTTGGTGGAAGCTAATGATTTTGCAAGGTAGAGGAGAGGAGTGAGTGCATTCCAGACCTGGAGACCAGTTACATAAAGGCTTAGAAATGGAAAGACGGTGCCGGAAGTATGCTGTCCTAACATTGCTGGGCCCTGCTTATAGGGCTCAGAACCACTTTGTATTTGAAGTATTTCATGTTGGTGGCAGAGGCTGTTTGTGGGAAGGTTGAAAGAAATGAATGCATGTTGAATCTTTGGTGGGGAGGAGGGGGCTTGCTCTACACTTTTCTGGAGTATGAAGGGTCCGAATATTTAGAAATAGTCACTGTGCTTTTAGTTATAATGTAACATATGTATAAGGTAAATTCTTATTAGACTCTGATTATTCCCTGAACTCTTAGGAGTCATTTAGGCCAGAGATGTCAAATCTTAAATGTTGCCCACCCTAACTAGATTAAAATATAATTGGGAAGTATTTAACAAAATAAAATAAAATGAAACGTAGATAACATTACATTTTAAAACTAAGTCAACATGGCAAAGAAGGGCTCTTTATTTATGGATTAGTGGCTGGAAGTCCCTTCTATGGGGAGCCCCCTACCCATGTTTGTTCTAGCTATCACACATCTGCTGATTGTGATTCCGGGCAAATTCCTGGCAGTGTATCTGAAGGAAAACCCAAAGAAAGGGTGGTTCGATCCAGTGAGTCCAGCAGATAGGGAGATTTTAACTTTTGAGAAGAGGCCTTTTAGGAGAGACTAAGAAAATGCTGCATAAAAATCAGTAGAGCCCTGGTATTTTTTTTTTAAACCATGATGACTATTAAGAATGGAATCAGGCTCTTATATCTTAGAAACCAGAACAGCAGGAAGCTTAATAGTTATATAATTTTAAGACTTCTAAAAAAATTACTTTTCATAGTAAAAAATGACGTTTGATAGACAAGCTTCTTTTTAGATAGTGAAGGGCATTCTCAGCTGATAGACACCATTTATTTGGGTTTTAATATTTAAAGAAATTCACATTTTAAAGAGACTCCTACTTTAAAAAGTATTTTTTGAAAGATTAAGACTCCCTAAAGAAGAATGAAATGCTGTTAAAATGTTACACTTCTTCCTTTTGGGCTGAAATTAAACCACAAGGAATTCTTTGAGGACATTGGTGTGAAAGCGTGACCTCCAGCCGGGCACCCTAAATAAGAGAGAGAACAGTGACTTCATTTTTGTCCAGCTGGTCATTTTACATATACCTTTTTTTTTTCACTAGAGTGCATAAGGGAAGAGGTCAGTAATGGTTAAGAATCAGCAATCGTGGGAATCCCCTGATCAGAATTCCTATTGCTTTAGGGAGTCTGGACTTCAAAACTGTACTGGGCATTCACTACCTTTTAGTTGGGAAATGACTTCATGCTGATAAAAATCTTTCACCAGTCTGCCAAAGACATGTGTGCTCAGCTGATTTAGGCTTTATAAAGCACTTTTCCTATAACAGCTCTGTGAAGGGAGGTAATAAGAGTATTTTATCCCCACTTAGCAGATGAAGAAACTGAGGAACCAAGACTTGCCTAAGGTCATATAGCTGATTTAATGTTGCAGCCAAGTTTCAAACTCAAGCCTCCCTACTATACTAGTAGGGCATTAAGATTGTCTGCCCCCCAGTCACCTCTAAGATGAAGTAGGACCAGAAAGTCTTCTAAGTTCCTTAACAGCTTTATATCCTAGGAGCCTGTAATTTGCATGAATAGCATGATTGCCATGTCACTCCATGGTCACTCCCTTGATGAAACAAATGTACATGGAATGAATTTCTGGAGAGTTTCAGGGATTGCCCCCAAATTTAGCTTCCCTTGTATATATCACTTTAAATAAAGAAATGAAACTCATTAATTTGATAGTGATCTTATTTTCTCCAGCCTAGAAAAAAAAGTAGCACATCTCTAATTAATAAAAGTTACTCAATTGACTGGTATTTGCTGAGCCCCTATTTTGCACCAGACCTTGCCAGGAAAAGAGTTTACCATCCAGTTTATCATCCAATTCTAATGTAAATGACAGAGTCTGGGAATACTGCAAGATTGTATTGAATTGAAATCAACAAGTATTTCTTGAGAAGTAATTCAAGCAACGTTAAATTTGTAAAGATGAGTGATGTAGGCCAGAGGAACGCATCATGGCCCACGATGGTCCTGTGTTTGGCCAAACCCGATTAAAATGTAATTGGGAAACATTGAACAAAATAAATAAAAAATACAATAACAAGTAGATGATATTAATTTGTGGTTTTCTGAGTTAATATTTAGCTCACATGGATCCTTACATATGGTTCAGCGGCCCCTGTTTATATTTGAATTTGACCCCAATGATGTAGACAATGAAAGCTATCTGTGGCTTTACAAAGGAGATGTAGCTATGGGCTGGAGCAGCCAGGGCAGGATTCACAGAGGAGTCAGGGATGGAATTAGATTTCCAGAATGGTAAGAAGTTCCATGGCCAGATAGACAGTCTCAAGAAGATTTCTGAAAAACGATGAGACCCAGGAAGCCATTGGGCCATATGGTGACTGTCTTTAAGTATTTAGAAGGCTCTTATTGGGAAGAGAGATTTGATTTGCTCTACCTGGCCCCAGGGGGTAGGACTGGCAATCATGGGAGGAAGATGGAAATAAGCAGATAAGGACAAACTTCCTAATTTTTGAAAGCAGCCAAAAGTGGAACAGATTGCCCATCACTTAAGTTCTTAAGTAAAGGCTGTATTGTGATTGTGTTGTAAAAAAGCATTTTTGTTTGTGAGTTCAGCCAAATGGCCCATGAGGCCCCTCCTTACTCTGAGATTTTGTGATTCTGTGACCTAAGAGGGAGAAGTGGTGATTGTGGTTGTGACACACACAAAGTTTGGGCATGTTGACTGTGGGAATTCTGGACGCTGTTTTTTAGGGGATCAATCACTGGTATGAAAGAAAACATGCATACGTACTGAAATCATTCTACCAGTTCTCCCTATTGCTACCCACCCTTCAACACATTCCTCCCAGTCACATTCTATCTGAGAAGAGAGCAGCAGGAGGCTGGAAAAACACTCTTCTGCAGGGGAGCAGTGAAAGATGCTTGGATTTTTCCCTTTCATCCACATATGTATTTGCTTGCTGACCAGTTTCCTTTTGTCCTAGACTGTTTTCTCCCAGACTTCATAGTCTGTGTTGCTTTTAGAACAAGTCAAAAGGTGACTCTTGGTTTCTTGGAATCTAACGGTGTGCAAGCCCAGAAGATTCAACCTTAAATGGACTAGTTACCATTAATGGGCAGTCGGTCAATTGACAAGTTGTTTTTGTTTTTTTTTTTAAACCAAATACCTACTGCAGATCTAGTCCTGGGAACACAGCTTCTGCTCTCTAGGAATGAATAATGACAACTGTTATGATTAATAACAGTAGCTAACATTTACATAGTGCCTTCTAATGCCAGACACTGTGCTAAGTGCTTTTATAAGTATTCTCTCATTTGCTCCTGACAGCCATCCTGGGAAGCAGGTACTATTATTTTCCCCATTTTACTGATGAGAAAACTGAGACAAACACAGGTTCATGATCTAGTTAGGGTTGGAAATGTACATAAATGAAAACATTTAAAAAATTAGTGCTAAATAAGGAGGCAGAATAGATGAAGAGTTAGGTTTGAAGTCAGGAAGTCCTGGATTTCAAATATACCTCAGACGCTTGGTATCTGTGTGACCCTAGACAAGCCACTTAATTAACTCCTGGACTGCTGTGTTCTCATCTATAAAATGGGTATAATATTAGCACCAATTTTATAGGGTTATTGTGATGATCAAATGAAATAAATACTTAACTGGCCTGTTTTTGGAAGGGTCACAAACGTTCTCACCTTTTGGACATAGATGTTTGCTACCTTCTGTTAAAAGTAGAATCAGGCTTGCATCAGAAGATGAAATTTGTCAAGGGCTTTTCTAGTAATTCATGCCTCACTATGAAGTCTTTGAGCCAGTAATTATGGATTTTACCTGTCTTTGCTGCTGTCCAGTTTTTCAGAGGTGAAGATTTTTAGTCACTTACCTTGATGTAATTGTTTTGTAACCAGTTTTATTAATGATGTATATGCTTTCTGTTTTGCATTGGGTCCAACTCTTACTTTCATTGTGTTGCGATAATTATTTGTTGTTGTTCGGTTGTTTATCAGTCGTGTCTGACTCTTCGTGACCCCATTTGGGGTTTTCTTGGCAGAGATACTGGAATGGCTTGCCATTTCCTTCTCCAGCTCATTTTACAGATGAGGAAACTGAAGCAAACAGGGTTAAGTGACTTGCCCAGGGTCACTCAGCTAGTAACTGTTGGAGGCCAAATTTGGGCTTAGATCTTCCTGACTCCAGGCCCAGCACTCTATCCACTATGGCACCTTAAGTTATTAAATTTATGTGGTCCTGCTCATAAATATAATTTATGTTTAGAGTAAGGAGACATCAGAGAAGCTTCATAGAGTAGCTGAGTGGGACTAGGCCCTAAAGGTTCAGTAGAATTTGGATAGATGGAGACAGAAAATTCTACGCTTCCAGACTACACCTGTCAGATGTTCCCTTTTGGTCTTTCTCAGCTAAAAATCTTGATTCCTATTTCATTAGGTCCCACAGCCTTCACAATCACTGACTAGCCAGCATTAATTGCTGGGCAGATTTTCCCATCTGCTGGCTAATTTCCCCCCAGGTAGTCAGGGAGATAAAATTCTAAGCTCATCTTTTCCTGAAAGAAATTACACCAACATGCTGAAGAATGAAGAGCAAACTACTAGAAAGGCTGGGCATTCCTTCCATCCCCTCTCTTGTTTTCCGCCACATCACTCAGTTTCCCTTATCTCCTCCTGAGAAGACTGCTTCTCTCTGTTGGCAGACAGAGATGCATGATGTGTTTGTGGCAGTGGGCAGCAGGCTCTGTTCAGGCAGGCATAGTTGCACAATGTATTTTGTGTATTGGAGAAGAGAATGAAGTTTTGGGAAAGGAGCACGCACACGTGCGCGCGCACGCGTGTGTGTGTGTGTGTGTGTGTGTGTGTGTGTGTGTGTGTAATGTATGAGATGTGTGCAGGACAGAGGCTTGTTGAGTTAGGTTAGCCTTTAAGCTCTGGTGAATGTTTTTCGGGGATCAGTGAGAACACCAGGTCACCATGGACGCCACGAGTGTGGCATGGCACTGTCAGATTAACTGCCCAAATGAATGTTAATCACACCTGGGAACATATCATTTTCCCCTGTTGTCTCCTATGGCAACAACTGCTCCTTGTTAATTCAGAATAAAGCTGCGGGGCAGGCAGTCTATTACAGGCTATCTCCCTCTTGGCTGGGAAAATAACGCAGGTCATCCACTTGCCCAATTTACAGCTAAGCCACAGGCACATCCTTGCCTGCTCCCCTCCCCCAGCTCCCTTCCCTTGCCTAGTTTTGGGAGGCTGAGAGGGACGTAGTTCCAGTTGTTTGAAAGGTCAGAATGAACCCTGAATAATGAGTCCATTAGATTCTTCGGTCAATATCAAGCTTCTCAGTGTTATGTATATTGAAGAGCTGATTGCTGTGAGCCTGGTGGGGAGGGAATTGGAATCCATTTGGATGTGGCCAAATTGGTTGTTGATGGGTTGTAGTAGACTGTGGCTTTGATAATCAACTGGAAACATCCTGGAATCTGGTAAAGCAGCATTAAGTGCCCTGGAGTCAGTGTGTACTTTACTGGAAAACCTTCAGAGCCAGGGATTTCTCTTCAGGTTCATTGCCTTATGACCCCAGCAGCTCTTCTGCAAGGGGCCAGAGGGACCCCGATAATGCCAGACCATTATCTCATGTTGTGAGGGAAGAAGAAAGAGAATTAAGCCACTCAGTCCTGTAGGAGTAAGAGCTGTAGAGTCTCAGAGCCATACCATAGAAAACACAGAATATTGGGAGAAGGGTGAGCTGGCTTCTTCTCAGAGCTGGAATGCAGGTTGATGTCAGACACAGTGAGAAGGACAGGAAAGGATGAAAATTAACTAATAAGGCTGGATTCCACTGGGATTTAATAATACTGTCCTTGGATTGGTCAGACTTACAGGTGATCTGGCCTTTCTCACACTCACTGGAGCCCAGAAATGGATAGGATCTTAGAGGTCCCTGAAACATTCTCTATAACATCTCTGTCTAGCTTTAGCTTGTAAAGTTATTGGGGACTAATTCCTGAAGCGACCTGTTCCATTTCAGAAATTAACTGGATAGTTTTTCCCCTTATGTTGGTCTGAAATCTGCCTCTCGACAATTTCCATTCTTTTGTCTAGTTCTGCCCTCTGAGAAGAAGGTAAGGGAATAGACTCAATGTATTGAGTGCTTGCTATGTGTCAGGCACTGGTCTAAGCACTTCTACAAATATTCCCTAGTTTGATCCTTGCAACAATCCTGGGATGTAGGTGCTACTTTTTCTTCCATTTTACCATTGAGGAAATTGAGGAAGATGGAGGTTAAGTAATTTGTCCAGCTACTAGTGTCTGAGGGTAAATTTGAACTCAGGTCTTTGTGATTCCAGGCTCAGGCTCTATCCATTGTGCCACCTAGCTGCCCCTAGAGGCATAGGATACGATCCTATGCCTAAAGTAGGAAGGAACTTCAGAAGCTATCTTGGCCAACTCCGTCATTTTATTGATGAAATTTTAGAACCAGGAAACCTGTCTAACAATTCACATCCATGGCACCCCGTTTCTATTAAAGAAAAAATTCACACAAATCTGTTTTCTCTCCTTCCCATTCTCTACTCCATTTGGGAGGAGTGGGGAGGAGAAGAGAAGAGAAACACAAATTTCTCCAAACAAATATGCATAGTCAGACAAAAGAAGTTCCCTTTATGGCTGTATTACAAAAATCTTTATGCCTTATTCTATACCTTAAATCTATCATGTCACTTTAATAGATAGTCAAGAAGCATTTATTAAACATTCACTACATGCCAGGTATCATACTAAACACTAGGGATACAAATTCAAGCAAAAAGTCACACAGTCTCTATCCTCATGGCGCAGACATTCTAGTGGGCAAAGACACTACATAAAAGGAAGCTGAAAAAGGGATGGGGAAATGTGGCCCAATATGGGGCATGGTTAGGGGAATGGGACATAGTTGGCCTGGGCCCCTCTTAAAATGGAAGTTTTGGGAGGAGACATCCAATCCAAGGGAGAGCACTTCCATCATGTGAATTCCAGGACTAGAATGAGCTTCTAGGATGACTAGGTGTCTGGGGCATGTTAGAGTAAGTCCTGAATGTATCACGTATCCTCTAGAATCGTGAATGGTCATTGTATATTATTGTATACATTGTATATTATATACATTGTATATTATTGTATACATCGTATAATATTATTGTATTGTATTGTGTTGCATGGCTCCTGTTGGATAGATCATATGGCAAGATTGGGGATCCTCCCACCTTCTTGGTGGGATCTAGGCTGGCAGCGGCCTTCCCAAAATTCTGGCACCCAGAACTGAATACTACATTCCAGATGTGCTCTGATTGAGACAGAGAACAGTGAAACTCTAACCTTCCTCATTCTGGACCTTATGCTTTTGTTAATTCAGTCAAAAATTGCGGTTGATTTTGGGAGGCTGCCATATCAAACTGTTGACTGATATTTATACAATGGAGTTCCCTGAAACTCCCAGGTCTTTTTCATATCAACTGTTTTCTCATATACCACTATATAATATGGAGAGGCACTTTCATATCCCTCCTCTCAATTGATCTCCCCACAAACAGTGTGATGGATAAGATGGATATTATTGTGCCCATTTGACAAACAAGCAAATTGAGGTTTTGGTTTGCCTGCTATCCAGCAGCAAGTAAGTGAACCCTCAGATCTGATGCACTTGTAGAGTGCCCTTCATTCCAATTGACCTGGTTCCTTTGGTAATTGAAGCCTCTGTAATATCAATTAAGTTGGGACTTTGTTACTGTTTTAAAATGATTAATTAAGTGTCTTTGAGCCTTGCTAGGTGCTAAGCCCCAGGTCCAAACCCCTATCTATAGGTGCTAAGCCAGTGTGGGTGTGAATTGGTAACTAAGGTGGGGCCCCAGGTGAGGCCAATGAAGGGAGGTGCTAACAACAGAGCCAATCAAAGCAACCAGAGTTCTGGTCACTCAGATGATGTTTGATGATGTCTGAAACTGCATAAAAAGGGAAGACAGAGCTATTTGCTCAAGGCTCTTACTCTTGGTGGTGCGCTGATGTGGAGACTCCTCGAAGCTGTAGCTAAGAGCCCTCCAGGTTGTAAATTGGATGTTGGGAGTTTGTTAAACTTAGTAAAGCGCATCAAAAGAACTTGGGCTTGCAGCGTTCTGTTGAGCTGGTTGTCGTTGGTCTTTCACCCCCTTTCCCTAGCTCTTCCACTCAAAAATATTCAATCAACAGGCATTCACCTATGTGCCTAGTCCTGTGCTACGTGCTGTCAGGATTATAGAGATAGATAGGCCATAACATATCTATGACTTGAAGGAGCTTGTGTTCTCCTTGAGGAAGAGGCGGTTCAGCACAGTGGGAAAAGCAGTGGATTTGCAATCAGAGTATGTGGGTTCAGGTCCTTTCTTGGTCATGCATTGCTTATGTGACCTTGGGACAGTCACAGTCTCCTCAGGGCTTGGTTTTCAAAGGGATTGGACTTGAAGGTCTCAGTGTTCCATTCCAGCTCTAAATATAATACCCTTGAGGGAAATAAGCCTTAGCCTATGAAACAGGTTTGGTTTAGGAGCTGGAAGCAGCAGGTTTTCGAGGGATCTTCTAGCCTGACCTCCTCGTGTTAAAGGTGAAAAAACAAACAACAAAAATCAGAAGCCCAGAAATGAGGCTTGCCTTGCCCAAGGCTGTACTAGTAGACAGTAGAGGGCTGAAGTTCAAACCCAGGGCCCTGGCTCCACATCCTGTGCTCTAGCCTCAGGTGGGATCTGAATTGAGCCTTAGAGTGTACTTAAGATTTGTCTTGGTGGAAGAAATCACATCAGGCAGACAGAACCAGTACAAAGAAAGATGTTGGGGTGGGAATGAGGGCAGTACTTGTGGGAAGGAGATGGAGATGGATGGCATTTTACTGCAGTATGGACTTGGCTCCTGAGCCCAATGGTTAAGATTCCTGAGTTTGTCCTATCTGCATATAGCCGGTGCCAGACTCTGTCTAACTAGACCTTTGAGCCAATGACAGTGTCAGAAAATGATCCCCTCGATGTCCTTCTCTTCATCAGTGGGCGCCACTGAAATTGCCACCTTGTCCTTTAGTGTTCGTGGCTAATCTTGCTTGTGGCTAGCCATCTCTGAGAGGTTGCCAAGTCCAGAGGGGGCAGATTTACTTAAACAACTGCTTTTACTGAGATCTTTTGTTTTTATATCACCTTTATTTCCAAATGTATCCTTTCCTCTTTCCCCAGAGAGCTGTCCTTTGCAAAAATGAATAAGAAAGAAAGAGAAAAAATGCAATTCAGCAAAACAAGCTGGTCAGCTGAGTCTGGCAGTGTGTGCAGTGTTCTGTAAGCCCTAGCACCTACAGGAAGCCTGTCCCATTCCCTCTTAATTCTAGTGCCTTCCTCCATGAATTATTTCCTGTTTTCCCTGCATATAGCTTGATCTTACTTACTTGTCTGCATGTTGTTTCTCCTTTTAGATTGTAAGCTCCTGGAGGGCAGGGGCTGCCTTTTGCCTCTTTTGTATCTCCAGCTCTAACCACAGGGCCTGGTAGAGTAGGTGCTTAATAAATGTTTATTGATCGATTTCCTCTTTTTCCTGCACATAGCTTATTCTTAAATATTTGTTGGCATATTGTCTTTCCTTTTAGATTGTGCATTCCATTTGCCTCTTTTTGTATCTCTAGGTCACAGCACACTGTGCCTGGCACATAATATGTGCTTAATAAATGTTTATTGATTTATTTGCCACTTTTCCTGCATATATCTTATCTGTACTCTTTTTTAGCATGTTATTTCCACCATTTGCTTGTGATTTCCCTCTAGGCCAAGACTGCCTTTTCCTTCTTTTGGTATCATGTAGCACAGTGCCTGGAACACTGAAGGTACTTAATAAATGGTTTTTTTTTTTTTTTTTGATTGCCTATTCTTCACCTCTTGTCTCCTGCTTCTACATAGAAGGGAATGAAGTTCTCTTCTACTTTCTGTTCTCCTTCGGGTCTAAGCTTGGTTAGAGGAAACAAATTTCCAAAGGAAGGATGTTGAAAAACCTATCATACCCAAAAGCTTCAGAATTAAGGCACAGGTTTGGGACACAAAATTGTCTTGAAGTAACTTAAAGTTTATATCATAGCGTAGGAAAAAAATCCATCCTTCTTGCTTACAGCACCATGATGTGCTGTGTACAGAGGAAAGCTTACTAGCTGAGGCCTTTTCTGTTCCTAGGTTTCAGCCTAGGTGCAAGGCACATGGCTCAATATGCATGGACAAGAGGATCTGCATCTCTCCTGGACTTTTGGACTGTTGTTAACCCGAACCAGGGGACCAGCCTGGATTTCGGGAATCATTGCTCCTCTCTGCTTCTCTCACACTGACTCACTAAAGTTGGAGGCAGACCTGACCCTGACTCAGTGATGATTATGGCCCCAGTTACAAATGGGTCCCTTGGTGTACTCTCAGCAGGCTGAGCTCAGCTCCTGGTTCTGAATCATCTTTATCAGTTGGCAGAGGAGCAGAGAGCCAGGGAGACTCCAGATGCTGGTCTGGTAACTGCCTTGAGGCCCAGTGTCGATTGTGACTTGGTGACACCATGGGCTCAGAATGTGCTGGTTAGGGTAAATGTGTGGTCATGGCCTTAGCCTCGATGGGTCAGGGTCTTTAGAAGGCCTTCACCCATCTTAGCTTCCTATTCACTTTAACAAACACCTAGGATCTATTCTTATGTGCCCTTTGAGCCTCTACATACCATAGTGATAGGTGGACAGGAGATGGGTGGATACTTCCTCTGTCTTATTCAGGGTTCCAGATTCCTTAGGAATCTTGAAATCCCTCAAACATATGTAGGAAGGGCCATAGGGACATTAGTTTTAGTTGGTGACAAAGGCCTGCCTAGCCTGCATGAAAAGGCAGTTAGGTAAAGCCCAAATGGATAAGGAATCAGGTAACATTACAGCCTTACATTGTCCTATAGTTCTGGTACAAGGGCAGGATGGGGTATGGATTAAACCAGCTATTGAGACAGAACATAGTCTAATAGGCATTTGTAACATTTGCAAAACTGTTTATCTCATTTGATGCTCATAATGACCCTTTAAGGCAAGCTTTTTATAAATGAGGAAAATGAGGCAGGCAGAAGTTAAGCGACTTGGCCAGGGTCATGCAGCTAGGAAGTGTCAGAGGCTGGGCTTTCACTCAGGTTTTTCTGACTCCAAGCCTAACCTTAAATATCACAGAATGTCTGACTTGAGAGGAAGAGGTTTTTGTTTTTATTTTTTGGAGGCAATCGAGGTTAAGTGACTTACCCAGGGTCACATAGCTAGTACGTGTCTGAGGCTAGATTTGAACTCTGACCCTCCTGACTCCAGGGGTAGTGCTCTGTCCACTGCACCATCTAGCTGCCCAGAGATTTTAAGTAGAGGCAGTTGGTTGTTTAACTAAATAAAAACAGCCATCTCTAGAGTGCCTTTCAAGACTTGCCATCGTCAAATTAGATATGGGAGAAACATGTTCAAGTACTATATTGTCTTTAGTTGTGGAAATAGGAAACAGGCCACATCAGTGGTCCCTAAATCTTATCTATGAAGGGCCTTCAAGTAGTGGACAGGTCAGTTTCTTGTGGGAAGAAGCATTTATTAAGCACCTATTATATACCAGGCATTAGTAATGTCGTAAATATGATCTCACTTGATCCTCACAACAACCCTGGGAGGTAGGTACTGTTACTACTATTTTATAGTTGAGGAAATTGACACAGACTGAGGTTAAGTGACTTGCCTAGGGTCACAGTGTCTCAGGCTAGATTCTTACTCCAGGCCCAGGGCTGGGCGCCTCTAGGAAATTCTACAAATTGTAGGATTTGCATTTCAAATATTGGCATTTTTGTTCTGGAAATGCATTCACAATTGAGTTGTTACATTTTTTTCTGGCATCTCTCATCTAATGTAGCTCCGTTTTCCTGTTATTTGTTGAAGTTCTTGGAATTGTACGAGGGATCGGTTGGCAAATGTGATCCGCGGGTCCTCTTGTCCTGCCAAAGCAGTCCATGGTCCGAAATTGTCAGAAGATCGCTGCTCTAGGAGTGGCCGATCTTTGAAGAGAAACACTAACCTTCCCAAAGTGTTTTCATCTCTTTTGTTCCCTGGTGGAGTCAGGATGGGAAGGTGACATCAGCCATGGGGAGGGGAAAGTGATCCGGCTAGGACATTTTCTCCCATCAAGAGCCAGAGTTCATCTGGTTCATCTATGTGGCTCAGCCACATAGCCTTTTTTTCTCCTTCACTTCTTCCCACACTTCCCTTCCCAAACTTCACACTTTGCTTTATGAGTCCCTCCCCTATAGAGGAGTATTTTCCATTGGTTAAAGATTGCTTGCTAGAACAAACTGGTAAAGTCCAATTGTGAAAGAACACTTACTGGACAGGAGACTCAGATTCCAGTTTGCACCTGTGTTATGGTAATTAGGATGGGACTTTTTTGCTGTTCTTTTCTTTTGGAATGCTAAGGTAATCAAGTATCTTTGATGAGTCTTGCCTTTCAAATGTAATGGTAAGCAAAGTGGACTTTCTGTTGTTTTTTATTTGAGTGCTTCTCAGCACTGAGGTAATCAAGTGCCACAGGGCCCTGAGATATAAGATCTGAGGTTGGCATTTTATTTTGGGGGTCACACTCAGTGAAAGAGTGTTGGTGACAAGACTGAGACTCTGGGTAGCTGTTGAAGCAGCACTGCCCCCTTGAAAACCCAGATGTTGGTGCTTGTCTCTGGTAACTATGTATGTATTGTGATTTGGTCAGACAGATAAAGCCTGTCTGTTGATCTGTTTGTAATTTCTGTTTGTATTTGCTCTGAAGTTCAGGGTGCTGACTTTTCCTACTGAACTAAATGAATGGTGTATGTATGTTTAATTAAAGTAAGATTGGTAACCCCTTAAAGTTGCTTTCCTTAGAAAAGCAGATCAAAGGACCTGTGCTAGCAGCCCTCCTGTGTGCTCTTGTTGTTGGTCTTACGCCTCCACAGCAACTGCTAGCAACATTGTTGTTATAGCCTGGCATCGAATAGCTATGTGACCTAGTACAAATCATTCCCTTCTCCAGGTCTGTTTCCCCATCTGTAAAATAAAGAAAAATCAGTTAAGATGGGATCGTTTCAGCTCTAAAACTCTTATGATTTTATCTCATTTGGTCTTCTGCTAGTGAGTGAAGTAGAGAGGATAGGTTTTTTTAATCCTCATTTTACAGATGAAGAGATTGACCCACAGAGAGATGAGAGTCCTTGTTCTCTGTCACACAGTTAGTGACAGAGTCTGGTAAAGTCTAGGCTTCTTCTTTCAGGTCTTTTTCTACCAGAAAACATGCTGGCATCCTTTAGCACACACTATTCATTATACTTTCCCCTCGCCATGTCTCGGTTTCCTAACCCTATAAATGACACCAGGGGCTTACTGCCCAGGAATGAGATGGATATTGAATAAATGGTAAAGTAATCACAAAGTGCCATGAATAAATCAGGGGTGGAATAGAAGGCAGGGCTGGGGGGAGGGACCAAATGTGGGCCTTTGTCTTAAAATGTCCAAGTGGGCAGAGGGAGTAAAAGAAAAGGCTGTTAAAACATGGCTCCTATAAGTTCTCAAATATTAACGGAAGTCCAGCAAGAGGTGGAGCTCTAACAGCTTGCCTAATTTGGATGAAATCCTAGAGGAACGGAAGGCAGTACCAAAGGAAACAAGGTTGACGGAATGGAGAAATTTTTAGATCGTTTTAAAAAGAAAGGGCGTCATTACTCATATAGTCTAGGCAGTTAGGTGGTACAATGGATGGAGCACTGGGTTTGGAATCAGGAAGACTCTTCTCCCTGAGTTCAAATCCAGCCTCAGACACTTCCTAGCTGTGTGACCCTGGGCAAGTCACTCAACCCTGTTTGCCTCAGTTTTCTCATCTGGAAAATGGGATGGAGAAGGAAATAGAAAACCACTTCAGAATCTTTGCCAAGAAAACCCCAAATGGGGTCACAAAGAGTCAGACGCGACTGAACGACTAAAGAAGAAACCTTTGAGGATGTCTAGTGTAACCCCTCCTCCCCACCTCTCATTTTAGAGATGGGGAACCTGAGGTGCCTGATTTGTGAGATGATTTGCCCAAGGTCAAACAGGTAACAAGTGATGGAGGAGGGGTTCACCCTCGGGCCCTCTGGGGCTGGGTACAGCGCTCTCTCCACTGAACCACACTACTCATAGTAAAGCTGATGATGAGATTCTGTTCAGGAATGAATTAGTAACAAGTAGAACCAAAGGTAGGCAGGGTAGAAGGATACAATGTAACAGGAAGAGGGCTTAATTTGGAATCAGTGGATCTGGGTTTTACTACTTATTACCAGGGTAACGTGAGGTCCCTTGAACCTTTGGGCCTCAGTTTCCTCATCTGTAAGATCAGAGGCTTTGACTGCATTACCTCTAAGGACCCTTTCAGCTCTAAATCTGTGCTTCTATGATCTTAAATTAATTCAGGAACCACGTTGGACCGATGGAGTCATCATATGATGCTTAATTTTTAGAGGGTCTGACTTCAGCAAACCTCCTACTCTCTAATCCTTAAATACTAAACTTCATGCTTTGACTGACAGTCTTCTCACATCCGTCCCCATCGACAACTGCAAAAAGTACTTTTCTATTTTCTCACCAGCTCTAATTCACACCCACGAGTTTCTCAACACCAGTAAGATGGGAATAAGACACAATGAGGCTAATTAGGTCCTGCTGGGGAGATACAGCAGGTTTCTCTGGGAAGAAAAAAAGTGATGCTTTCCCTGGGTGTAGAGGAGTATCCCATGTGATGGTTAAAGACCCAGAGATCAGGGAAACCTTGAGAGGGGCCATTTGCCTCATCCTGTTCTCTCCACATGCCAAGTCTTTCAGGGGGTCAGCTGCTGCTGCTGCTGTTCTTTATGTAACCTGACTTCTTTAATTCAGGAGATGAGACTGCTTTTACGGTTATGTAAATATGGATGCCCAAACCTGAGTCTTTGAACAAGACAGCCTCAGAGCCTTCTGGGTTTAACTTTCCGGCCCCTGTTCCCAGAACTGGGAAAACACTACCCTGCCACCAACGTCATAGGGTCTCAGATTTAGTGTTGGAAGGGATCCCAAAGACCATGTCTAGTCCAAGCTCATCGTTTTACTGGTGAAGACAGGTGAATTCACTTATCCTCAGTCACATGGGTGACAAGTAGAAGAGATAGGATTGTAACTCAGGTCCTTTGTCTCCAAACGCTATATCCAAATCATCTTGTTGTTCAGTCATTTTAGTCATGTCTGAGTCTTTCTGACTGTTTGGGGTTTTCTTGGCAGAGATGCTGGAGTGGTTTGCCATTTCCTTCTCCATCTCATTTGACTGATGAGGAAACTGAGGCAAGCAGGGTTAAGTGATTGTCCAGGGTCATATAGCCAGTAAGTGTCGGAGGCCAGATTTGAACTCTGGTCTTCCTTACTCCAGGCCCCAAGCTCTAGCCACTTTGCCACCTACCTGCCCATATCATCTTGGATATTTGATTTCCTGAGTTTCACGTTGGACCTGATATCTGTTGTTGAATGTGACCTCTGGTGGGTTTGGTAATAACATTCTAAACATATAACAACAAGCCTGATATGTGGTATATATCCAATATGGACTCTAACCTGGACGTTAATCCTGCCCCTTTAAATGACAGAGGCCATGACGTTTCTAGAGTGAATAGTTGAGGGTACTCTATAGTTTTACAAATATTTTAACACACCCAATCTTCCCCCCCACCTTGCACCTTCCCATCGAGGTTGGAAAATTGCATTTTAAAAGTGGTACCCACTCATCGTGATGAACACAAGGTACACACTTGATTGCGAGACTTTAATCCTCCCATTTTTTTAAAATAGTCCCTCTAGATGATGGTCATTCAAACAAGGCTTGTCTTCCTCTCCCCACTCCTCTCAGTTCCCATCCCACATGGCTGCCTCACCTGTACTCCCACAGAGGGCAACAGGTTTTCATATTCACTCTGTGCCTCAGGATTAAGCCAACATGTCTCCAGCCCCTAACTTAATTTCCCCAGGATCTTATTTGGGCCCCATATCCACCTGCTGCTTTCAGGTTGCCACGGAAACCATCTAATAACTTGTTCTTCTATAGAGACTGGAATTTCACTCACTTGCTGTTCATGAGGAAGGTGGAAGGGACAAAGTGGCATTTCCATCCATGGCCCCTTCCTTTCAAATCACCCCCTCCCCAGCAGGGCTCCCAAGAAGTCACTGGCAGAGCTGCTGCCTGAGGGCCATGGGGCATTTACAGGAAAGTGAAAATGAAGAACTGTGTTCTCTGTCACTTCTCCTGAAGGATGCTATGGAAGGAATTTACTAGTTCCTGTCAAAATATGAACATAGCTGAGCTCCATCACTGTCACTTAGCAGCTGGAATCATTTAGAGCCCCCTCCCCCAATCCTTAGCCCTCCAGCCTCAGTTTTATTTTTTATCTCTAAGATGGTGATAATGGTACTTGTAGTAGGTGCCTCACAGAGCTGTGAGGATTAACTGATGTCATAGGATCATGGGGTCATACATTTGGAAACAGAAAAAGAACTTAGAACTCTCCTAATCCTTTTTTTTTTTTTTTTTTTTTTTTTTTGCCTTTCACAGATACTCAAGGGGTGGAGACCCACTATTGTACATGAGGCTCCCAGAGTCCTGATGTAGTGACCAGCCCCTGATCTAGGCCAGTCTCCTTATTTTATTGAAGCCCACAGAGATATAATAGTTTGCTCTTGATCACCTGGTGGAGCTATGATTTGAACCCAGATCTCTGGCTCCAGATCCAATACTTTTCTATTCAATAATAATATGAATAAAGTGCTTTGCAAGCTTATATAAACATTCATATACTCCTGTTTATTACTACTAGCTAGCTTTCATGTAGTGCTTTAAAGATTACAAAGCACTTGATAAACATTATCTCATTTGACCCTCCCAATATTCCCATGAGACACATGCTATTGTTATCCTCATTTTATAAAACAGGAAACCATGGCAGATAGAGGTTAAGTGACTTGGCCAGGGTCTCACAGCTTAAGTACCTGAAGCTAGCTAGAACTGTGCTTGGGTCTTCTTGACTCTGAGTCCAGGGCTCCGTCACCTGTGACTTGGAGCTGCTTGCCTTCTTACTATGGTTATTTCTTGCACCCTGTAATCTTGCCATAAAGATGTCCTCGGGCTGGGCAAGGGTCCCACAGATGAAGCCACCTCTGAGGGAGGCCTTTGGCAACTGAATTTGTTTTGATGAAAGTGTCCCAGAAAGACTTACTTTATTTAATTAAATTTAATCGAGCTCTTTGTTTAAGCATCTGCCATGTTTGAGGGGCTGTGCCAGGCACTAGGGAACAGAGAAAAAATGGAAACTGTCTTCTTATGTTCTGCTGGGGTGAAGTCAAAACTATGTACCAATAAGTCAATACAAAGCAAATTTAGGAGGGCAAAAGCACTCCCAATATAGTTGGCTGAGAGCAGTGATGGTTTGTATAGAAAACGGAGGAAGTGAAGGAAGTGAAAGATCCCGGAAGATGGAGGTAAGAGGGTAAGCCTTATTTAGATCTAGAGATTGGAAGATGGGATGGTCAGCTGGTCAGCAAACTTTTATTGGCTGTTTAACTATATACCAGGTACTGGCTAAGTCATGGGAATATCAAGAAGGGAAAAACCACTCCTGTCCTCAAGAGCTCACGATGGAATGGGGAGACAACATAGAAACCACTATGTAAATACAAAGCGGATACTGAGTAGAAAGAAAGCAATCTGAGAAGGGAAGGCACTAGAATTTGGTGACACTTAGAATGGCCTCTCTTCTGCAAAAGGTAGGATTGGATGAGGCTTGAAGGTAGCCAGGAACACTAAGGCCCAGATGAGGAGTAAAGCATCCTAGGCACAGGGAACAGCCAGTGCAAACACAGATACAGGAGATGGGGTGCCATGTTCCAGAAACCACACGTAAGCCGCTGTAGCTAGATTATAGACTATGTGGAGGAGAAGAGGGCATGAGAATGTTGGAAAAGGGGGCAGCTACATGGCTCAGTGAATGGAGCACCAGACCTGAAGTCAGGAGGACCTGGGTTCCAATCTGGCCTCAGACACTTACTAGCTGTTTGAGCCTGAGCGAGTCACTTAAGCCTGTTTGCCTCAGGTTCCTTATCTGTAAAATGAGCTGGAGAAGAAAATGGCAAACCACTCATTATCTTTACTAAGAAAACCCCAACAACAATAAATAGATGATGAAACCTCCAAAAAAAAAGAATATTGGAAAAGTAGGAAAGGGTTGGCGTATAAAGAACTTAAATGCCTAACAGGGGAGTTTATGTTTGACCCTTGGAAGAAAAAGGGAGCCACTGGAGATTACTGAGCCAGTGGAGTGACGTGGTCAGACTGTGGCAGCTTAGTGAAGTATGTGTTGGAGGGAGGAGAGGCTTGAGGCAGGGAGACCCATTAGAAGAATATTGCAGTAGTCTGGACAAGAGCTGAAGAAGGCCCGAATTGGGACTATGGCTGTGTGTGAAGAGAAGGGCATGTCCAGGAGAGATTTTGTAAAGAGAGAAGCCAGATTTGGCAACAGATTGGATGGATGGTGTGAGGGTGAGTAAGGCTTTGAAGATGATGTGAAGGTGGTGCTGAGGTTGGCAGCCTGGATGTCTGGGAAGATGAAGGTGTCCTTGAAAGTAATAGAGGAGTTCAGAAGAGGGGAAGATTTAGAGAACAGCTAATTTCTGTTAGAGTGTATGAAGGGGAGGAATATGAAATAAAGGCGAAATAAAGAAAGGAGCCAGATTGGGAAGGTCTTTAAATATTAGGTATCAAGGAAAGTGACAGTCAGATTTATGCCTAAAGAATGTTAATTTGAAGCTGTTTATTTTGTTTTCTCTCTGGGAAATACATACATAATATCTGCATGTAATATAGGTATATTTTAGATCATATATATTATCCATGTCTGTACATGCACACACATAGATAGTGAAGCTTTATTTTAGGGGGGTGACTATATGTGTGTGATAGATAACTGTTTCTACAGGAATAAGTAACAGGATTTAGAGCTAGGCAGGATCTTCAGGGATCACTGAGTCAGTCCTCACTTCATCTTTTGGGTGAGGTAGCTTAGAATCAAATAAATGGAGTGGTTTGTCCTTTAGGGGCGGGCAGATAGGAAGTAGCCAGGCTGGAATTGGAACCTAGACCCTCTGAATCCCAAGCCACTGCTTTTTCCCCCTCCAGACCATTACTTCCTTTGTATAAATGAATGAGACAAAGCAGAAGTGGGAGAAACTAGAAGAAAGTCATTTAAGTATTCACTGACAGCCTCCGAAGTAGAAATAGAAGAAAAGAAATGAGCTTTAAACTCTCCCATTTATCTCTATTTATTCCCAGCGACTAGTTTGTGTATATTGGGGCTTTGTATGGTCTCTTGAGTTGGCTAGAACATGCCACCCTCACCCAGGAGTTGCTAAATGTTGACATTTAAATTCCAAGGGGGATTTCTGAGTACTATGAGTCATGAAGCTTGTTTTCCTTCTCATCCCTATAGATCAGCTTCATTATTTGGGAAAGTTTTTTTTTTTAACCATCTCTTTAGATTACAAGGTTTCTGGATAGTGTGGAGTTAAAAAGAAGGCATGGAGAGCCCAGTGTATAAAACCAGTCTCCTCAAAGTTACATTTTAAGGATTTTACTTATAATGAGTTATTGCATTGTGTATGTGTAATAGGGAGCTGACACATGGTTGGAGTTCGCTAGTGTTTGTGGCCAAGGCAAATTCCCCACATGGAAGAGATCAGGGCCACTTTTCCCCTGTCCCTCTTCCTCTCCTCTTCCCCCATACATATGATGCTGCACAGACTCTCTTGGGATATGATGTCCTTAACTTGACTAAAGCAGATGGGACTGTTTCAAGAAAAAGCCTCGTCTCTTCCTGTCCCAGAGTTGTTCGGATTCTCCTCAACGCTTGACACCTGGCTGAAAAACTGCTTTTGAAAAAATAGCCTGAGATTTTCCCCTCTTTTTTGCGGAGAAGCATTACAGATGTTAAGTGCTTTCAAACTCGGTCGATGTGTTCGTTAGCTCTGTTGAACTGCTTTTCTTCCTACCTCGTTTTTTTTTCTTTTTTAAAAAATTCTTTGTGACAAAGGACACGAATTTGTTTGGAGGGAAGAATCATTTGGAAGTGAAGGTGACAGCAATAAAAATGTTTTTCGGGGGAAAAACAGAGGCATGCCTTTAGAGTGATCAGTTCTGCCCAGAGGCAGGGTGACCATTTGGATGAGTCCCAAGAGACAACATCAGTTAGCAGAAAGAGCATTCACTAGCTTTGAGGATATGGGATGGAATGGTGGCTCTGCCCTTGATGCCTGGGTGATCTTGCACAAGTGGGTTCTGCCTGGGCCTCTAAGTGACATCATCTACAAAATGAAGGGGTTGGTGAGATTGTCTCCAAGGTCCCTTTCGGCTTTCAATCCAGTGACTCTCCTAACCCCATGACTTTTGGTTTTTAAGGAATGTTCCAAGACAAAAAATAACATGAGTTCAATGGTGATCAAATGCTATTTGTTTCTGAGGCATGTGATAGGGAGACAAATAAAAGGGAGAAAAACTGGAAGACTCTGGGCAGCAGAGGGTGAGGTGAGGACATACAGAACATCCCTTAGGTACTTTATCAATTTTATTTAGGGGAACTGAGTCTTGATAAAAGGACTTCTCCCTTCCAGTCCAGCCATTGTTAGCCAAAACAACAATAATGAAAACTTTTATTTATAGCCCTTGATATTTTTGAGAGTGCTTATTTATGTATATTAGTGCACCTAGTCCTACTTTGTCTTGGTAATGCACCCATGAACTAGCTTGAGTAAGCGTTATTACCCCCATTTTGGAAACAGAGAAACAGGCTCCCAGGAAACAGAATTTAAGGACCGAAGGGACCAGGGTTAGTTCATCCCCTTTGTTCTAAAGATGAGAAAACTGAGGCTCAGATTGTCCAAATGGCTTTGTACTTGTTAGCGGCAGAGCTGGAACCAAACAACGACTGACATTTATATAGTATTCACATACATTATCTCATTAATCCTTCCAACAATTCTGCAAAGTAGGTATCTCTGCTTTACAGATGAGGAAACTGAGCCACAGACGAGTGAAATGACTTGCCCAGGGTCATGTAGCTAGTAAGAGTCAGATACTCCCAGACTGGAACCCTGCACTTTATGCACAGATGGCAGCCTAATACTTGTGGGTACCAGAACCCGGGGCTCCAGAATCGCAAGGTGGTGTATTTTCCATTATCAGCATTAAGTGATTTGTCTGAGTTTGAGTAGTTGTATGGTGACAAAACCAGAACAGAACCCAACTTTCCTTGCTCGTTTCTTCTTTTTCATCCTTTTATAATAATGATAATGACAGTAGTAGCTAGCATTTACATGCCCTTTAAGGTTTGTAAAGCATTTTACAAATACTGTTTCATCTGATCCTCACAACAACTGTGGTAGGTAGGTGCTGTTATTATACCCACTGACTGAGGCAAATAGGGGTTAGTGAGTTGCCCAGAGTCATAGCTAGCAAGTATTTGAAGAGGCTAGATTTGAACTCAGGTCTTCCTGAGTTCAGGTCTAGCATAGATCTATCCAATGAGGCAGTAATACAAGCAATAGTGGCCTCCAAGGCCAGACTCAAAGGGTGTGTCATCACTTAGTTGGAGGTTAGGATGATGGGTTACATCCCACCCCCAACCTAAACAGTAGCCAATTGTGGGACCTGTCTGTCACTCAAATATGCCTATTTTTTTTCTACCCTTCCCCCCAACACCAATACTAACTCTTACCCTTCCTCTGCTTTTCAAGAGTTCAGCCTCCCCTTTTTTGAGTCTGGTGTCAGCCCTTCAGGGCACCTAAGAGCTCTTGACCACCCCCAACAATAACTATGAAATTTTCATTAGGACTCGACATTTTACTCCCTGTCCTGCCAACCCCACCCCCCTTAGCCTAACAAGTTCCTTTTGGAGGTGAGGTGTATGTTCTGTGGCAGTGACCAGTAAGAACTCTGCCTCCTCTCTTTACTCTTTGAATGGAATGGAGTGTGCCATTTTGAATGAACTGGCATTGGTGGGTTTTGATCTACATAACATATCTCATTACATTATCTTGTCCCACAAACCCACCCTTTAACCCAACTTTTGCTGTTGCTGTCAAGGGTATCACCACTTTTCACAGTGACCCAAATTCACAACCTCACCTGATATATCCAGTTAGTGGCTAGATCTTGTTGGTTTGCCTGTGGTATATCTCAC
Source organism: Phalanger gymnotis (assembly GCA_028646595.1). Taxonomy (NCBI): domain Eukaryota; kingdom Metazoa; phylum Chordata; class Mammalia; order Diprotodontia; family Phalangeridae; genus Phalanger; species Phalanger gymnotis. The sequence goes on along the minus strand of CM053625.1, from coordinate 277,248,053 downwards.
ATCAGTCTATTTTTCTCCACTCATATAGCCACCCCCCTAGTTCAGGCCCTTCTCACATGGGCTAGTGCAGCAGTGCTTGGCACATAATAGGCACTTAATAAATGTTTATTGATTAATTGACAGTTCCAAGGAAAAGAGAATTCAGCAGGTGGGGGAGAACCCATGGCCTGTAGGGTAAATGCTCATAGGAAGGCAGTGCCTCTGCTTTAAATGCAGTCATGTTATAGTTGTGGTTTGTCCTTTGACCTTCGTTCTCAAAGAGGACCATGACATCAGGAAGGTTGATGCCTTGATTTGCAGGTAAACTGGATTTCAGTAAGGGAGGCTGTGCAAAGTCATCAGCCTCACTTTCTCCTCCAAAGACATCTGGGTCCAGTGGCCAGATATAGATCAGGACGACTGGAGATGGGCTAGCACAGTCATAGAATGGCTCTTGGGCCACCCTGATTGGAGTTTAGAGCAGGAACATCCTTACCTCCAACATCTTTGTAGAGCAACTGAGACCAATCCCTTTGCAGAAGGGAATTAATTGTTCAGGTCTAGGCTACACTGAGGTCTCTTGCAACTTTGAGATTCTGTGTTTCTTTGCCTTTAGCAAAACTGGATTCAAGGCTTCCAGGGATGAAGTTAAAGGAAAATGCTTTGAAAATGTCAATGAGCATTCAACAGAAGAGCCTCTAGATGTGAAAGGATTTGAATTGGTTCCTAAACGAGTTGGTCTTAGGCATCTGGAGGGGTCAAAGTCATAGAAACCTAGGAGTTGAGAGCTATAAGAGATCTGAAGCACATCTGGTTCAGTCCTTCTTTCCCCAGATGTGGACACGCATTAGGAACTTCTGACTTTGGGCTATAGTCACCATCTGCTCACACATCTACATGTCCCCTATGAGTAAGGAATGAGTGCCTCTGTTACAGTAACCTTCAGAACAAACATTACCATTCCCTGAGGATATAACAAGTAATTGTAGCCATGTGGTCTTGAATTCAGTGGTTGGGGCTATGAATGAAGGAACCTGGGGTTCTGACTTCTTGTGTTCCATTAGGTATGTCAGTTTCCCTCCCTGTGCTTGAATATCCTCGATAAAGTAGAGATAATAATATTGTACTATCCCTAACCTGCTGGGCTTTTGGAAGGATCAGATGAGAAGATACGTCTCTAGGCTTCCCAACTGAATGATTGTTTCATATGTGTGTAAGAGTCTAAATCACGATCACAGCCACTGGAGGCAACCTATATTGTAGGGGTATATTTAGAGATGAGATCTGGAGAGCCCTACTCCACATCTCTATTGGCTTGAGCTGGAGGAAGGCCATAGCTGAGTCTTCAGTCCCCAGCTCTGTTACCTCCAAGAGGGGTATTGATCTAGAATTTATATCTATTTACTACACATTAGATATTCTAAGGGATTTTAGGGACTCCGAACAAAAGCCGCTTTCCCTGTTTTTCCTCCTCTTTTATAGGAGGGAAACAGCTCACTCTTGGCCAATTTAGCTCCCTCCCACCAAACACTTATTATACAGCTGACAATCACAGATAGTAAGCACACATATTTATCCACATAAGCTGTAAAAAAGAATTTGGGGAAAGTGATTATAGGTAGGGTAGATAATAGAATACGCAAGAGTCATTTTTGCTCCTTGATGTAGGAGCCAGATAAAATCTGAGCTCAACCAAGGTGACAATAAGCTCACCAGAGAAGTCCTCTCAGTTTCTGGGCGTACAGGTTTCTGGGAATCAATGGGCATGTTGAGGGATAGACCTTCCCTATCTGCCTATGGTTCCTAAATGATCTGCTTGTCTTGCTGATAAAAGCCTTTTGGGGTTGAGTGGGGGGAGGGGCACTATTCTCTTCAGCTGGCTCAGTCTGGAACACTGAGCTGGAAATGGTGGTTCTGGATGAAGGTGCCCTTTCACTCGAGGTATTCAAGATGGATGATCATTTGGAAGATAGGATGTAAAATGGCTTGTTCAGTGTGAGTTGACTTGTATGACCATTGAAATCCTTTCCAGCTTTGTGATTCTGTGAAGAGGAATTGAAGAAGATAGAATGAAGCCTATCAGCAGTAGAATCAGGTTTCAGAGGACCTAAGGAAGTAGGGTGGCTAGGTGGAGCAGTGGAAAGAGCTCTAGACCTGGAGTAAAGAAGACTTAAGTTCAAATGTGGCCTTATGATTTTCAGTTTACATCTGGCCTCAGATACTTACTAGCTGTGTGAGCCTGGGCAAGTCACTTAATCCTGTTTGCCTCGGTTTCTCGACTGTAAAATAAGCTAGAGAAGGAAAAGGCAAACCATTCCAGTATCTTTGCCAAGAAAACCCCAAATGGAGTCACAGAGTTGGACACTACTGAAATGACTCAGCAAGGAAGTAGTGCCATTAATGGTTTTAAAAGACAGAAGGACATGTTAAAAATTAGTTTTTTCAGAAGGTCAATCTGGCTATGGTAATGATGGTGATGTGGAGTAGGGAGGGATTAGAGGCCAGGAGATCAGGTCCAAGGCTATTTGAAATAATTGAGGCTCTGAGGGTTTGAACTGTTGGTTGCAGTGGGAATGAAAAGGAAGCATTAGTTGGGAGAAACATTTACTTTCTTTGCTCTACATGCAGCCAGTGATTTTAACATGACTTCTAGCAGGCTTTGGTTAACTTCTGTTTCCATTAGAAGTGGATGCTCTAGACCCTAAACTCTTTCATTTTGGGGAATGCTCACACCTAGTCCCAAAAGAATAATAGGATGTGGTGATTTTGATCCAGTTTTGAGAGTGTTTTGACAGCTTTCAAATCAGCCTATAGGCTTTCTTCTAACAATAATGCAAATGCAAAGGGGAAAAATACCTTTTCAGTAGATAATATAATTAGGCTGCATATATTATTCTGATTTCCTTAGTTTCTCTGTATCTCTCTAGAAGAGAATTCATTTGCATTGAGCTCTTCTCAATCGCTTTGTTTCTAAAGAACTCAGTAACTGCCTCTGTGTAGTATTTTTCAGTTAGACCAGCCTACACTCTAAGTCCCCTTCTTGAGTGAGTATTACATTTCAAGATATTACATAATCAATTAACTCACTCTCCTCCCTCTAATCCCCCTGCCTCACTCACGCACACACATCTTCAGAAACCCCAGCAGTCAGTCTAAGCTTGTGGTTCATTCACTGATCATCAGACTCTGCCCATGCTTCCACATCCAGCTTCTAAGGAATCCAGTTGGAAGGGACCTTAAAGGCCAGCTAAATATTACCAACCTCGCGCCCAGTGTTGGAAAGTTGTCTACGATATCCTTGACACAAGAGGAATGGACATTTTGGATGATCCAGCTTCTTCTCAAACCCAATTAGTCATGGAGAAATTACTGTGTCCGCAGAGAGTCTATTTCATTTTTGCACGGCTCTGTTAGAAAGTTGTTTATGTAGAGCTGAAATCTCCTTCCCCATAGCTAATGTCTCGTGGTCTCCATTGTGTTCTTTGCAGTTACACAGAATAAGTCTAATGCCACATGATAATCCTTGAGTTATGTGAAGACAGTTATTATGCCCAATCCAGGCCAACGAACATTTATTTTAAAGTCTTTTTAATTGATATGTTTGGCTTTGAAAATCACCTTCATTTCTAAATGTGTTTTTTTCACTTCCCCTCCCCAGAGGGCTATTCCTAATAACAAAGAACAGAAAAGAAAAAAAAAAGCAGTTCAGAAAAACTAACCAGCAGATCAACTCAGAATGGCAGTGTATACAATGTTCCACACTCATAGTTCTCCACTTTTGCAAAGAAAGGTGCATATTTTTCTTTTTCCTTTGGGGTCAGGTTTGACCATTATAATTATGCAGAATTGTCTCATTTCATTGCTACTGTTGCTGTTACTCTTTTTGTTTACATTGTTGTACCCACTGTATACAATGTTTTCTTGGCTCTGTTTTATTTTGTTTTGTATCAGTTCATGTAAATCTTCCCTTACTTCTCAATATTTGTCATATCCATCCTTTCTTATGGAGCAATATTATTCCATTACATTTATATATCATTCCACAATGTCAATCTTCTGGTACTTTTTTGTTCAGTGATTACCAACAAATTTTTGATGGTCACATCTGCAAGTTCTTTTAGGAACCTGGTCTATAGTTCATTTGGGTCTGGAATTTTAAATGTACTTAAAGTGAACAGGTACTTGTTAATGATCTCTGTATATCTCTATTCTACCTTTCCATTTTATAGATTATTATTCTTGATAGAGAAGATAACAACAAAAAACAAAAACAAAACAGACTTGAGTAGCTCTACTCTCTATTTGTTATTATATCAACCCAATTTGGCCCCAATCTGACTACTTTTATAACCTTATTGCATACTCTAGGATTCTGCCAACCACGTTTATTGACTGTTCTTTGAACTTATTCTTCCTTATCCTGTTTCTGTGCATTTCTTCATATCATTACCTATGTCTGGAATTCACACCCTCTTCCTCTCTTCCCTTTCCTCCTTCCCCTCTCTATGCTTATTGAAATCCTGCCTATTCTTCAAGTAACCTTCTATATGAAGCTTTTCCTACTTTCCCCTTCTGGAAATGATCTTTTGCAAACTGTTTGGAAGTCCTATGGTGTAGTTAGAAGAGCACTGGCTTTTCAATCCAGCTAAAAGACCAAAGTTGAAGCTCTGGTTCTCCCACTGATCAGCCACATAATAGGCATGATAATAATAATAATATTTGCAAACCCTAAAGTGCCTTTTAAGTTTCTGTTTCTAGAGCTGGATGACCTTGGGTGAATCACAGACTGTAAAAGCTGGAAGGTACCTTAAAGCAGAGCTTCTTAAACTATGGGGTCATGACCCACAGTTTAAGAAGTGCTGAAAGGGTTTCAAGTGGAAAAAAATTTAAGAAGCCCTGCTTAGAGATCGTAGGATTTTAGGGTCATTGGGCCCATTCTGTTCTTGGCTTTGCTTTTGATATTCCAGACACCATCTTGCTCTGGAACTTTCCATAGTACCTGGGGCTTCCTCACCCTGGAAAGTCTCTCTTCCATGTCAGACTGCTTCTCCCATTGGTAAATTCCTCCCAGGGCCTCTCTTTTATGGAGAGGCACAGGCTGGCCAAATTTCCTTCCCCTCCGGGCTCAGATTCTGAAATTTCAGACTTTGTCATTATGCTGTGTCCCCTTTGGGATGTCCTTGGTCCTCCCACCCCACCTCTTGCTTCCTTTGCATTTACTTTGTATATATGTCTTATATTTCATTATCTGTGGATATGTGGTGTTCTCCAAGTAGACTATGAGCTCCTTCAAGGTTCAAACCATTTTGTTTTTATTGTTGTGTTTCCCTTGTCCATAATAGCATAATAAATGCTTGTTGGAATGAATGGATGAATCTGTAACATAAAGACGATAGTACTTTCACTGTTTACCTGAGGCTCAAATGAGAACAAATATATTGAAAGTGCTTTTTACATTGTAAAAGTATTATTTAAATATCAGGTATTGTTTTAACATCTTGTTTTACATCACTAAAATTTTTCTCCATATCCTTCTCTCCTTCCAGAGAACTATCCTATATAAAAAATAATATTTCTAAAGAAAAACAAAGGAGGAAAAAAAATCAGGAGGCACATATTTTTGTCTCTAAACCATGCTTCCTCATCTGTTGTAGTTTTGAATTGAGTACATTGCGCTTGAGGAATGTAAAATCAAGGGGAACAGGATGACTTTTTTTGGCCATCATCAAGAAACAAATGAACTAGTTATTTCATTTCCCTTGGTTCTGGATGAACCCATTTCATATTCATTGAGGATCAGATCACCGATGTAGGTGAAGAGTCAGGAGTAATTTCAGTAAAGCATCCCTCATCAGTGGGTATTTTGACCATTCATCATCTGGTTTTATGGTGACTCTAATATTATTATCTGGGTTCTTTGGCTGAAAACCTACTGGCATTCAAGGCTTCCGGAACCATCTTGGTAGGATGCAATCCTCCCGCTTTTCAGAGGACTTTAATGGATTTGCTTAAAGGGATTTTGTCTTCTTTCTCCAACAGAAGTGACAGCCCAGCTCTTCCACTTACTATTCTTTTATTTACTCAAGTTAAGATCCACATTTTTGCATCTGTCAATGACAAAGCTCTTGAACATTCACTCTGTGCCTAGCTCCATACTAGGTGCTTTGGACAAATCAAAATAACGATGGTAATGATAGCTCTCATTTGTCTGATTTAAGGCTTTGCATAATGCTTTATATAAATGATCTTATTTGATATTCATAATAATACTGAGAGAAGTCCCTTATTATTGCCATTTTGCAAATGAGGAAACCGAGTCTTAGAGAATTTAAATGATTTATTCAGGATCGCATAGCTAATAAGTTTCTGAGCTCTGAACTCAAGCATTCCTAACTCCAAGTCTAGGCCGACCATTAAGTAATAGAGACTTCTCTAAAAGCCTGGAGTCCTGTCCTCAATGAGTTGTTTGGGAAGTTTATCCTGGGAGAGAAGATTACAACAGAAAGAATTAGATAACATGTCAGAAGAGAAGAGAATCGAGAGCTAGACTGGGTGGTATGAGAATGATGTGTGTTAGAATATCAAGAAAGAAGGCTCTCTGAAGGAGGAAAGAGTTAGGCTTTGTGGGGATGGGTAGTGTCTGGTTAGATTGGGGAGATGGGGGAAATGGTGATGATTGGAAATAGCAGTGCCTTGGTCGGGATTGCTTAGTCTTATAGAGGATTATAGACTTAGACTTCAAAGGTCATGTAGTCCAGCCTTTTCATGTTATAGATGAGGAAACAGCTACACAACTGTCCAAAATATTAAAAAAAAATAAGTTCATAGAGCCATGGTTTAGAATCCCTAGCTTAATCCAACCCACTCATTTGTAGATAATGAAACTGAAACCCAAGAAGGTGAATGAAGTGCTATTCTATGGTTCTGTGATCTAACTGGGAGGCTGGTGGCACTGGGTCATGGATATTCCAATTAGTTGGGAAAAAAAAAGTTCACAGACGCTAATCAGATCTAGGAATTTTTGAAAAACTGATAAGGTTTCTTAGGTGTCAAATTAATCACCTGCTACCTTTTCAGATTATTGCAAATGGTGAACAATGAGTACTATCTTAAATTCATAGTTAACGATCCCTGTGTTCATTTGTTAGTTTCACTGTGAATTGAATCTTTAACCAAAGTCCTTCTCTGATGCCCCCTTGTGGCCTGGAGTTTTAGTGGAGCACACACAAGTTCCAAAAGGTCCTATGAAGCCAGCCTTTGAGTGTGGCCACTGAGGGATTATATGTCGATCATGGGACTAGCCTGGCTAAACTCAGGGAGCTTATCACCAGAAGTTTGTTACCAGCTTGTGGATTTTTTCAGCAATTCAATTCAATAGGCACTTAATTACATGCCTACTATGTGCCAGAGATTTTGCTAGTTGAAGAAATACAAAGATAAAAATGAAAATAGTCCCTCTTCTCAAGGAGATTATATTCTAATGTTTAAAAACAACACAAATACAGATAAGTAAATACAAAGTGATTTCAGGGAGGAAGAGGGAATGCTAATGATTGGGAAGAACTAGGAAAAACCTCTTGTAGGTGGCAACACCTGAGCTGAGCCTTGAATAGAGCAAGGGCTTCCAAGAGTTGGAGGTGAGAAGGGAGAGCATTCCAGGCATGGAGGACAGCCTGTGCAAAAGCACAGAGGTGGGAAATGAAGTGTCACATCTATCAAGGAAGTTGTTTCAGCTAGAACTAGAGTGCTTTAGGAGGAATAATATGACATAAGACTGAAAATTCACAACTTAGCTCAAGAAGTCAGCTTTCTAAGGTATATAGGTAACATTGTAGAACAAGTACTCACATCAAATAAAAGTATTGAATTAAGTACCAGATTTCTAGAAAACTCTTCTTTTATTAGCTGGAATTTTTGTGCCTAATGCTAGATTAAATGTGACTTTTGCTCTTCCCTTGGAAAGTCCTTGTAAAACAATTTCAACTGTTTCCATATTATGGAAGGCTGAAGCGAGAGCTGTGCTTTTAGACAGATAAAAGTCCAAATTTGGCTTTGTCAGCATAAGCTGCTCAAAATTTACCAAGTGAAACATCTGTAGTCCCCCCACAAACAGATATCCATTAAGATCAATGTCTTGGTGAGCTATGAATGAAGAATAATTAAAAAAATAAAGAAACCATTGACTGATTTGAAATTATGCATATTTCATGTTCACTAAGGCTCCAATCAATCCTGAAAAATTCAAACCCATTTCTTTTCATGATATAGAAGATTTTGGGTCTCCTCATTGGCCTGCCCAATTATTATTGCTCTAAGGCTACAATTTAAACAAAGAACCACAGGGAGATTATCTATAGGTTGAAGCCAAATGTTTTAAAAACAATTAAATTTTTTTTTATAATTTGACCTAGTCCTTTATTCTGTGGTTGGCAAAGTGAGATGAAGTTGTCGGTGAAATCAGCGCTTCAGATTATAGGTTGAACCCATTCATCTGGCCAATTGTTTATTAACACATGGCCTTAGCCACCAAAGGGGACCAGGTGAGAAAGTGTGGACCTCTCCCAGCAGACTCTTTTCCCTTACTAGAGAAAGACTCAAAGCCCATGTTGCACCAACAGTGGGAGAATTGTGTAAAAGTCATAACCCTTTGGTCAGTTTGTTCCCACGATGGATTGTAGTCAGCATTTTATGAGACAGGATGAAATGAGCAGAAATGCAGAGATATTAGGAAGCTTTTTTACTTTTAGTCAAGGAGAACCTGTCACTTGTTAAGAAAATATAATAGAAGGATTATTTCAGTGTTGCAAGTAATATAATAAATACAGAGAAATATGGAGAGACTTAAATGAACTGCTAAAAGGTGAAGTTAGCAGAGTCAAGAAAACAAAATACACAATGACTACAACAAAATAAATGGAAAGAACTACCACAAAACAATCAAAGATGAATCCTGCAACATCACAAAGAACAAGTTTGGGCTCAAAGAAGAGAGGAGATCACACATGTCCTCCCCACTCATTTGCAGAGGTGAGGGAAACATGGGCATGATACATTGCCTATAAAGATGTTTTAATGTTTTGATCAGTTTTGCTGACCTTTTTTTCTCTTTTTTCTTTGTAAAGGAAGTTCTCTGTTATAAAGGATGACTTCCTGGGAGAGGGATTGGGGAACAAGACAGGAGATGTCTAAATCCAAGCGATATAAAACCAAGAGATATATTATAATAAATTCTATTAAAAAGGCAAATATAGTAGAGCTCAGAATATCTTAAGGTTTTCATCTGAGAGGCCATGGATGACCCAGTGCCCTCCTTTTGTGCATAACTACGTTAACAACCACAACAATAATAATGTTAATAATGGCAACACTGCTATACTGCTTTCCAGTCTATAAAACACTTTAAGGTAGAGAGTATGGGTGATGCTACTCCCATTTTACAGATAAGATAACTAGCTCTTTTGGGCCTTGTCAAGATCACACATTTAGTGGTACAGAAGAATGAGATTTGGTATTTGACGTATTATGTATTTCTTCATCTATCTTCATTATTATTATTCCTTCTCTCGTTAAAACTTCACATGCCCCTGGAAGAAGTCTTTCTACCCTTCACAGGACATTTTGAAGGTGACCCTTCATTATGTTATTAATCATTCATTCATTGCTTAGGCTGTTTTGAGATATTCAGAAATTTTGTATGCAAAGAGAATTTACCCAACATGTTAGTGGCTATTATCTTAGGTTTGTTTGTTTTTGGTGAGGGTTCCAGTGTCTTATATCTCCCTTTTGGGCTGGCCATCTGATACCTCTGATTTTTGCTGTATCACCAGCCTCACCTCCTTTTCTGGACATATAGGATTTTCATGAAGAAGCAACATGATGGAAGGAATAGAGAGCCATACTTAGAGTCAGAAAGACTGGCAACCTTTCTCTAGTAGGGAAAAAGGGTCTGCTGGGAATTGTTCACACTTTTTCATCTAGTCCCCTTGGTGACCAAGGACACGTATTGATAAAGTCAGCCTAAGAGATCAGGAAAAACAACTAATTGACGTATACCAGCCTCAAAGTATAATCTCAAATTCAGTAATCTGTGTTCAAATCCTGACTCTGACATCTAATAGCTGTAAAACTATGCACAAGTGAAGTCAATAAGTATTTATTAAGTACTTATGGGCTGGTTACAATGCTAAGTGCCAGGAATACAAATGCAAGGAGAAATAGAGATAGTCCCTGCCCTCAAGGAGCTTACATTCTAATTGAGGAAGACAGCATATAGAAGGAAGCTGAAAAGTTGGGGGAGGAGAGAAGGGGAAGCCTCTTCATGGGGGCATGAAATCTGGAGAGTCTGAAGTGGAGCCTGGAGCAGGGAGAGAAGAGAAGGATGACTGACCTAGGCTCTTCCTTAAAATGGAAAGTAAGATGAAGTTGTTGATGAAATCAAGGCATTCGATTATACCTTGAACTTGGTATGGGCCAATTAGTTGGTTCTTTGATCACCTATACTTTTGGCTGACGTTATCAAAGAATATCCTTGGTCACAAACAGTTACGATTTCTTACACTTCTGGGAGGAATTCACCAGTGAGAGGAGGGGGCTACAGAAGGAGAGAGATGTTTCAAGGTAAGAAAGCAGCTGAGGTAAAGTCTGAAGAGCTGAAAGTGGAGTTGTAAGAGGATGGCCAGCCTGGGTTCTTACTCACAACAATGGCAGGGTGGTGCTGCAGGGATGGGGAGATCTTCCAGGGTGAAAAGGCAGCTGAGGCATGGGAAACAAAGGAGGAGCTGGCCTATTGATAATCTATTACAGTGGAGAGAGTTTTCATACACAAAAAATCAGAGATCTGGACCTTCCTCCCATCTATAATAACTATTATTCTACTTCTCATGCACAAAGTATTTTTAGTAACATGCTCTTATTGAGGGTTGAGGGAGATGAGGTCCAGGAACTCCAAGACTGGAGTTCCCAGACGGGGTCATTGAGGGGGAGTACCCGTCAAGGACCCAAGTCCTAGAGAGGGTCAGGGGCGTCTGGAATGAATTCACAATCTCAAGCATTTTTAAGTCAAGGTGGCAAAGATTTATTATGCTTTACAGTGAGCAAGTGTTCTTGGGGAACCTGCAACCTTACAGGGGTGCAGGGAAAGTTTATATATGAGATTTTGGGGTGGGAATAGGGAGTGGTTAAGGGGTAGTCACTTCTTAAAGGAACATGCACTTTTTGCATCTACTGTGCAAGTATCTTACCCAGAGTTCACTGGGAAATAGCCCAAGGTGGGGGGGGGGCGACCTGGAGGTGTGGTTTTGACTGTGAAAAGTCAGTAAGTCAACTAATGGTCAGGGATGACTGGGAATATCCAGGTGGCTCTCATCAAATGTCTTGTTAGATAAGATGAATGTAAGGGAGTATACATTTGACTATGTCTAAGATACATATCAGTAAGTTCAGTGAGTAGTAAATATTGTTATGTCCCAGTACACAGCCAATTAGCACTACACAGGGAGTTGGACCAATAAATTCTATAGGTGCAGCTAGCCACAGTATCAGGAGGAGAGGTAAGTGTTTTCCTAAGGCATGCTGCCCTTGAACTGGAGAGGAACTGCTAGGGCCAATGTTTTGAAGCTAGGGAGAGATGTGATTTTAGAACTGGATGTGGTTTTGGAATTGGGGTCCAGGCACAGGCACCCAAGCAGAGACTAAGGAGAAATGTTAGAATTAGGATCCCAGCACAAGCACCCAAGCACCCCATTACTGTTGCATGCTTACACTCACTGTGTATCTACTATTTCTAGAGAAGTTTTACTGATGCAGCTAATGCAAGACAGTTGACACAATGAGGAGACCAAAAGAGCCAGGAAATTGCTTCAGCCATCAGAAGCATGCCAGCTAAAGGCAACATTGGCTTAGAGGGGACAGTTTATAAACATTATAGAGAGGGAAAAGATGAAGACAAGGAGTAGTTTCAACTCCACCAAAAAAATGTGCCTGTAGAAAGCTTGGTGTGGAGTCTAGCTAAGTTAAATGATTCCAGAAAAAGTATTTGTAGGTAAAATCAGAAGGAAAGCAAAGAGAACTGAAGTGAAACAGATCTGCCCACATTTTAACATAATCTGTCCTTACCAATAATGATAGCAGAATTGCCCCATTGAACCCTACCACCTTTGTATGCAGAATTCCATTTAAGAAGTGTCAATTGAATTTATGAAGATGGTCAGGAAGAATGGCCTGATAAAACCACAGAGAAGAAGCTTCTGATGTATAAATACATATGAAAAGTTAAGCAGCAATACATGAGATGTTGATAGGATGCTATGTGTTAAGGGTCAAAAGGAGTGGCACAGGCAATGGGGCTTGATTGGACTCCCCTTGGGTTGGAATAGTCAGGGAAACTTCTTGGGTAAAACATGGGTTCACTTTTAAAGGACAGGTAGAGTTTGCATAGGTAGAGAATACAGGGACAGAAGATCAGGATTAGGGAGTAATATGAACAAATGTGCAGAGGTGGGTCATGGGTGCCATGTTCTAGGGGTCAGTGAAAAGGTCAGCCTGACTAATGTAGAAATATCATAACAATGATGATGATGCTGTGCACAGACTGACGTAAGTGAAGCCAGGATGTCTGCAAAGCTCTGAAACACAGCTGCCTGAACCAGGTTTACATCATTGATGAGGCCTGGGCCCCATCCACAGCATTTTGTCATGATTAGAGGATTTATGCAAATCAAGGTCGTTAAGCAAAAATAGCCAGCTTCATTTAAGTTTAATTGAAAGCAAAGGGACAGCTTTTTTTTTTTAAAGGCATAGGACAAAAGGATAATTTGGGCTCTCATTTGTTTGCAAGGGGGAGGGGGACAAATGGTTAAGAGCAGGAAAACACACACTGTCAAGTTGATAGCATCAATTTAACAATTTATTTTAGCAAACAAGGTGGTTGTATCCCTAGAACATGCTGTCTCTTTTCCAAGGGGTGTGATGGACCCCAAGTTAACTGGAGATAGATTGCTCAGTTCCATTGGCAACATCTGAGATCCCCCACATAGGAGATGGTTTCTCCCAACATCTCCCTCTAACTCATGTGGAAAAAAAAATCCTTCTGATTTTGGATCATTGTATTTGATCTCGAGTTTGGACAACATGATTGGAATCCTTCCCTACTAAACTGGGAAATTATGGCTCCTTCCTTCAAACACACACTCTCATATACAATTGGCATTCTGTATGTGATCTGGGCTGTTTGACTTGTACCTTTCAGAACACAAAAGGGATTTGAAGTGGGGAAAACTAGGAGACAATGCATTGGAAAAACCACCCAAGAAAACAGAGATGCTTGTTTACAGGAGGAGCTTTTATTGGGCATCTGAACATTTGCGACTCTTGGCTGGTTGCTTCCAAAGTTGAGCTAGCTCAGAGAAATGTATTAATTTCAGTGGAAGATGTCACTTTAAAAAATATTGGCAGAGCTGGGCGTTACGGCACATGTCTGTCATCTTGGCTAGTGAGGCTGATGGAGCACCAGAAGTTCTGAATTCATAGCTTCAGCAGGGTTCAAGCCAGTTTGCATATCAGTGCTAAGTCTGACCCCACCAAGAGGGGTGATGGTGGTAGGGACACCAGGTTGTCTGACCCAGGTCAGAAGCAGAGCATATCACAGCTTCCAGGCTGATCAACAGGAAACTAGCCAGTGAGTAGCCACAATCCTTCCTTTCTGGGAGAGATAGGAGGACCCAGTCTCAAAGGCAAAAAATAAAACCAAAGAGAAAACAAAACTAAACAAAAAACCTCTGCAGAGATGTCTAACTTGACATCACATGCAAGGAATCATGCCCCTGTGTTCTAGGTAGCACATGTCTGTCTGAAGGAGAGACAATAGGGTAATAGAAAGGATAGGAGTGTGGTATTAGGTCCAAAGACCTAAGTTCTCCTGACTTCTCCATTCTTCCCCTAAGTGGCTGTGTGACCTAGGGCCAGTGGTTTAATTTATCTGAGTCTCACTTTCCTTATCTGTGAAATGGAGATAACAACTCTGTCTTGCCTAACTGGGGTTTTCCAGTCCCTTACCTCATTTGAATCATAATATCCAGGAGAGATAGGGAGCACAGATGTTACTGGCCTCATTTGGCAGTTGAGAAAACTGAGTTGCAGAGGGTTTAAGAGGCTTGCCCAGAAGCACATGAGACCTGGCTTTGGGATGGCCACAGACAGTATAAGACTGACTCTGACTCTGAGTCTTGCAGCATCCCTGCCCCTTTGTTCTGACTCTGGGGAGGATGAGGCCATTCTCTTTGTTGCAAATCCCCCAGGGGTTTTGGAGTCTTTCTCTGTAGACCTCCACCATCTAGAGCAAATGGCAGTTTCTGTTAGCAGATTTGCTGCCTCAGTAGTTCCTTTGTTAAGCATCATGGTTTAATTTTCCCCAGCTTGGGAGGAATCGCATGGTCTGTTTTCACCTTGTCAAGGGTACGATAGAGCCACTTTGTTAGGAGCAGCAGGAGTTTAGTATTCTCTGCTTGTGGCTTGGGGGCTGTTCGGGAGACCCCACCTTTGTCCGTCCCAGTCTCTAGTGGTGTTCTAGAAGGGAACTGGGGAGCCTGGGAAACATAGGCAAGAGAGGCCAGGCACTGGGCCAGTTCCATCTGGATTTGGTTACCTCTCTTTGTGCTGGGAACATTTCATGTTCTTGCTGTTTACTGTTTAGACCAATCTCCCCCCCCCCCCCCTTACCTGTGTCTGGGAACAGTTCTCTGATAATGTAACCAGAAAACCAGGCAGTCCGTTTGCTGTAGTTAGGGATGGCATCAATCCAGACATCTCAGCTCAAGAATCTAGGTGGGATCTGGATCAGCTTCTGAATGAAAGTTCTGTTCCTTAAAGATTCCATGGGGAGGGAAGAAAAAAAGGGAAGAGAAGAAATTTACATGATAACTTTATTATACATTTAAAAGGAATAGCAAGTTATATATAATCGACTTGCGGTTTCATGTGCAATCATCTTTTTAAAAATTATACTGTCTTGGAAATGCTTGTTTTATTCTATAAATTAAAAAATAAATAAATTTTAAAAAAGAAAAAGAAAAGTAGGCCAAGGTCAGGGCTATGAATGGCCAGACCAGATTGTTATGGGCTTTAAATGTTAAAAAAAAATAGGAAAAATAAAGATTCCATGAGGGGAAAATTAAGTGGCTTCAACCCCAGGGTAAAAATGGAGGATGTGGAAGGTGGACTAAGGAAGGGGAATAAATCTAGAATCTCCCCATTTTTTATTCACTCTCTCACTGAGTTGTTGTTCTCTACTCAGCTTTGTACAAAGACACCGTGGGAGATATAAGCAAGTATAAGAAGCAGTGGGGTATAGCTGAGACAGTGCTGGACTTGATATGAGTACCTGGGTTTGATTCTTGCCTATGACACTTCCTAGCTGTGTGACTTTAAGGGCAAGCAAAGTGGGACTTTTTGTTGTCTTTTGTTTTGGAGTGCTTCTTAGCACTAAGGTAATCAAGTGCCTTTGATTGAGCCTTGCCTTTATTTGAAGGAAGGCCCACACCCTTTTGCTAGTTACGTCACAAGAGGCGTGACATCCTTGAGAGATGTGAAGCTTTCTGACCTTGAAGAAACGCATACATACTCTGAGGTTAGCATTTTGTTTGGGTCTCACTCATTAGAAGAGTGGCGTGTGATTTGACCGGACAAGACTTTGGGTAGCTGTTAAGGAGAGGGGGCACCTGCCGCGTACCGCCCCCCCCCCCCCCCCCCCCCCCCCCCCCCCCCCCCCCCGCCCCGCCTCTCTGGTAACTATGTAATTCCCTGGTCAGACAACTAGAGGCCTGTCTGTTGATTTCTCTCTGTGTGTGTGTTTGTTCTGTTTATATAATGTATGCTTGTAATTTCTGTTTGTATACTCTTTGAAGTTCAGGGTTCTGGCTTTTCCCCTTGAACTAAATGAATGAGATATGTATGTTTGATTAAAGTGAGATTGTTAACCTGTTAAAGTTGCTTTCTTTAGAAAAGCAGATCAAAGAACGTGTTCTAGCAGCTCTCCTGTGTGCTGGTGTTGTTGGTCTTACACCTCCACAGCAGCTGCTAGCAACATTGTTGTTACAGTGACCCTGAGCAAGTCTCTTAACCACCCTGAACCTCTCTTCTGTAAAATGCACTGGGGGGAGGGGTAGCAGGGTAATACTAGATGGCCCTTCTTCTGGCTCTAAATCTATGATCTTATGAACCTTATAGGGCTGTCATAGGGCTCAGATGAGACAATATATGCAAAGCACTTGGCAAACCTTAAATAGCTACATAAATGTTGGGAATTATCCTAATACTTAGTCCTTACCCTCAAGCCTTCTAATAAAAATGTTCATAAAATATAAATACGCTTGTTAGAACGCAAAGGGACATTAACAATTTTTTTTTAAGGTTGCAGGAAATGAGAGGATTAGGGCAGAACAACGACGCCATGTGGATTATTTTACTTAGGAAGATATGAGGGGAAAGATAATGTGAAATTCTGAGTCAGAAAGGACAGTGCTTTTTCAAAAGTGTGTGGAGTATTAAATACAATGACACTATCTCTGTCTCTCACAATGAAAGACATTTAAAATCGATTGATGAGGAAAAAGTAAGTAAGTTGTGGCTATAAGGAGGCCATGGCCGGTTTTTAGAGATCTCAGAGGCCTGCTAGGTTGTCAGATTTTAGCAAGCTTCCCACCAATGGCTAGCCATTGCCCGAAGACCTCCAGTTCTTGAGGCAACCAATTCTGCTTTTGGATATCTCACATCAGGAAGGATTTTCTCATATTAAGTCAATATATGGGGGCAACTAGGTGGTACAGTGGATAGAGCACCCCTGCCCTGGGGTCAGAAGGACCTGAGTTCAAATCTGGCCTCAGACACTTCATAGCTGTGTGACACTGGGCAAATTAACCAGTGCCCTTAACCCTGCCTGCCCCGCCCCCGCGCCCCAAAGTCGACATACACCTCTCTATCCATTGCTCCTCATTCCAAAGAAAACACATTTAATTTCTCTTCTACGTGGAAGCCCTTCACATTCTTAGAGGTACATGTCCCCTTCTCCCACAAGCCTTTTATTTCCTGCACACTACATTTCCCATGTTCCTCCAACACACTCCCATATGGCATATTGTCCCCTTCACTATCCTGATTGCCTTTGTAGGAATGTTGTCTACATTGTTAAAATGAGGCACTCGAACTTGAGTCCATCACTTCAGATGGAGACTGTCTCGGCCACAGAGCTCCAATTCTCTGCCCTCTTTTTTCCTGCATGTTTTGCTTCTGTTACTGCATCCTAAGCTGCCATAAAGCAATTCTAAGTTGGATGGAGGCTGATATGCATTCCTTGAGGGAGTTTCCATATTGAGAGTTCTGTACTTCAGTGACATCATAAGTTTGATCCCTTCATCTCCCTCAAAGATGGCAGTAATTTTGTTTGACCTGTCGCATTGTTGACTCATACCGAGCTGGTGCATTTTTTTTTTTTATTACAGAGACTATTGTCTAGTCCTCTCTTATTTACTGGCCTTGTAAAAAGGAACAACAGAAGAGCAAGGTCACAGATGATTGTTCTAGGCAGTAAAAACTTCTCAGGATAGCAAAAATGCATACAAATGTATTCTAGATTCTAGAGTCAGAGAAATTGAATCAGCAGAGAACTGTACAAGGAAATGAGCTGGGAGGCTATTAAAAGTCAAGATGAGAGGCAATAAGGACAAGAGCTAGGGTGGTATTGGTGAGAGGAACAATGCCAGAGATGACTGTCCTTGGCAATCTATTCGATATGGGAGTGAGTGAAAATAAAGCTTCAAAGAATGGGTGACTAGGTAAGTGCTGGCATCATCAATAGAAATGGGTCATTTGGGGGAGGGAGGGACAGGTTTGGGAGGGAAGGTAGTTAATTTTGTTCAAACATGCTGTGTTTGAGTCATTGGCAGGACATTCAGAGGTTGTGCAGACAGTTAGAAATGTGGCACTGAAGCTCAGGGGATTAGAGAGAGATTTGTTTGGGCGTTATCCACCTAAACATGATAATTAAGCAATAGAGGAGAGATAACTTGTGCTGGGGAGGCAGGATGATGAATAGGAACCAAAGAAGGTGACTGAGAGGAAGTCACCAGAGAGGAAGGAGGACAGCAGGAATGAGCAGGGTCTCACAAGCCAGGATAGGTAGGATAGTCAATGGATCTTTAGCACATATTCATAACATGGAATCCTCTCTGGGGAGATTAAGTTGAACTAGGAGAGACAATAGTATCAGTCTCCCAGTCTAATTTTGGACCAGATCTGGAATTTGATCTCCTAACTCTGAGGGCAGTTCTCTATCCATTCACCCATGGATGTCTCTCAGACACATTCTTTATTTAAAAAAAATTAAATTAAAAAAATTTTCCTTAATTACATGTAAAAACAATTTTTAATATATATTTTTAAAGTTTTGAGTTCTAAATTCTATCCCTCCTTTCTTCCCCATTCCCCTCCCTCCCTCCCCATTCCCCTCCCTGAGTTGGTAAGCGATCTGATGTATTATACATGTCAGGCACCTTCTTTATTTTTTTTATAATTTTTTTAAATTAAAAAAATTTTCCCTAATTACATGTAGCAACGATTTTTAGCATTCTGTTTTTTTCTTAAGTTTTGAGTTCAAATTCTATTCCTCCCTTCCTCCCCATTGCCTTCTCTGAAATGGTAAGCAATCTAATATAGGTTTTACATGTCAGATACTTTATTTAAAATTTTTTTAATTAAAATTTTTTCCCTTGATTATATGTAAAAGCAATTTTTAATATTCTTTTTTTAAGTTTTGAGTTCCAAATTCCATCCCTCCCTCCCCATCCCCTTCTTTGAGACGATAACCAATCTGATATAGGTTATACATGTCAGACACCTTCTTTAATACTTTACTAAAAAAACTAGTAGAATAGATGTGGATGTATTTGTAAAAGTGAAAAAGCCAAATGTAGGGGGCTGTTCCTCCTGTTTATTCACATTATTAGACATGGTACTGCTCTCTTACTCTCCTAGTGCAACTTCATCTCCCTGGGAGGTTGCCAAGTTGTGACTATTAAACATCTTTTGAGCCTCTTCTCCCTTGGCTCATTCCTGGCCCTCCTCCCCCACTGGCTGCTCCTTCTCAGTAACCTTCATTGATTCCTATATATCATGCCTACCCACTCAATGTGGGCATTGTCCTGGACTGTGTTCTGAGCTCTCTTCTGTTCTCCTTTTATCTCTTCCAGTGTCCATTCCCATTGCTTTAATCATCACCTGACCTCTATGTGGACAATTCCCAAATAGATCTCTCTTTAATCTAATCCTCTCCTTTGACCACCAGTCCCCTGTTTCCTTTGTTCCACCATTTTGAGTCCCTAATCCCACATTTCCAACTGCCTGTTCAACTTCTGAATGTATTGCCAACATATCAAAATGACTATGGCAGAGCTGAGCTTACCCTCTTTCCTCTAATGATTTGTCTCCTCCCAATGACTGATTTCTGTTGATGCCGTCATTCTCTTGATCACCTGTGCTTTTCACTCGCTTCCACATCCATGAAGTTGGCCAAGGATGGTCATTTCTGCCTTTGAGATGTCTCTGACATCATTCTCTTTTTTTCTCCCAGTGATACCATCCTAGTTCAGGTCCTTGTTGCCACTTATCTAGGCTACTGAAATAGCCTCCTGTCTTAATTAATTCATCTGTCAAATGAAGAGGTTGAACCAAATAGCCTTTCAGCATGAATTTCTGATCTAACGAGAAGTGATCTCTCCCTCCCTAAAGCTCTCAGTATGATCACTTTGTCCTCTTCTTCACATTTGATAATCTTCTAACCTACGTTATAGATATTTTTATTTTGTTGTTGTTCAGTTGTGTCCAACCCATCATGACCCCATTTTGAGGTTTTCTTGGTAAAGATGCTGGCGTGGCTTGCCATTTCCTTCTCCAGCTCATTTTAGAGATGAGGAAACTGAGGCAAACAGGGCTAAGTGACTTGCCTGGGGGTCACACAGCTAACAAGTGTCCGAAGCTGGATTTGAACTCAGGCATACGAGTCTTCCTGATTCCAGGCCTGGCACTCTATCCACTGAGCCACCTAGCTGCCCAGATATGTTTATACATGGTTCTTTTTTCCTGATTAGGTTATAAGTTCTTTGAGAACAGGGATCTTTCTTATTTTTCATCATTATATCCTCAGTACCTAGGATAATACCTAGAATAAATTAAAGCATATTCTTACACTGTCTTTTACTGTCCTCTGTGTGATCTTGTCTTTCCAGCCCCTCACAATGCCTGATACATTAAGGTGCTCTGAAAATACTGGTTGATTCATAATCTTTCCCTGAGGAATTAGGTTTGGATTGTACCTCTAGGATCTGCAGCCTGTCCACATGGGCTCTTCTCTTACTGACACAAAATGCCACCCTTGTGTAATTTAATACATGGTCTCTAAAAGTTGCTGGGCTCAGTCTGGATGTAAGTTTCTCAAGCTTGTTTGATAACGAACCTGTATTCAAACCATGCCCAACTTGGCCCCTGCCAGACTTTGTGCTTTGCTTCCCTGGCCTTAAAGATTCAATCAATCAACCAGTATCTATTTAGTACCTACTGTGCGTCACGCCCTATGGATATATGTTCAGTGAATAAAACATTACCAACCTGCAAGGAGTTTACATTCTAATGGACCCTTGGTAACTGCTTCAACATGTTGCAGCATCAGAAGGCTTCAGCTGAGGGCCTCACACATAGGACATGCTGGATAGAGCTTTATTAAATTGAATCGAGGCATAGAATTACACATGGTCAAAGTGTTAGAAGGAACCTTAGAGATGATCTATTTAATATGGGCTATGGTGTGGGGTAGGGAGTCTGGATAATCAAAATTCAAAGAGAATTCGAAAGTTTCCATCTCTTTCGTGAAAGATCTCTTATCAGAGTTTTTTCACTGGTAGCCAAATGATTGCTTTGATATTTGTGCACTCTCTTCTTCCTTGCCTATCCTTCAGGGGACTAGATTTGGGAGGGGCTTGGAGGAGGAGAAGGGGAAAGAGGGCTCGAATAACGCTCAGACCCAAAACTAAATTCTTGCCGCCAAATGGCTGCGTGATTCATCATCTTTTTTCACACAATTTAGCACTTAATTATACGCTGCCTTTTATTGTCCTCTGTATTAGCCTGGTCTCCCTAACCTTATCTCTACTTGTTCATCCCCCACAATGCCTAGCACATACATAATAGGGCCTCCAGAAATGCTTATTGATTCATAATCAGCCCCCGAGTAATCAAGATTTGATTGTACTTAATGGTTTCAAAATGCCCCTGTAGTGCCTCATGCTAAATTTAGTGTTGTCTAGTGGAAAAAGTGGGGAGTTGGGGGACTTGGAATCAGATTTGGGCTCGGCATCTAACTTGGGGTGTGACCTTAGGTGAGTCGCTTCAGCTACCTGAACCAGGGTGTCTGTAAGCTGCATGGGAGAGATAGACGTTGGTTTGATAAAGGTCCATGGAATGAGGATAACAAAGCCTGCCCTGATTTCCTCAAAGGGCTGTTGTGAGGTTACAGTGATATCCCATATAGACAAAGCTTGGTGAGATGTACCGTAAAACTGTAAGGTAGTCTTCTAAGTTCTTGACTTGATTTCATTTCTCTCAGTCATAACTAGTTAGAGCAAAGGACTCAGAAGACCCGTGTTCAAATCCCGCCTTTGTCACTCATTATTAATTAGCTTTTCTGGGCCTCACTTTCTTTATCTACAAATTGAAGGTGCACTAGATGACTTCTGAAGGCCTTCCCAATGTTAGAGCTTTGCGATCCTATGATCCTAAGAAAAAGGACAGAGAAAAGGAACTAAATAGAGTTGGAAGGAAGTATAGAGATGGTGATTTGGTTATCTTCTAGCTTTAAAATCATAATGGTTTTGTGTGTGTGTGTGTGTGTGTGTGTGTGCGCGCGCGTGTGAGAGAGAGAGAGAGAAAGAGAGACAGAGAGAGACGGAGAGATCTTTTTGGTGACTGGTGAAACCTGAATCATGTTTTTAAGTGCAGAAATGAAAATAAATAGGATTATCAAGGAGACCAAATGTATTGAAATAGTTATCAAAATTAAAAAAAAATCAAATTCCCAGATCCCCTGATCTAGCCCAACTCCTTCATTTCCAGAGGAAGAAACTGAGACCCTGAGGAGAAAGTGCCTTGCCCAAAGCCATACAATACCAAAGGCAGGATTCAATCCCATAAACTCTGACTGCAAATTCAATGCCTTTTCTAGGACAACACATCGTCTCCTTTATTTTTGGGAAGAGGCATGAAAAACCTGTCACTCATTGTCCCCCTCCTCAACCTTTGGTCATCCGAGATATCGGAATTTTTTTGGCCTTCGTCCTCAGGTTTTCACCCCCTAACTTTGTGAACGAGGCTAGTTCATTGATGGGAGAGGGTACCTGGGAGGCTTTTTTGCTCTTTGTTGCCTGGGTCTCTTTAATAGAGACATGAGTGGTAAACTTCCCCTGGCTTGCGTTGCTTAGCAGCCAGCTTTTGGTTGCTTGGTGATTATCTTGGAGTTGAGACCTAAGGTTTAAAAAAAAAAGTGTGTATTCTGTTGGGTTCTGGGTAGCCCTTGAACACCTGAAAGCTACCTAGCTTTTCCTTTGAGAATTCATTTTTTTTTATTCTAGCTGTAAATCAAGGATCAGCCTTCTGTGTATTATTTATTGGGAATTATAAGGATTCAGAGCATGTTTTGATATCCTCAGGTCTCATAAAGCCAGATGATTCCCTGTGTCAGATTTGAGAGGAGAAAAAGCTACAGCACCGATTCCTTGGATAAAGAGAAGGGGGCAGGAAGGGTCTTTTGTGTACTTACTTCAATATGACTGTTTTGGGGAATGGTAGGGGGAGGGGGAATGATTAATTAAGGAATAAGCAACAAATATGAGCAGGGAGCATTTAAAGAAATGTCCATGTAGCAGAAACAGGAGAGTGAAGAGATGATCAGAAAATGGAGAAATCCTCATTTTATGTAGAAATTTGAGGGCTCTTGGGTGTTTTACTTCCCTTTGGGCTGACCATCCAATACCTGGAATCTTTGCTTTATCACCACTGATGCTAGCTTGAGGGGCAGGATGATATAGGGGAAAGTATGGTGAGTCTGGAGTGAGAGAAGCTGAGGTAAAATCAGAGCTTGAGTTTTCCCCTTTTGTTCTGATTTTTCTTTTACAGCATGACTAATGTGGAAATATGGTCAATATGATTGTACATGTAGAGCCTCTATCAGATTGCCGCTGTCTTGGGGAGGGAGGGAGAGAAATTTAGAACTCAAAATCTTATAAATGTGAATGTTGAAAACTATAAATAAATAAACTGAAAGAAAATAAATAAATAAAAAATCATAGTTCGACTTTTCCCCTGTGTTAACTCCCATAAGACTTTTGATCTCTGTGGCCCTCACTTTTCTGTTGAATGAGGGGGTTAGACTAAATGGCTTTAAAAGCCTCTTTCCAGTCTAGCTTCTATGCTTCTTTAAGATAAGGCCACTTTCTTAGGCTTATGACTTTGAGACAAAGGCAAATGATGATGATGATGATGATGATGATGATGATAGCTAGAATTTCTACTTTGCTATAAGGTTAACAAAGTGCTTTAGAAATGTTAACTTATTTTAATTCTTACCACAACTCTGGGATGTAGGTGCTATTCTTGTACCCATTTTACAGATGAGGAAAGTGAGACAAAGATTAAAAGACTAGCTCAGGTGATTGAAGCTGGAAAGTTTTCCTGACTCCTGGTCCAGTCCTCTACCGGTGCCCCTTAGCTGCTGTTCTTTGTTTTCATATCAGTGTTCCCATAAACAAAGAGAAAAAACCCTCAAATTTATATAAGACCTTTTTTACAATCTTCATCTTGTGTCTGTAGTTTCAGTCATTCAGTTAGCAAGACTTTACTGAGTGCGTAGGTGCCATAGACATATAAGACCCAATTCTTGTCTTCATGGACCTTCCACAGCTGGAGAGAAAATGAATACACATTGACATTGAGATAGGAAAAGGGAAGAAGAGAATTTATCAATTTGGTATGCATGTGGGAACACTGCATAGGCAAAGATCTGGAGGTGGGAATTAACATGGCATAGGTGGGAACTATGAAGAGACCATATCGAATAGAGCAGAGTGTATATATGTATGTATGTGTTTATTTATTTATTGGAAGGGTGGGAAACAAAGTTCAATAGTTAGGTCTTGAAAATCCTCCCTGTTATTTTCAGAGTATCCAGGAAAATACTCCATTTATTTCTTCTCCTTTCCCAGGAAACCTCAGACTTGAATCTCCCAGCCCTTTATAGTATAAATAGCCAGGAAGTTCTGAGAGATGACAAGGTTGGCAGGCATATATTTATAATCTGCTTCTTGGTGCGTAGACTGAATTTTCCAAGACTTCCACCAAGAGGCATAGAATACCCAGTTTGCTCTGGGTTCACCCCTCAATTCAGTTTGACTAAACGTATGTTTAAGTATCTGTAATGTGCAAGGCAGAAGCAGCTAGGTGGTGTAGTGTATAGAGGGCCAGGCCTAGAGTCAAGAAGACTCATCTTTGTGAGTTCAAATCTGGCCTCAGATATTTACAAGTCACTTAATCCTGATTACCTCAGTTTCCTCATCTGTAAAACAAGCTGGAGAAGGAAATGGCAAACCACTCCAGTATCTCTGCCAAGAAAACCCCAAATGGGGCCCTGAAGAGTTGGACATGACTAAAAAACATGTTCAAGGCACCAAGTGACATAAGGGTATGGCTAGGTAGTTATCTATTCCCTAAGACTCTCTCTATCTCTTTACATTTTTCTAATTTTCTATTCCCAGGCTACTTGCCTGGAAGTCAGAGAACAACCCTTTGTGGGCATATTTCTACCACACAGCAAGTTAGAAAGTACCTGTTGAAAGAAATGGCCCAAAAGATGCATAAGTTCCCCCATCACCAATTCCCCACGCCTCCATATGGTAGTTCATAGTTGAACCAAGCTTTACGCTCTGATACATGTAAGCCTTTGGTTATATATAGTTTGTGACAAATAAGAGTTGAGTAGTATCAATAGTAAGGGGTATAGTGGTTGAAAGGAGGTAGATCTCAGTGTGGGCTGAGATGATTAGTGGAAGCCTCATGTACAATATGCAACTTGGCTTGGTCTTTTTAAGAATGGTTGGATTTGTGTGGAGGGCTGTAAGGGGGTGCTTTTCTGGCCCTTTTCCTCAGTACATGAAGGTGGATCTCTACCCCCTGATAGGGCTGATGAGGTCTCTGCTAGAACTATCTGGTAGTTAATACTGAAGGAAACACCCTAGTGGGTGCTCCTCAAGGGTCAAGTCATCTTGGGTCCCTCGTTTTGGCAGGCTTCTGGGCAAACGCTTTCTGCCCCTTCATTTCCATCTGCCCTTTCACTTCCATCTGTCCTCAAGGGTTGTCTCTGAGCTTTGGGGGGGGGGGGGTGGAACAGCCTTTTCCAGACACATTGCAGTTCAATTTAGAATTTTGTCCTCTCTCTTGCTTTCCCCTTTTAGGTCAGACTGATTTAGCCCTAGCATGCCAAAATTAAAACCCTTGTTTTATCTCAGAGCTCTCCTTCAGTCCCCACCCCCCCCCACCACCTCAGGCAATCTATTTACAGGCTCATCATGGTCTGTTTGTCATTCCACCACTCAGGTCAATCCACCATGGAAATGTGAAGGGGGGAAGAAAAGAACTCAAGCCAACCAAATTGGGCAGATGAGCATTACATAACGCACTAAAAATACTCGGCTAATTGTGATGGCAGAGTGAAAGATGAGTTGGGCTCTATCCTGGAATTAAGGCACTCGGGAGGGAGAGGAACCAAAAAATCCATTTCCCTTCGCTCCAGATGCCCGTATAAAACAGCCTTACCCTCTTCCGAAAGCTTCTGTTTCCTGGGCTTTTTACAAACATGGGTAACTGTTCTGCTATTCCTTCTTGCACCCAAAGGGACTGTCTTTTTTTGGGCAGCTGAGGCCCAAATTAAAAGAAGTGTTCAAAAAAAGCACTGCAGGCCTTCTGTTATTCCTTTAGAGTAGAATGTGCTGAGTATAGATTGAAGCCTAATTTTTTTCACTTTCTTGATTTTGCTTGCTTTTTTTTTGAAACATGGCTAATATGGAAATATGTTTTGCATGATTTCATATGTGTAATTGACATCACATTTCTTGCTTTCTCAATGGGTGGGGAAGAGGTGGGAGGGAGGGAATTTGGAACTCAAAATTTTTTAAAAAATGTTAAAAACAAATAAATAATAAATTTTAAAAGAGAGTAGAATGTGCATTGCCTGTAGGGATGGCTGACTGTTTATGTATAGTAAAACTACTTTTTATCCACAATCCAAACAATAGAAAATTCAAAAAAACAGAGTTACTTCACATTACCCCTACCCCACTTAATTTTTTTTGGGTGGGGGTATAAGATCCTTAGTGGATAATGAGCTGGCCTTGGACTAGGAGGAAGCCTTGGGTTCTAGTGCTATCTGTAACACACACTGGTCAGTCTGGGCAAGTCCCTTGATCCTCTCTGCCTCAGGCAGCTTTCTGAGACTCAATTTCAGAACAGGTACCCATCTCCACTGCTGTATGGACCCCTGCAACCTTTCCCTTCTCCCCAAACTTGATTAACTGTGCTCTATCCTGCTGGAAAATACAGAAAGAAGAGACAGAATGGGAAAGAAGCTAATGCTGGAACTGAAAGAAAGAATGGCTGAGTCACAGTGTGATGGGGGGAGGAGAGGGGGGGGGAAGAGAGGGGGAAAGAGAGAGAAAGAGAGAGAGAATGAAAAATCCTAAGGGAGGTAGAGTAACAAGAGACAAAAGGTGGCAAAAAAAAATGTGTAGATCTCTCTCTCTCCACCACTATCCATTCCTTGTGCCCCACCTCTGGAAACACTAGGGTGTATCACTCTTTTGTATTGTCATCTTCTACTTTTATGAGAAAGGGAAGGAAGAACCTGTAGCTCCATACTTCCAACTGCCTCAATGTCCCATTGACATTTCCGGTTCAGCTTGTCTCAAACCCTATTCATCATCTGTTACTCTCTTCCCCATATAAAGTCCTATCCCTAACGTTTCTTTTTCTGCTAAGGATACCACCATCTTCCCTGTTCACTCAAAACCTTGGAATGATCATCACTGACTTCTCCCTGTCTCGTCCTTCTCCTGCTCCCACTGCATGCAATGTGGTCCTGTTTTGTCCCTCCTACCTTCACACATCCAACCCTTTCTTTCCAACATTATACTTCAGTCTTTCATTGCTACTCCTCTCTGGTCTCCCTGTTTCCTTTCTCTTCCCATCCAATCTGTACTAAACACTTCTGCCAGAGTAATAATTCTCCTGATGCAACATTCTGATCATTTTACTCTCCTACTCAACATCCTTCCATACTTTCCCACTGCTTACCAAATAAAATGAATTAAAAGCGTTCCCTCTCCCTTTGTGGGTACATGTCTTATGCATTTATCATCAACTTTGTATTATTAGTATTTGTTTATATACTTTCTCTATTCTACTAGATTATAAGCTCCTTGAGGATAGGGACTATGTCTCACCCATTTTTGAAATGCCCATAGTGCTTTGTATTTAGTAGACACAAGACAAATATGTGTGTGTGTGTAAAAAAAATGAATATAGATTGATTCTTTCCCTAACCCTGACTTTTGCTGTTCAGTCATTTCAGTCCAACTCTTTGTGGTCCCATTTGGGGTTTTCTTGGCAAAGATATGGAAATAGTTTGCCATTTCCTTCTCTAGGTCATTTTACAGATGAGGAAACTGAGGCAAAGAGAGTTAAATGATTTGCCTAGGGTCATGCAGCTGGTAAGTGTCTAAGGCCATATTTGAGCCCAAGTCTTCCTGACTCCAGGTCCAATGCTCTATCTCCTGCACCATGTAGGTGCCCAATCCTGGCTGGCCATCTTAGAAATATGTGCCCTGGATAAAGAGGAAGATCAGGTCATGAGTTTTGATGGAACAGTTACCAGACAGTAGGGAAACTCCTCAGTGCCCACACCATCCGTCCTGATGATGAGGCTGTCTTTTCACATGCAAGGTGCTAAATTTTGCTTAGAAGAAGATGCTGTATGAGATGGACCTTACATTCGGCTTATGTTATTGGGAGTGGGTTTCTTTGCGTTTAGCAGTCAGTTACGTTTCAGATAGGTTCTTGTTTCACCCAAGAATGGCTTTGTTTGGGCATCGAGCCAGCAGCAGTTGGATTAGCCAAATAGCAGGTATAATTCAATCAACTTCCATTCCAAGAATTAGAATTACCAGAGGGGGCACCTTTAGTGTCCAGAAGATCCCTTAGCCAAAGATTCAGGCTCTTAGAACCAGTCCTCGGGATGTGGTGGCGAAAATATTAAATCTGACCTAGAGAACTTGGGTTCAATTCCTGGCTGGCCCTCAGCCACTCTAGACCTTGGTTTTTTCTCTTCTGTCATATCAGGGATTTGGATCATTTTTAGCTCCACAGCTAATTCAGTCTCTAGATATAGATTGTATCCCTAACCCTGGCTTTTGTGGTTCATTTGTTTCAGTCTTGTCCTACTCTTTGTGACTCCACCTGGGGTTTTCTTGCTGGAGATACTGGAGTGGTTTGCCATTCTCTTCCAGTTAAGTGATTTGCCCAGGGTCACACAGCTAGTAAGAGTGGGCCAAATCCAGCGGTAGGGAACCTTAGGCCTTAAGGCCACATGTGGCCATCTAAGTCCTCGAGTGCTATCCTTTGACTGAATCCAAACTTCATAGAACAAATCCCCTTAATGAAAGGATTTGTTTTGTGAAACTTGGACTCAGTCAAAAGCCCTTACCCGAAGAGCTAGAGGGCCACATGTGGCCTCCAGGCCCCAGGTTCCCTACCCCTGGCCTCGTCCAATCTCCTCATTTTACTGATTACAAGACAAGGGCCCAGAGTGGTGAAGTCTCTTGCCTAAGGTGACAGAGATCATGATAAATACCCAGTTGTTCTTACTCCCAGTCGACCAGGCTTTCTGTCATACTGTGTTGTCTCACCAAGATAGTAAGCATCAGTAAGGGAAAGCAGTCCAGCCTTTCTATATAGACCCACTGTTAGGTTTCTCTCAGAAGTTTTTTCAATTGAATGTTTATGTTTAGACAGTGGAAGCCACTGGAGAAACCTGCCAACCAGTAGTGGTAGTGACGTCAGTTATGCTTCTCTGCGTCCTGCTCTCCCAAATGTCCCTTTCACTCACCTGACTTGTTCTTGCTTGAACGTACTTAATGCATCTGTTGTTTGCTTGGTTTTGTCTGGCTCCAGGATTTGTGGTTTGTGAACAGGTGTGCAGGTGAGGAGGCTGGGTTATTTATTGCTCATAGCCAGACTTGACATGCAGTTGGAGCAAGTCAGGGTATGACAGTGACATAGGAATCTCTGTTTCTCTCTCTCTCTTTCTCTCCCCCCTCCCTCTCCTCTCTTCTCCCTCTTCTTTTTCCTCTCTTCCTCCTCCTTCTTCTCTTCCTCCTCCTTCTCTTCCTCCTCTTCCTCCTTCTCTCTCTCTCTCTCTCTCTCTCTCTCTCTCTTTCCCTCTTTCCCCCTCCCCCCTCTATTTCTCCCTCTCTCTCCCCCTCCCTTCCCCTCTGCTCAGTGTCAGCAATGAACAGCCCTGATAAACATCCTAAGTCTTGCCTGTCATGTTTCTGTATTAGGTAATACCATAGTAATTACATTTTTCTAATTATATTATAACAGTCTAGTCAGCCAGTATTAGGGTACACTTACTAGGGGCTTAATGTTGTGGGTGATCCTAGGGGAAAAAATCTTGGTGTAGAGGACAGAGCCACAGACAATAGAATCAATTTACCTCCAAGGGCCATTGTGCATATGAGAGCAAAGGCAGGGAAAGCACTTGGAAAACTCTCCAATATAGGAGGGGATATTGTTGTTAAGGAGAAAACCCTCCTCTGAAGGGCCTAATTGGGAGCAGGACTGCCACACACACAAAATTAAATAGCAAGGCAATATGTGATTAAGTGCCAATATGAATGAGAAAGACAGAAAATACTTTGATTATAGTAACAATAGCTACTAACTTCTATGAGATTTTAAGATCTGCAAAGTACTTTCTTCACAACCACTCAGAGAGATTGCTAGCTCAAGAATTATTCATCCCATTTTAGAGATGAGAAAGCAGAAACCCAAGGAGAGTCCCCTCCAGGTCACATAGCCAGTAAGCATCAGGATTCAAACACAGGTCTTTTGTGGCTCCAAGTCTATTGTTCTTGTTACCAGACTTAGGGCATCACTAGCTAGGAGAGCCAGATTCTCCCCATTCCAGTGGCACTTGCTGATGGTGAATTAGGCTTTAGTGGAGGCTGCATAGACTATTAGGTCTCATTAAGACTACTCTGTGGTGACTCAGTGCGCCAAATCATCCATAAAGGGATGCTTCCTTAAAGAAATGTACACTAAAGGGATAATGCAGTTCCCAGAGGGGTCTGACTTGTAAATGGGCCACAATTTAAGGGAATCTTTCTCATCCTGTACCAGGACTTTTTATTTCATACAATGTAGACATGAAAGCCAGGTTGCTTTGGACAGGCAGAAATATAACTTGTGTATGGAGGAAATGGACTGGATTTGTTATCAGGAGAACAAGGTTCAGATGCTGACTCTGGTACTGTGAGACCCTCAGCTAGACCTTCACCTTTCGAGGCCTCTAAGGATGGTTCCAACACTCTCTTCATGAGTCTAAGAGATTTAGGTTTCAGAAGCACGTGCGCGTGCACACACACACACACACACACACACCCACACACACTGATATATGTAATAGATGTGCTTTGAAAAAGTCACGGGTGAATTGGCTTGTTTTAGGATTTAGAATTGGAGGAAAACTCACATCTAATCTGATACCCTTATTTCAAGGATAAAGAAACTGGTCTAGAGTAGTTGTGTGACCTGCCCAAGGCCACTCAGGTAGTAGTAAATGCTGAGTTTACCTTTGAAAACAAATTCTCTGATCCCCAAACTAGGACTGCACTGCATTGAATCATTTTGTTGCTGTTCGTTCTTTTTTTTTTCTTCAGTTGTGTCTGACTCTTTGTGACCCCATTTGGTGTGGCAAAGATATTTTGGCAAAGATACTGGAGTGGTTTGCCATTTCCTTTTCCACCTCACCTCATTTTACAGATAAGGAAACTGAAGCAAATAGAGTTAAATGACTTGCCCAGGGTCACACAGTTACTAAGTATCTGAGGCTGCATTTGAACTGAGGTTTTCCTGACTCCAGGCCAGGTGCTCTGTCTGTTACTGCGCCACCTAGTGGCTTGGCATTGAATCATACTTATATTCAAATTCTCTGGGTAATCTATTGTGGGTGGGGACATTTCTCTTGTTATTAGATTATATCACCACATTAATAACCCGCAGGGGCACACCTTCCACCAATCAGGTCACCAACCCCATCTACAGTGGATAGTATTAGGAGAATTACCTGGAGCTCTGAAAAGTCAGATGATTTGCCCATAATCACACAACTATTAAATGTCAAAGGCTGCTCTTGACTTACACCCTAACTCTTAAATTTAGCACTGTGACCACTATACTGTGCTGCCCTTCTAAATAGATTAACTGCTCCCTGACATTTGTCTGCTAAGTTTCCCATTGGGCTCCATCGGGTGCTTCTATGGGGCCCACCTGTCTGTAACACTTTCTGGTCAGGTACATAGGAAAGTGTGCCCTCGCTTAATTTACTATTTACTGGGGCAGCGACTCCTCTGCTATGGTGAATAATAAAGTCCAACACTGACATGGTGCCTCAAGGTCTGCAGAGTGTTTTATAGATGTTTCCTCATTTAATCCTCACAGTCATCCCAGGAGGGAGGTGAGGTTATTATTTCCATTTTGCAGGTGAGGAAACTGAGGCTGAGACAAGTGACAGGGTCAACATAGTGAGCGTGCAGGATTTGAACTCAGGATGTCTTCCTGCGTCCAAGTCTATTGCTCTTTGTAAGGTGTCATCGGATGCCTCCTAATGGCATGTTACGCTGACCCATGAGAAAGTGTGAAGAAGCTGTTTGGAAACCCTCCCTGAGGTTTCCTGAGCGTGCCAGAGGCCTGGTAGAGGCCTATGGAGTATTTGTAAGAACCTCATCCCTCTCTTGGGCCTCTGGCTCCTGTCTTTTGTCTGGTTTGATGCTGGCAGGGGGCATAGACAGTGTCTCCTGGACCCAGGGACCCCAGTTTAGGCCCACGAGTGGTTTCCTCATGGTGAGGAGCCAGTTCTGGGTGCTGCTAAGGGGGATTTTCTTTTACCAGATATCGGAGCTTCAGATGAAGGAGCATTAGGGGATGGGGGAGCCGCTTGGGAACTGGAATGATGTTGCCCTCCCCAGAAGCTGAAATTCGATCTCCCACAAGCCTGCCCCATACGGCTTCCTCCCTAGCATCTCTTGTGACTGTTCCTCAAATACGGAACAGGCTGGACTTTCTGCTCCCCAAACCTCCTGTTCTCTCAGGCTGTCCTTTGGGGCTATGCTTTTCATTTGCTCCCTCAGGGCTGTTTTATTTTTTAACATGTTGACATTTTTATTTTTAAAATCTGATTTATTTATTCAACCTCTCTACCTGTTGGCCCCTGCATGCTGTATAATAAATTAGCATGTATTTAGGCTGGGGGCTGAGCAGAGCAGGGACCCTGGAAAGAGTTTCAAAAGCAGACAGAGGAGTGCAGAGGCAGGGGGGGTCTTCCTGGGAGTTTGGGGGACACTGGAGCTGGGTGGTCCTGAGCTGTGGGCCAGACAGGAAAGGTTCAGCCCAGGGACAGATCTCCTAAGATCTGTTGTCTACTGTCTGGAGAAAAACTGGTAGAATCTCTGCATCAAGACATTGATTCTTCTGCCCCCATGTGGTCATGAGAATCCTCGGTTAGAAAATGCAGCATTCAAATACTTAGCAGCACTTTTGTGCAAATAATGGTCTCATGTTTGTGAATGCAATAATGGAATCCCCTGCAGCCTACACACAGCCTTTCTCATTAGCAGATTGCTGGGGCATGCATGCATGCATTCATTTATCCATCTATCCATCTATCCATCCATCCATCCATCCATCCATCCACCCACCCCCTCTATCCATCCACCCCATCTCCCTCTCTCTCTGTCTCTCTCTCTCTCTCACTCACTGTCTCTCTCTCTCTCCGTGCGTGCGTGCGTGCGTGTGTGTGCGTGTGTGTGTGTGTGTGTCTGTCTGTCCATCCATTGCTGTGCTTGTTTATATTCAAAATGGTTTGTGAACTATACTGGTAAAGAGCAATGAAATCACAGATCCTGGAAGTATTTAGTACATTTAGCTGGGAAACCTCCCAGTGCTCTAAGGGGAAACTGGATCAATCAATCAGACAATTAGCAAGCGTTTATTAAGCACCTTCTGTATGCAAGGCATTGCACTAGGGACTAGGGATACAAATATGACAACTGAAACAATCCCCTTTCTCAAGGAATTTCCATATGACTGCTAGAGGGGGCCTTAGAGGTTATAGGATCACAGAATTTAGAACTTGGAGGTCATGCCATCCAAGGCACTCATATTGTAGTAAGGAAACAGAGACCCTAAGAGGCAAGGTGATTTGATCAAGCCCACATATTGAATTAATCATAATACCCAGAGTTCAAACCCAGTGGGCTCTTTCCATATGGACAACATATATACCAGTATACCACACTGTTTCTTTGATATTGTAAGGGGATATTTGGTCTTAGAGTTGTAATCAATTAAATGTTTTTGTCCTAAACCTGCAGAATACCATGCCAAGCACTGTGGGTAAAATGAGCATCTATAAAAACCGGCCTTATTACTGTTATAATGCTCAGCACCTCTAACTCTTGGGGTTTGGGAGACACTGTATAGATGGAGTGGAGAAAGAAATGGCAAACCACTCTAGTATCTTTGCCGAGGAAACCCCAAATGGCGTCACAAAGAGTCGGACACGACTGACATGACGAACGGCAGCAAACCAAATAGAAGAGGCCCCAGAAGCCGGATGGAAAGACATCCTGGAGGTGAGAGCTCCCAAGAGAATTTCTAGCATCTCTTCAGCCCAGCTGTAATTAGGGCAGAGTCACCAGGGCTTTGCCCAGGATGCTAAGCCTCAAGGAATACACCTAGAGAAAGTACTTTCAGGCTTTTAGCATCACAGAAACAAATGAATGTAGCAGTTAGCAAGAATTAGTTAGAACTGCATGCTCCTCTTACTGGTGGCGGCACTCAGGTTGGTTCTTCTTTGGCCCGGCTCTCTGCCCTGCTCCATTCCTTACCCTTCCCTTAACCTGCTCCATGCTTCCTGATCCATGATTGGATATTTAGCCACGCTGTCTCTCTAAATTATGTGATAAAGGTGCTAAGTCCTCTAGGAGTTTGTACATAATGATGTTGGTAGCGATGCCAGTCGTAATAGCTGGCATAGTTATATATCACTTTAATATTTGCAAAATGTGTTATATATGTCTTTTCATTTGGTTCCCACAGCATCCCTGTGAGGTAGACACTGTTATTATCCCCATCTTACAAATGAGGAAAACTGAGGTGGAGAGGTTAAGTGGCTTGACCAGGGTCATACAGCTAAGTAAATGTCTGAGGCTGGTCTTCGGATTCCAGGACCAGGGCTCTTACCGTGCACTATGCCCATCGGACTGTTTGGTCTGTGAATGATCCCAAACCTTTATTTCCCCCTTGTCTTCTATTTCAGTAAAATGTGATTTCCTTGAGAGGAGGGTTGATTTCATTTTTTACGTTATATCCTCATTGCTTACCACAGTGCTCGCCATAGTAGGCGCTAAGTAACGTTTGCTAAATTGAATTGAGTTCTCTGCTTATTAGCTTCTCTCCACCTTCCAGATGGGGAGAGAAAATGAAAGAAGACAGAACTTACTACAATCCACTTAGCTCCTCATGAACAACTGTGATTTTTTTTAAAGGTCTGACAGGCAGGAGATGGAAAATCATGCCTTCTCCTTCAGTCTAAATTGTCTAAGCTATATAGGTCTCCTGTGGTTACCAAAGAGCCCAAGTTGATGCTGAGGAATTGCCACAATGTCATGCTTTGTCTGGAGCAGACCAGTAACTTGTCCTGGTGTCACCCAACGTCACCTGGATCCCTGATCTCTTAATAGACAAAACTGTTTAGGATTTCTGCCTTCTGTCTAAATCGGATCTCCTATTCTCTAGTTTTACCACCATGCATGTGTAATATTCCTTCTGGTTCTACTCCCCTCAACCCCAAATCTCACTTGCAGGTTCAGTCACCCAGGGGAAGGTTACCTCAAGTTCAAAGTACTCTGTGGGCCTTTAAAACTGTAGCTTATGAGCCCCCACCAGTGTGTTTATAGTGTCTCTTTTTGTTGTTGTTCAGTTGTTTCATGACCTTCTGTTTGACTCTTTATGACCTCATTTGGGTTTTTCTTGGCAATGTACTGGAGTAGTTTGTTGTTTCCTTCTCCAGCTCATTTTACAGATGGGGAAACTGAGGCAAACAGGATTAAGTGACTTGCCCAGGGTCACAGCTAGTCAGTGTCTGAGGTTGGATTTGAACTCAGGAAGACAAGTCTTCCTGACTCTAGGCCTGACACACTATCCACTGCACCAGTATTGACTCTAGACATCCAGAAAACACAGTCAGCTCAAAGCAAAGGCATTTACAGAAATGGGTTAATAAGAGAAGTGGCAATAGCACTTCGATGCATAAGTAAACCCGAGAGACCTTCTCCCACAAAGACATACACAGCCTCAGTGGGAAAGAGTGGACACCCATGGAATCTACAAGGGGGGAAGCATACAGATCGGGGGTGCATTTTGCTAAGAGGAGATCCACGCCTCTGATATTGCAGGGCTGCTCGGTCACTGACGTCCTCATGTTATTCATGCTGTCGATGTTCTTGCTTTATTCCTCATAACCAAATGCTGCTCTGCCGGGTCAGTGTGTGCATCTGGAAATCATCCTTGATCTTACAGGATGATATTGATTTTTTTTAAAAAAGGAATGTTTATTGTTATGTCATAAAAAGAACACGAGTGGTCCAGGTGCAAAGCTTCCGTGTTTTGGGGACTTGCTGATTGTGTATTTTCATCTTTCTGGGAACCCTCTACTTCTCTATGGCACAAAAGCCTTAGGCCATGCTGGGCTTGGCCTTGGCTTTGCTTTCGGAGAACAAATAGGCCTCTCTGTAAAAAACACCCTTAGCTTCTTGTGGGCATGGCACACTGATTATCTCATGACCAATCCCTGATATTTGTCTGTCTGCATGATTTTTCCTCATTTTCTCTTTCCTGCTTCCCTCTCCCTCTCTTGCCCTGCCTTTCTTTTCTTTTCTCTGTACAGTAATTCATGGCTAGCCAGCCAGTTGTTGTATTTGCCCACCACACAATACCTCATATCCTAGACCCAAACATCTCACTGGTTTTTGTATTGGATGGGTAACTCAAATCCTATGATTTTGTTCTAAGGCTGGAAATTTAGAGGAATCATCAAACCAGAAGACCCTACTATATATATTACTTCAAGCAAAAGCAAAGAAGGGTTCTTGTCTCTAGGTCTGTCTTTTTGACTTCATTTGGCAGAAACACCATTCCAAACCATTTCCGAACGTAATTATTATTATTTGTAGAAAATTCATTCACGTATATTACCATAGTTGTCTGTTAATTTCCACTAAGACAAAATTTTGCTTATGTTGATACATCTATTCTCAGCAGAATAGCCTGTTTAAATTTAAGGTCACTCTTTAAAATATTTAAATATTTTAAATATTTGTAAATAAGAACTGAATTAAATGTGAAATAAAGATCTGCAGTTAGGCTTGGGAACAGAAGAATACACAGAATGACAGCTTATCCCTCTGTTAAGTTTCATGAATATTACTTTGTTAATTTGCTCCCTGAATTCATTACTTTTTGTTGATCCCAGTGGGAATCCTATCAAATTAGGGATAGTCCTGGGTTGTAACGGAAACAAGATGTACAGTCATGAAATCATCAGAGAGCACTATAAGCCTGAATATAATGATCATCTAAATGAATGCTTCAGACTGTAAGGCTGGGAGGATGGAGAGAACACAATGGGCTGGGGCTGGTCAGGGAAGGCTTACTGGAGGAGTGAGGACTTGAGCTGGGACATCGAGGTAGGCAGGATTTTGGGTAAATGAATCAAGTCACTTGAGCCCATCTAAAGAAAGTGATAAAATGCTGGTACCTTAACCAGACCAGACCATTTTGTCACTTACTTTGGATGAAGTAGCCTCATTCGTTTATTTGATTTGCTTCCCTTCTCCCCTTACATAAGGAAAGAGGGGAAAGGACAGAAAGCCACCATCAAAAACATGGCACCCATCTATCCTGTCTGGGCTTGGGGTTGATTCTTTCTCAAGATTAAGAAGATACAACTGTTCTTCCTCTTTCCTGCCTGAGGCTGTGGTCATGGAGACAAGTATTAGCTATGCTATATACTAGGAGCATGATATAATAGCAGCAGTGACCTGAGAATCAGAAGACTTGACTC
The DNA here is from genome assembly GCA_028646595.1 of Phalanger gymnotis. Lineage (NCBI taxonomy): Eukaryota > Metazoa > Chordata > Mammalia > Diprotodontia > Phalangeridae > Phalanger > Phalanger gymnotis. Next base: position 277,210,531 of record CM053625.1, on the reverse strand, counting down.
TAGGACTTTATAACTACTGTATGCTGCCTGTGTGATCTTGGGTAAGCCAATTGACTTGAGTTTCACTTTCTTTACCTGTAAAATGGGGTTATGCCCTGCCCTGCCTCCCCGTTGTGAGCATCAGATTAGATAAAGTAAGTACTGTTTAGCCCTGTAAAGTGCTATACAATGGACTTTTAGATTTGGAAAGGACTCTAGAAATCATCGAATTAAAATCATTTAATTTAATTCAACATTTATTAAGTGCCTACTATATGCAGGGAACTATGTTAGGCACTGGAAATATTTGTTGTTCAGTTGTGTCTGACTCTTCATGACCCCATAGACCAAAGCATGTCAGGTCCCTCTATCCTCCACTATCTCCTGAAGTCTGTCCAAGCTCATGTTCATTGCTTCTGTGACGCCCTCCATCCATCTCATCCTCTGCCGTCTCCTTTTCCTTTTGCCTTGAATCTTTCCTAACACCAGGGTCTTTTCCAGCGAGTCTTGTCTTCTCATCATGTGGCCGCGGTAATTAAGCTTCGGCTTCAGTGTATGACCTTTTAGTGAATAGCCTGAATTAATTTAAGTATTGATTGATTTGATCAGAAATACAGATATAAAACTGAAGCCGTTCCTGCTGTGAAGGAGCTTCCATTCTCTTAGTTCGATCCTCTAATCTTACTGATGAACAAACTCAGGCCTAACAAGGTTATCTTGCTAAAGGTTACAAAGGTACAGGATTCAAATCCTATACTCTTTTTCAATAGTGTGCTACACTTGAAGTCAGAAAGAATCAAGACCAAATTCCACTTCTGCCACTTACTTATTATGTGACCATAAACAAGTCATTTAATTTTCTGAGCCTGTTTTCTCGTTTGTAAAGCGGGGATAATAAGACCCAACTAAAAGAATTGGTGTGAGGTTCAAAGGAGATTAAGTATCTAAAGCACTTTATGAACCTTAACATGGTGTATGTTTATCAGCCATTAGCATTTGATCATCAGCCATTAGTACCATGTGCTCCAACTGCAGGGTGGAGGAAGTTTGCTCCCTGTGGACAATGGAGGAAAAATTGAGTTGGACTACAGTCATTAAAAGTGAAGAATGAGGCCAGAAGCTGCTTGCGTTATGTCCTGAGTCGCTTGCAGATCAAAGCCTTGGAAGCCCAACTAAATGTCAGTCTTTGAATGTGCCCATTCCATCATAATCTACCACAACCCTCCGGCTTAGCCTTCTGGTTTTAGGGATCTGGATCTGGTGTCCGTGGCATTATTACTTTTTAGAGGAAACTTTTGCCGTACCCAGCATGGACTCCAGTTTCATTTGTCCACAGGCTAATAAACAAATCCATTTCTTTGTCAATCTCACAATGCCGTGTAAAGAACCTGGGTTCTTGCCTGTTGTCCAGGAGTTCTTGGGATGGAGACGTAGGATTGAGGAGCGAAGAACAAGGTAGAACTTGGGGAGGCAGTTAAAATTAGAGAATCGAGTGAGGTAACAGAGTCTTTGCAGCTCCAGGTCTATGGTCCTATGAACAGGGCTGGTCTTGGGGAATTGGCTGAACAACATTATCAGCAGAACTGGGTTTCATTTTCTTCCTCTGAAAAATCAGGGGATCAGGCTAGGCACTGTCTAAGGCCCTTTCTGTTTTTCAGGCCTATGATTCCATTATCCTAGAAGGAGCATTAGATGTGGCAGGGCTTTTAAAAAAGCCTTACAGATAATTTCGCTTTGGCCTGGGGTTGAGAATTTTCCAATTACACAAACAAGGAAAAACCCTAGGGATAGAAAGCAAGCAACTTTCTAGAATGCATTAGGTTGATGTATGTGGTCAAGTGTCATTTACATTGAATTATGATCAATATTATCGACTGTCTTAATAAACATAATGTAGTGTTTATGGAGGCCAGAAAACATAATTGTACTGTCAGCTCTCATCCTCTTGCTCTGCAATGAAGGCCTCTCTGATAGGGAGGAGAACGAGGCTGGATGCTTAATATTTACTTGTGGATTAAGTGTTAAGCTTCCTCTGAATATAGTTTAAATATCGGTGGAATTAGGAATACTCATATTTCACACTCTCTGCTTCTATGTTCGTTTGCCTTAGATATACCATACAGTTTTACAGTAAGGTAAAGAGAGATAGTATGCCTGCCTTAGAGTTAGAATTAGGAAGAAACTGAAATGAGATCCCAGCTCCAGCACTGACTTGACCATATGAGTGTGGGCAGTCTTCTCTGAGTCTTGGAGTCTGCATCTGTAAATGGGGACAATAGTATATCTGTCATCTACATCAAGTCTTGTTTTTGGTTTTTGGCGGGGAGGGAGAGGCTGTGATGAAAGCGCTGTCTCAACCTGAGTGCTATATAAATGTGTATTATTATTAACAATATGTCCTCTATCCCCTCCCCCATTGCAAATATGTATAGCCAAGCAAAAAATTCATACTTTGGCCATGTCCAAGAAAAAATCTTTTTCACTGAGTCCATCACCTCTCTGTCTGGGAGAGAGTAATATATTTCATCACGAGTCCTCTGGAATCAGAATATATGATGAAGCATGCCATCTATCTCCAGAGAAAGAACTGATGGAGTCTTAATGCAGATTGAAGCTTACTTTCTCTTTACCTTCTTTATTTTGCTGTTTGTATTTTCTTTTAGAACATGACTAACGTGGAAATATGTATTGCCCGACTGCACATGTATTGCCTTCTCAATGATGGGGACAGAGGAAGGAGGCGGGGGGAGAAATTGGAACTCAAAAAATTTAAAAAATTAATCTTAAAAATGGTTTTTACATGTCATTGGGAAAAATAAAACATTAAATGTATTCTCTGGAATCATGGTTGGGAAGGGCATTGATTAGAGCTCCTACGTCTTTCCAAGTTGTTTGTCTTTATAACATAGGGTGTTCCAAAAGTCTTATTGCAGTTTTAAGCTATAAAAACCTAAAACTGCACTAAAATGTTTGGGACACCATATATTGTTGTTAATGTATATTACTTGTTCTCCTGGTTTTGCTCAATTCACTCCGAATCAGTACATAAGGTGTCTTTGAAAACATCCTTCATCATTTCTTACAGCATGTTAGTTTTCCGTCACATTCATATATCATAATTTGGTCAGCTCTTCACCAATCGATGGACATCCCCTCAGTTTCCAATTCTTTGCCATCACAGAAAGAGCTGCTTATAAATATTTTTGTGTACATGGGTAATTTTCCTTTCCTTTGATCCCTCCAGGGGTAGAGACATATTGGTAGTATTGCTAGGTCAAAAGGTATGCACGGTTTAATAACTTTTTAGGCAAGGTTCCAAATTGCTTTCAGTAATATCATATTAAATCAAATATGAGTGTAGAGGCTAGAACTTTCTAGGACTCTATAGTAAGGAAGATGTAGGTTCAGACTCTGCTTCTGATGCTAACTAGCTAGGTGACCACGGGCAAATCATTTTTATCTCTCTGAGACTCAGACAATTCCCTACCTCTGAGTTGTTAAGGATTCAATAAACTGAAGTCAATAGGAATTCTGGATTTAATGTTAGGGTTAAGCCTTTGCCCTTGAATATGTTTGGAGGTACTGCTATGTGACTCTATAGTTACCATTCAAGTCCAGTCAGGCAGGACTCATAGTTCTCTGCGCTCACACTTGATTTCATCATGACCAGAATTTCCTCTCACTGTGGCCTTTTATTTACTGAATTGCTTCCCATCTCCACTGTCCCAGATGCTTCAGTAGAGACAAGGGTGGGTGTAAAGAGCCCACCACATTTCAGCATGCCCAGATTGCTTCTTCCAAGGCAAACAGGATCCCAGTAAACAACCTCTTCTCCTTGCCCTTTTCTTCTTAAACACCAGGGTTCTGTTTTTCACAATTCCTAACAGATTGCCTCCCTCAAAGGTGGCAGCAATGTGTCCATGAGCCAAGTGAAGAAAATATTTGAGCCTAGTAATGTGAATTACCCCCAAAAGTCAATGGGGGAATTTATCATCATCATTATCATCATCAACATCATCTTCATCATCATCATCATCATCATCAGTGTTGTCATTGTAGGTACTTGCAGTGTTAAGCTATAAAAACCTAAAGCTGCACCAAGATGTTTGGGACACCATATGTTGTTGTTACTGTATATTACTTGTTCTCCTGGTTTTGGTCGGTTCGCTCTGAATCAGTACATATGTCTTTGAAAATCTCTTTCATCGTGTTGTTAGTATTACTAATAAACCCTAGAATTTATGTAGTGCTTCGAGGTTACAAAGCACAATATATGTTATCTCATTTGATCCTTGCAGAAACCCTGCGAGTTAAGTCCTATTATCATCTCCGTTTTACTGACGAGAAGATCGAGGCAAACAGATGTTAAGTGACTTGCCCTGGTTCACACAACTTTTATTTGTCTGAGGCAGGATTTGAACTCTGGGCTTCCTGACTCTAAATCCAACACTATGTCCACTGTACTACCTTGGTGCTTAAAATTCAATTTCATAGAAATTTAGAACCAGTAGAGAACTGAACTCTCTTGCCTATAAAATGGCTGGAGGTTGGAGGTGGGTAGTGAGTGGTCTCTTTGTCTTGGAGATATAAAATAACGTGTTCAAAGTCCTGTAGGTAAAGAGCACCAGAGATGGGCCTGAATCCTCCCTTTGTCTCTTGGCTCCTGGCTCAGTCCCCTTTCCAGGGCGTTGTACCAAACTAATAACTGGGTCCAGGTTTTTAGCTGGATTCATTCACACAGAAGTATTTTTCCCCCTAAATTATCCGGATAATGTCTCAGTTCTCCAGTTAGCTATGCTTTGCCATCTTTCTCTTCTTATATCCTATTTGCTCCAAACAGATTCTTTTTTGCTGCTTTTATTCAACATTTCCTGGGCAACCTCAGCGTGCCAGGGATGAACTGAAAAGCCCTGTGCTCACCACAGCCGGGTATCCTTGAATCATGAGCTCTTTCCTGTTCCCTTTGAGCCACAATGAAAAGATAGCTCTGCCGGTCTATGTTATTTGAAAGACAAACCCATATTTCCTATTTAGGGTTGGTAAATTGCTCCCTAGAAAGTGTTTTGTGATTTAGACAGGTCAAGCGTTTGCATGGCTTCATGGGAAGAGCTCTCGATTTGGATTCAGATGACCCGGGTTTAATTCCCAGCTCTCTATCTCCCTCTCTCTTATGTCCTCTATGAACTTGGGCAAAGTTTGCCTCTCTGGGCCTTGGTTCCTTCACTTGTAAAATGACCGGGTTAGACTAGCTGACCTCTAAGATTCCTTTCTACTCTAAGTCTTAGGAGCTATGACCAGTGGCAGAATTAGAACCTGTCTTTGTCGTCCTCATTTCCAGGTATTCCTTTCCTCCAAGGCCACATGGAAGAGCAGAAAGAACTCTGGAGGGGGCAGCTAGATGGTGCAGTGAGTAGAGCACTGGCTCTGGAGTCAGGAGGACCTGAGTTCAAATCCGGTCTCAGACACTTGACACAATTACTAGCTGTGTGACCTTAGGCAAGTCACTTAACCCTAATTACCCTGCCTTCCCCCCTCAAAAAAAAAAAATTGTGAAAAAGAAAAAAAGAAAAAACTCTAGACTTGGAACTAAGAGACTTGCACTAAAAAACTGTCTCTGACACATTAGCTTTGTGACCAAAGGACAAATCACTTAACATTTCAGAGCCTCTGTTTGCCCTCCCATAGAATGGCACTAATAATACATATACTACCTGCCTCATGCAGAAGTTGAAAAGAAAGTACTCTGGAAAATTTAAAAGGCAATATGTTTTGTATGATTTCATATGTATAATGGGTATCATATTTCTTGCCTCTAAAATGGATGGGGCAGGGGCTAGAAGGAGAGAACTCAAAAATAGAAATAAAAATTTTTTAAAAAGTAAAAAGCTATATAAATGTCAGTTATGGTTATTTATTGCTACCTAGCTTTTATGCTGCCCTCATCTCTTCCTCAGGAGGAGTAAGGTCTGATAAAGCTCATTTAGACTGAGATATTAGCGAATTAATATGTTTCTCCTTCAAGGGGAGTATTTCTATCCAAACTAGGATTCTGAAGAGGACAATGCTCAATCAAAAAATGTATCTTTAATGGTAGAATTTAGGTATCATTTGGGGAAGGTCTTTTGAGAAAAGGGAAACTTTGCAAAAGCCTTTCAAATTACAACCCAGAGCAAGGTATTTTTGCTTCATTTGCTTAAAGTCAACGCTGAATTGAAGCTGAGTAAAAGGAATGTGTGATGGATGTGTACTTGTACAGTGTTTAGAAAATGAAGGAAAAATCTATATGCTTCAGGTAAACTTAAAAAGAGCAGGGATGACAATCACCGATCTCAGGCAAGGCAACAATAAAAATAGATGATTAAAGGAGGTAAATAGGAAAACGACCTTCTGCTCAAAAGCACCATCGATAGTGCCTTAACATCAGTATTTAACATATGCCAAGTGTCCCAAAAGTCTTAGGCAGGCTTAAACTTGCCCTGCCCTAAGACTTTTGGGACAATTTGCATGTATGTGTGGGTTTGTGTTTATGAGTATGATATATGCACATATATGTCTACATACACACAAGCACAATGTACACATGTACTTATACATATACATACACACATATTCACATGTACATGCATGTGTTATGTGCTTATATATACATATATAAACATACGCACATATATGAGATGTTACAACATTTAAATACTTAAAGAAGAGTTAATCATTTTATAGGAAGAAATAGACACTAAAACCCTAAGAGTTGGGTAAATATAATATACCCATCTCCAACTAGACATGCCTGACTAAAGCGTGAATAAGAAAGAAGTCAAGGACTTGAACAGTTTTAGAAAAGTGAAATATGGTAGATCTCTGGTGATTACTAAATAGGCATAGAAAGCAGTAGACATATTCTCAGGTGTAACTGTAGCCTTTATAGAAATTGACCATGTTCTAAGGCATAAAAACCTCACAGATGCAAAAAAGTAAAAAATATTAAACATACCTTTTACCAACCACAGTGTAGTAAAATAAGATCAATAAAAGGCCTTTGGAAAAAGGAGTCAAAATTAACTAGAGGCCAAGTAATTTAATACAAAGGAATTCAGGAGTCAAAAAGCAAATCTTAGAAACAATAGAAAGTGACAACAATGAGATAACATACCTAAACTTTTGGAATGTAGCCAAAGAAGTCCTGAGGGGAAAGTTTCTATCTCTAAGCTCTTTCATAAACAGAAAGAGAAAGAACAGATTGATGAATTAGTCATACAGCTAAAAAAGCCTGGAAAACCAGTAAATTGACAAAAGCTCCAATAAACACAAAAACAGAAATTCCAAAAATCCAAGGTGAGGCTAACAAAATTGAAAGCAAAAAACAAAAAGAAATTAAAGTAATAAATAAAACTAGAAGCTTTTAAAAAATATATGTCATTAGCTAGTCTGATTTAAAAAAAAAAAGAGATGAAAGCCAAATTGCTGATATCAAAAAAGAAAAGGAACAATCACAAGTGAAGGCTAAATAAAGGAAATTATTATAAACTATTTTGCCCAATGAAACATGCCAAAAATGATAAATATCTATTAAAAAAACAAAATACAGATATTAACAAAAGAAATAGAGAACTGAACTAACTCCATCTCAGAAAAAGAAGTTAACCAAGTTATAAATGAACTCTCAAAGAAAAAAAAAATTAGGACCAGATGAATTTACAAATTAATTCCATCAAAAATTCAAAGATAAAATAATTCCAACATTATATAAACTATTTGCAAAAAAAAAAAATAGAAAGAGAAAAGGCATCCTGCCAATTTTTTTTTTTTATAATAGAAGTATGGTCTTAAATTCTAAACCAGGGAGAGACAAATCAGAGAAAGAAAACTGTAGATCACTATCCCTAATACACATCAATCCCCAAATTTTTAATGAAGTATTAGCAAAGAAGCTATAGCAACACAAAAAAAATTGTATACATTATAACCAGGTAGGGCGTATACCAAGTGTACAACATTGGTTCAATATCACAAAAATGCTGACTATAATAACAAAAACAGTGCAGTCAACTAAAAATTAAATGAAATAGTGAACAGTTTCAGCAAAATAGCATTTATCTGGAAAAAAAATATCAGATTTCTCCAGGGAAATAATGGAAAAAAGTTATTTTTAAGGAAATGTGTCTAACAGCACCAGATCTCAAACTATACCACAAAGCAAATAATCACCAAAACTATTTGGTACTAATAATTAGAAAAGTCAATCAATGGGACCAACATAGAAACATAGTAGTGTAGTGTATATAGTAAACCCAAGGATCCTACTACTAGGGTAAAGACTCCACTATTCAAGAAAATGCTGGGAAAACTGGAAAGCAGTCTTGGAGAAATTTGATTTAGACCAAAATCTCGTATCATGTAACATAACACACTTCAAATGGATAAATGGCCTACCTATAAAAGATCAAATCGCAATCAAATTAGGCAAGAAAGGAAAAAAGATTCATTTCATAACTAAATAATTGACCACCAGGTATGACAGTGAATAGAGTGTGGGACTTGGAGTAAAAAAGCAGAGTTCTAATCCTTCAGAAACTAACTAGTTCTATGACCCTGGGCAGATCCTTTAACCACTCAGCTTCAGGTTCCTTATCTGTAAAATGGAGCTGATAATATTCCTCATAGGGCTGTTGTGAAAATCCAATAATGTAACAATGTTAAAAACTTTGCACACCTTAAATTTCTACATAAATGTTACCTGTTATCATCAATATTATTGCATTCATGACCAGATGGGTTGGAGAGTAGGGAGGATTCCCCAAGATAAAAAGGATAATTTTGTTTACATAAAATTGAAAAGCTCTTGCACAGATTCAGTGCAGTTAAAATTAGAAGTGAAACAGGTAACTGGGGAGGAAAAAAAATCCTCGCAGCAAGATTCTCTGATACAGGTCTGATATATAAGATATATGGGAAATTATTTTAAATATATAAAAACAAGAACCATTACCCAAGAGAATAAAATAGACCACCTATAATAGGTGCTTCCACTTTCTCTCCTTCTACTGTCTTCTTAAACCTTTGCAATTTGGCTTCTGACCCTGAAAACTGCTTTCTCCAGGATCAAATACAAAATGCTGTCTTTGGCATTCAAAGTCCTTCATAACCTAGCCCCCTTTCTAGTTTTCTTATACCTTGTTCTTGTTATGTACTCTTCAATTTAGTGACACTGGCCTTCTGGCTGTTCCATGAGCAAGACTCTCCATTTCTCAGCTCCGGGTATTTTCTCTGGCTGTCTGCCATGCCTGGAATTGCTCTCCCTATTCCATTCAGACTGCTGCTCACTGAATCCCACCTTCTGCAGGAAGGCTTTTCCAACTCTTCCTAATTTCAGTGCTTTCTATTCGTTAATTATTTCCTATTTGTCACGTATGTAGATTTCTTTGTATATATCTCTGTCGTCTCTCCCAATTTGATTGTAAACCCTTTGAGGGCTGGGATTCTCACCTTTTTTTGTATCCCCAGCACTTAGCACAGTGCCTGGCATATAGCAGGTACTTAATAAATGTTTATGACTGGTTGAGATAATGTTCAGAGGATTTGAATAGGTAGTTCTTAAAATTAGAAATCTAACATATAAAAAAGTTCCAAATCACTAATAATAGGAAATGCAAATGGGAACGATCCTGAAGTTTTACCTCATACCCATCAAACTGGCAAATAGGAGCAAAAAAAGGAAAGTGACAGTTGTTGAAATGACTCCAGGAAGAAAGGCACCTAGGCAGTCTTTCTATTGGAGCTTTGAATTGGCCTGGTGATTGTGGAAAGCCATTTGGAACTTTGCTCTAAAGTCTTTAAACTGTGCACCCCCTTGGATCCAGCAGTGCCACTGGTAGGCGTGTACCCCAAAGAGGGCGAAGAAAGAAGATCAGTATCTACAAAATATCAGAGCAGGACTTTTTGTTGTAGAAAGAACTGGAAACAGCAGTTGCGGGAGTCCCCAGCCAGCAGTTGGGCAACGGCTGGAAAATTATGGCATACGAATGTAGCGGAATATTACTGTGTCGTCAGAATGATGAAAGGGGCATTTTCACAGAGGCCTGAGAAGACCGGTGCAGAGTGAAGTGAACAGAAAAATCCGGTAAACTCTCTGTACAGTAACGACAACACTGCAAAATAAAATGACTCGGAAAGACAAGAACTCTGATCAGTTCGGTGATCGAGCATGAACACAAAAGACTGGTGATGAAACATATTGCCCGCCTCCTGACAGAGTGGCGATGGACCCAGTGCGGAATGAGATGGACATTACTGGACGTTACCAAAACGTGCACTTGTTTTGTTGACCTGCTTATTTGTTACAGGGATGGTGTTTTTATCTTTCAATTTTTGCGCGTGTGTATAGAGTGGATTTGGGGGATGAGGGGAAGCTAAGGATAGAGATGCTCAAAAAAAGTAGAAATAAAAGAGAATCATTGAGTGCATAGAGTAGAACAGAGGAAGTTCAAAGAGAAACGGACAAGCAAGATGACTGTGAAAGCAATATGGTGGATGTACTATATATATTTTTAAAAGCAAGTTATATGTTACAGAGATTTATAGATTCATATATTATCTTTTTCTTTTCTGTCATGTATATGAAAATCTTTTTTTGTTTTGATAAATTCAGAATAAAAGCAGTTTTCTTTTTTTAAAAGAAAGAAAACAAGAGCAGTTATTCTCAACATGTAACCGTAGGCCCTTGGAAGTCTCAAAGCCGCTAGGCAATAGGGAATTAGCTGGATGGAAACCAAAGTGGCTGGAATTCACAGAACAAGTCAGCTGGCTAAGCCAAGCTGAACACCAAGTCCCCTACATTCCAGCCCATTGCTCTGTCCTTGTGGCCTCTCCAGCTTCTCTGATAAGACTGCCAGGAACTGCAAGCTCAGGCTATGACTAAGTGTGTTTTAGACACACACACAGACGATTAGTTAATCTGTTGGTTTTTCTAGCTTGCTAACCTGGCCCTGTTTTCCATTGAAAAATCTATGAAAATGAGGGGCAGCTAGGTGGTGCAGTGGATAGAACACTGGCTCTGGAGTCAGAAGGAACTAAGTTCAAATGAGGCCTCAGACAGTGTGACCTTGGGCAAGTCACTTAACCTCAATTACCTTCCCTCCTACCACCTCCCCCAAAAGGGAAAATTTGTGAGAATGGAATAAATTATAAAAGACTGGTGTCAAAACTACAAAGTAGGACCAGATGCTGGTTGTCCAATTGCCAAGCACACTCCTCCCCACCCCAGTCACCATCTTTGAGAAATAGGAACCCAGAGGTGAGCCCAGTTCTATCCCAAATTTAGCTAAGTTGTACTAAATGGAAGCACGATTTGCTCCATAATGGTCCTGGGCTTCAGGACTGGTGCAAGCAACCAAGCCAGAAAACCCCAACTAAGAGAGTAAGAGAAACTCCCATGCACACAGCCCCACACATCACAGCGACCAAGCTTGGAGGTTGCCGGCTTCTCTCCAGTTTGAACTGGCTCCCTGGCCTTAACATGAAATCAATGCGTAAGTGCCAGACTGTAGTCACCTTATTCCTTGCTTTCCTGCCAAAGTATGCCCTCATCACAGTTGTGGGCTCTCCTTTCTCTGCCCTCACGCTGACCGCTCACACCCACTCACAAGTGTCATTTGCCACAGATTCTAGTACTCTACATGCTTCCCGTTGGCCTTAATGCCCCTGGAAGAAATATGTAATTGGGTCTCTTGCCAGCTGCCCCTGTATTAGCAAGCAGTGGAGAGGGAAGATTTCTCTGCCAATGTCTGCCTTCCCTCCTCCATTTTTTTATTTTATTTTGTTTTAAATTTATGGAATAAAACAAGCATTTCCATAACATAGTGTGATAAAAAAGATGAAACTGCAGATCTCGTATTGATAGTGTTCCAGTCTCCTGGTAGTCAGATACAACCGTGCCATTTGAGGATTTCAGGGAAGATAGAAGCTCTTAAATCATCTATATGATGTTTTACTCAGGGCATTGAGAGCCAGAGAGAGGCTGCAGAATTTCAGAGACAATCAATGTTGTTGCCACGCTCAGAAAGCATCAAAGCTGAGAACTCAGTAGTAATGGCACCAGCCTCCTCTCTGCAGATGGCAAGATCCACACCTGGGCTGTTTGACTTCTCTTCTTTCAACCAGCTACTACAAGACAAAAGTAGCAGAAGAAGGCCTGGAGGCTCCATAAGCCAGGAAAATGGGGTGCTAGTCATGCTTCCATCATTGATTTGCTCTCTGAACTTGGACAAAGAAATCGTTAGGATCCTAGAGTTGGTTTTAAAAGACCATAGCTAGCTTACCTTCCTCGTTTTGTAGATGAAAGACATGGGGTCTAGTTTTGGTGACTTGCCCAAGGTCACACAGGATAATAACCATTCTATGTGTATATGCTGTCTCCCCAGAGAATGGAAGCTCCTTGAAGTCAGGGACTGTTTCGCTTTTGTCTGTAACCACAGCACCTCATGTAGTGTTTGAATAATAGCGGATTGAACTGAATTGAGTAAACAGAAGTAACAGAGCTGGGCTTCTAATCCAGGCCTTCTAACTCTAAATCCATGCTGCCCATCACTTTAATTTTTCTATGCCTCAATTTTCTCATCTATTCTACTTTTATCTCAGTCAATCAATGACAGACCTTATTAAGCACCTACTATGTGCCAGACACTATGTTAAGCCCTGGGGATACCAAGAAAGGCAGAAGCCATCCCTGCTCTCAAGGAGCTCAAAGTCTGATGGTGGCAGAAAACATGCAAAAAAGCATGTATCAAACAGGATAAGTTAGGACAGTCAGCAGAGAGAAGGCACTTGCTTTTTTGTTTCGTTGTTCTGTCATTTCGGTTATGTCCAGCTCTTCATGAACCCATTTGGAGTTTCTTGGCAAAGATTCAGGAGTGGTCTGTCATTTCATTTTTACAAATGAGGAAACAGAGGCCAACAGGGTTGAAGTAACTTACTCAAGGTCATGTAGTACGTGTCTGAGGCTGAATTTGAACTCGGGTCTTCCTGACTCTAGGCCTAGGGATCTATCCACTGTACCACCTGGCTGCCTCAGGTACTAGCTTTAAGAAGAAATTAATTTGGTTTATTTTGAAGATAAAATCACTATCAACTCATATTTTCACTTTGAGGTTTACAAAGCACTTTTTATAAGAGCGCTTTATCCAACCCTGTGTGGAGGCAGCACAAGCATCATTATCCTCATTTTTCAAACAAGAAAACTGACAGAGAAGTAAAGGTGACTTGCCTAGCGTCACACAGCTAATAACTACCAGAATTTGAACCCAAGTCTTTTGCCTCTGAGCCCACCCCTTACGTGTTAAGTGCTTTACAAAGCATGGAGTGCCATATCAAGGCAAGGCATCATGGCTGTTATTTCACTGGAATAAACTAACAAGCTCATGTTGGAGAGGGGAGCAGAGCTGCCCAGCAGCAGCAGAAGATATGGGGAAAGTGCTGGAAACAGCATCCGTTGACAGGCCTTCCAAACAAGGAGGCAGCATTGGCGTCACTAAGTCATGATCAGCTTGGCTCCTTGCTTCTCAAGCCTTTTACTCTTCAGTGTTAGGCACTCGAGGCCAAGAACTTACTGGTTTCACCTAAACTCAGCCTTGCTGCCTGCTGGTACTGCCCTGGCCTTATGCCCTGGTGGCTGGCCAGTGACTAGGTCCTTGCTTTATTGCCCTGGGCCTGAGTGTCTTAGCCTGTTAGGCACCCTCGTTCCTTTGGGACAGGGGCCCAGTCCCTTGGGATCACCCCTGTACCTAACATCCCTGGTCCATACCGTAAAGACACATTTCCCTTCTCTGTCCTCAACCTCTCAGCTAGATGCTTATCTGCCAGACTGCCACTGACTAGGACCGTGGTCCCCCCCTCCCTCCAGACGGTTTACTCCCAATCCCTGATGTGATCTCTACCTGTTGGTCACCACAAGATCGTCTCGGCTGCCCGCCTGTCTGGTGTGTCTAGCAGACCGTCTACTTCTGTTGTTTGTTTTCTATGGGACCTCCCTTGGATGCTTTCTCTATCTCTGTGATTTTGTCTTTTCTTTCATTTCTGGAAAAACCCATGCGATCACCGGCCAAGCACCTACTGGACCTACTCTTGGTCTCATAGAATTGAAAGGGATTTTAGAGATCATGTAATTCAGCCCCCTCCGTTTACAGAAAAAGAAACTGAGGCCCCACGTGGCCAAGTGGTTTTTGGGAGCACTCCCAACGAGCTGAGGTTTGAACCTATCTTCTCACGCTTTCTTCTATTTCAAGTTGTTTCCCTTGGGATCTTTTTTTCCCCCCTTTTTTCCCCTCTTGGGATCTCGTTCAGTTTTTTCTTTTCATGTTTGTTCTTTCTATCTCCTCCCTCTTCTAGGTCCTTTTTCTCTTCCTACAAACTCAGGTTTACCCCCATTTAAACAAGTCTGCCACATGACCTTGCCACCCCCTCAGGTCAACTTTACTCTCTAGCCTTGTGAAACTTCTGAACAGTCTTCTACATCAGCTGCCTCCACTTCCTTCCCACCCATTCCCTTCAGTGACCTGAAATGTGTCTTATCACCCTACCCCCCCGATACAATTTCTCGCAGGTGACAGAAGAAAGACAGCAACGAAGGCTGCGTCCTCAGATGTCCACACGTAAATGCAGAAAGTATGGGTGATGCCAGCTAGGTGGTGCCTGGCCTGGAGTCAGGAAAACTCATCTTCCTAAGTTCAAATCTGGCCTCAGTCACTTATTAGCAGTGTGACCCTGGGCAAGTCACTGAACACTTTTGCCTCAGTTTGCTCATACATAAAATGAGCCAGAGCAGGAAATGGCCAACCACTCCGGTACCTTTGCCAAGAAAACCCCAAAGAGGCTCACGAAGAGTTGGCTATGACTTAAAAATGACTGAACAACAACCGACGGGTGATGAGCAGGGTACTTGAGGCGTGTGGCATGGACCGCTTCAGCACTTGAGTAAAGCATGTTGATGCCTTCTCAGAGTCATGGTCTTAATTTAATAAAATACTTAGGGTGACAAAGTGAACCAATTCTATTGACATGGTTATCAAAATATTCTTTTTAAAGAAAGTTTATAGACCTCAGGTTAAGGACGAATTTAACATAATAGTCACCTGAGACTTGGTTGATTGAAATTCATACCTGGAGTAAGGTTTTAGGAAGGTATACTTTATTTAAAAGGAACAGAATAGTTAAAAGGGGAAATGGAATAGTGTTGAATATTAAGAAGATATGCTTGTTTAGGAAATCCAGGTGCCTGAATATTTGTTTGGGAGGTGGTAACATGGTGGAGAATGTTGGATGAGGATGAATGAAGGGAAACGGAAGGGATATTATCATGAGTGTATATTACAAGTTACCTGGACAGAAGGAGGGATTAGATGATTAATTCACATTTGCATACTGAATTATGGGGTCTCTGTATGAACTTGGGGGTCTTTAACTATCCAACGATGGCCAAATTCAATACTTTTCTAGGTCCTCATTCGCTTTGGACTTTCTACAGAATTCGACATTGTTGACCTTTCCCTTCTTCTGCCTGCTCTTTCCTTTTTTGGCTTCCATGATACCACTCTTCTGGTTTTCTTCCTGTCTAATCGGCTCCTTTGTGGTTTTATCTGCTGTTTAATTTTCCTCTTCCTTTTTCCTAAACAGGTGTATCCTCCAAGTCTGTGTTCTTCTGTCTTTTTTCTCTAAAGGTAGAATTCTCTTGATACCCACCCACAGCCTTAATTATCATCTCTATGCAAATAACTCCCCAGTATACAGTTACCAAGCCTCCATCTTCTCCTGAGTTCCAGTCTCATTTTCCAAGTGGACATCTCCAACCATGACTCAACATATCCAAAACGAATTCAACATTCCTCTTCCCATAGCCACTCACACACCTGTACCATTTCCCAGTTTTTTCTGTTTATGATCCCACAGTGATCCAGGCTTAAAAACCTTTGAGTCATCTGTTTTCCTTCCTTTTTTCCTCACTCTCCCCATCTAATCAGTTTCCAGATCCTATTAATTATAATGCCACTGTATGTCTTCCATCTGTCTCATTCACATTACCATTACTTTAGCTCTGTCTCTTAGTACCTACCTCAAAGATAATTGTAACGGTCTCCTAACTGGTCTTCACATAGTCACAGCAATATCTTCATTATGATCACTTCTAGCCAGTTCACTTGGGTTGATATATGAGACCTTTCATAATTTGACTCCAAATCATCTTTCCCAACTTATTCCCCTCTGTTCTTCTTCACATACTCATTGTTTGCACTAAGCTTAACCATTAGCCATTCTCTGACGCTTCCCTTATTTGGACAATGTGTCCCCCATTCTGGAATGTACCACATCCAAAACTTTATTGACATTTATCTCTTTTTTCAAGGCCAGACTTGTGTGCTATCTTCTCTGTGAAACCTTCCTTGATAATAATGCATATTCATTGACTGGCTGATTGGGCCTTCATCCAGCCCCACATTCCTCCAGCTGAAAGGGCTAACTCCCTCCTCAAGTTTTCTTAGAGCTCTTTGTCTGGGTCTCTTATTTTATAGGGTCATAGATTTCATGTTGGAAGGGATCAGAGAGTCCAGTAAACATAACTCCCTCATTTTGCAGAGGAGAAGAAGAAAAAGCTAGTAAGTACCTGAGGCAGGATTTGAACTCTGGGTTTCTTGGCTTCAAGCCCAGCACTTTATCCATTACAGCCCTAATTTTTCATCTTGTAGCAGCTTATTTTGTATGTATGTATGTATGTATGCCTTCTTCCCTCTATTAGATTGTAAGCCCATTGAGGACAGAAACTGCCATTTTTCACCTTGATATCCCCCAGTTTGTGTTTGTGTTTTTGTGTACACACACACAGACACACACACGGCCCAGCTGATACCTGTAATTTTAGAGAAAGATTAGCACACTCTCTACTCTGGGTTTAGTTTAAAATTCTGTTGTGAAGCCCAATCTTCTCTGAGAACATGTGGAACCCCATACTTTGGTTATACTTGGTCTGGATTAAGTCTGGGTCTTTGCTGGGTAAAATGTGTGAAATTTAAGCACTTTCATTTCCTTGTCGGCAAAGATAGCCTTAATGGAGACAAAATGCCTTACTTAAATAAATGATTTTTTTTTCATAAAGGAAAGAAAAAACAAGATCCTGATGAATGAGTTTGCTCATTTTCCTCCTTGTTATAGGTATTAGAAAGTATCTGACCAGTCTTTGAAGTGACATTTAAAGATGCAAGTCATTTAGGGGGTTGTTAGAAAAGGTTTAGGTTGTATTTTTTTCTCTCTGAATTTCACTTCCTGGCCCTGACACTTTATTTAATTTCAGTTTCTCACTTTTTAATTCAGTGGCAGGTTGATAAAGATGTCATAGTGCATTGACATGAGGGAGAATGGCAGAGTGAAAAGGAACTCGATTAAGAGGTCAGGAACACTGGGATTTATTCTTGGCCCGACTCCATCCCTCTGGGGGATTCTCTTCCCTTGAACGTGTTTTACTATGCTGTGGTACATGAATCTAGTAAAAACCTACTGTAACAGGATTATCGTGGGCACTTGGAGGGCAAAGCGAGACCAATCCGTTAGGCTGGGTTTCCATATTTGTTCAAATATTTGTGATTTAGCAGATATCTCTTCTCTATGCCTCTTCATTGATGAAAGTGAAACGGTTTATGGGATAGCGTAATTATGGGACCCTTTATGTGGAACTGTGGCTTTTTAGTTTCTTAAGTAGTAATTCTGAGAATCTAGGGTTCCCATACCCACTGCCCAGGTGTCTGGGACACTACTGCTGCAATTACTATCAAGAAAGTCTCAGTGTAGAGCCCTTTTACCTCTTCTGATATCACATGACCTTTGGTCATACGATTTTAGTGCTTAGAGATCATTTAGTTGAACCTTCTCATTATATAGAAGAAACCCAGGTTTCTGAGTTGAATAACTTTAGGTCAAGGTGGACTTGAGGGAAGAGAAGGGAATAGGCATTTATACATTATTATATATTTATATACGTATCAGGCATTGTAGTTTTTTAAAAAAATCTCATTTGTTGTGATAATAATATCTAACATTTCTGTAGTGGTTATTATGCACCAGCTACTGTGCTAAGTGCTTTATGATTGTTATCTCATTTATTGTGATGATAATTTTTGAAAAATCTAACATTTATTATAATGCTTGCTATATTCCAGGCGCTGTGCTAAGCGCTTTACATTTGTTATCTCGATGGATCCTCACAACAACCTTTAGATGTAGGCCCTATTATTATTCCCATTTTACAGACTAGGAGAATGAGGCAAACAGAGGTTAAGTTACTCGCCCGGGCTCACACAGCTGGTAAATGTCTGAGGCTGGATTTCAACTCAGATCCTTCCTTACTCTATTGGCTGCCCCATGTAGCTGCCACAGCTACTCCAGCTGAAAGTCATGATTGCCTTCTCCCACGGGTGTGATCCCCTTTTTGTCTCCCTACATCCCCCTGAGCCTCCTCCTCTGCTTCTTGATAACACAGTGCTATTTGTGGGCGCACTATAATCAGGGAATTAAAAGACTTGCTGAAATTTTTGCTTTTCCCTCATTATCAATGTTCCTGTCTGGCTGCTGAGGTGGAGACCTGAAAGGTGCTGAATGCCCATTGGCCCTCCCTCTACCTTATCTGGTGTTCCTTAGCCGAGGTACCCACCCTTTCCACCTGCCTGGTGGACACCATACCTGAGGTCGTTTCTCTGTACTTGGCGGACTCAATACTGCAACCTATGCGGGTGAAATCCAAGGAGGTGAATACAGTCCCCAAACCCAGCCTGTCATCTTCCTTGCCTCTGCCATGGAATTTTAGTCCTCTACCTTCCGCTCATAAATAAAAGCATGCTGTATTTAAATCCCTTTGCCCATCCACTGTTAATTTTTTGCATAACACAGCAGATCCCTCCCCAAGCTTTCTTGCTGTGAATGGAAATAGGCCCTCATGGCCCTGGGAGAGAGAAAATTTAGCCTTTTTTTTTGTATCAAGAAGCTCAGTTGACTCTACTGCAAGAACAAATAAATGGCTTAACTCTGTGGGGTGCCTGCTGGGGGTGGGGGGAGCTCAAGTCTGATTGTTCACTTGGCAGGCTACAGGCCAGGGATCCTTTCCTAGGTCAGTTAATGGCCCCTGGTGAGCCGAGATAGGGGACTTTCTCAAGAGCTTCTCTCTTATCTTCTACTGCTTTGGAACATTACTCAAATGCTAGTTTCACGTCAGTACCCTGTGATGGAAAAGCCATCCCATATCTTATGCTTTGGGAATAATCCAAAGAAGAAAATGTCTAATGGTAAAATATTAGGAAACAGAGGAAGAACTTTTTTTGTATAATAGGAGAATACAGGGAAAGAATTAAACATTTATTAAGCACTTACTGTATGCCTGGCACTGTGCTAACTACCCTATCATCTATTAGGTAGTGAGCTTTTAGGCTATGGCTTCATAACAACAAATCCTCTGGCTTGGAGGCCTCCATGTTCACTGTCCATGACCCTCTCTGTCTCCGCACTTCAATGATGTCATATGGGGAAATAAAGTATCTATGCCTTAACCCCTAATGCATTAGGAGCAGAGACCTAGAAGTGGACCTGGTTTGGACAGAGGCTGTGACTGGGAAGGAAGGGAGGGGGTGGGGTGAGCTTTGGGACGCCTCCTCCTTGAGGGACCCTTTTAGAGGAGGGAGAAGCCCCTGCCTTTCAGTCCCCCTCCTCCGTGAGGCCTTTCTTGGTCCCCTCCAATCGTTAGCTTCTCTCTTGAATCTGACTTTGTATTTCCTTTTCACTGTATAGAATGCTAGCTCTCTGGGAGCCAGCAGCGTTAGAGACTGCTTTTCATTTTATCATTTCTATCTCTAGCACTTGGCCTGCGTGGTTCATACTCCTTTGTTGAGTTGGATTGACTCGCTTTCTCACCTTGTTCCTACAGATGGGAATTTGTAGAGGTTTGGGGGGTGTCAATGACAACCTGAAGGATGACATGGGATGAGCAAGGCAGGACCTAATGGGGTCTAAGTTGGATACCTGCTGCCCTTCTTCCTCCTCTCTGCAGCTCCTTGTCTTTAAGATGTGGCTCAATCCAGCCTCCTCCAGGGAGCCTTCTCTCATCAACCACCCTTTCCTGTGGTGGCTCGTTCCACCCTTTTTTTCCCCTCTCCATAAGTAATTTGATTCTGTGTCATTTGATACTTGCTAATAGCTTGCTTTGTGTCTGGTCCCCTTAGAGGGACCACAGACCTCTACAGGAAGAGTTCTTAAGGTCTTTTGTGTCATGGACTCCTTGAGAAGTCTGGTGAAACTTTCTCATCATCGCTTTTTTTTTACATTCTTTTTTTGGGGTGGGGGGAAAGGCAGGGCAATTGGGGTTAAGTGACTTGCCCAAGGTCACACTGCTAGTAAATGTGTCAAGAGTCTGAGGCCGGATTTGAACTCAGACCCTCCTGACTCCAGGGCCGATGATCTACTCACTGTGCCACCTAGCTGCCCCCGCCCCCCCTTTTTACATTCTTAATTGGAGGAAATGCTACATTTCAATTAGAGGTTAGTGAAAATACAGATGTACTCTTTTCCCATTCAAGCTCACAAATGCCTCCAAATCTACTGTGGACCCCAAGTTAACTCCTGTTCTGCAGAGTAGGAATCATAGGTGCCAGTCAGCACTTCTTTCTACCCTCTGCATGTTCTACCCCTTTCCAGAGTTGTAATTTAGATGCTAGTTAGGAAGGTTTCTTAAGAAAAATAGTCCTCTTGTGGAGATAAGGATTCATTATCAATATCACAGCCCCCACCTCACCTCTCTTTTGCAATAATTAAAAAATAGTCAATGAAATGCACCATGAGACCCTGGATATGGTGGCAGTAATACAGCAGGTTCTTCCTCTTATTTTGCTGGGTGGGCTAATGAATCAAGAAACTCATTAAATTGGCTCATGAAGTTTGAAGCTAAGTAAGCATGAACATGGGAAACATTCCTAGAGGTTGCATATTAATGAAAGATTGTAGGCGACAGACTTCTGGGAGAGCAGAGAAATGTGTAGATTGCATTATTTTATGAAAAAGACAAAACTCTTGCTGGGTGGGGGGTAAAGAGACAAAAGGAATCTAGTGCATGGAAACCAGGAGGTTTTAAATATATTGTCTCCTTTTCCTCTGAGGGCACTCTGCTAATTTCCGCCTAGTTCAGGCAGACTAGGGCTATTCTGTGTTGCAAGAAAGCATTTGAATCCTATTGTCCATTAGGATGACTTACCCACAATGACTTGCTTTTGTGCCGGCAGAGAGTCGTAATAAGGATCTTACCTGATGATCTGTGCTGCTTATTTCTGTCATTCATTCAACTAATACTTAATGGTATAGTTCACTGTGTCTCCCACATCGTAGGCAAAGATGGATTGCCCCAGTGAACAAGCATGGATAAGTGTCTACTGTGTACCTGTGTCTCTGGTAGATGATATAGTGGAGAAATTCAATTCTATTTGAGTATTTGCTTGGCTGTTTACATGTTGTGTCCTATCAGCAGGAAGCAATGCCCTTTAGAACGGGACAATCCTTAGGATGTTGTTTCATCCAAATAGGCAAAGGTGAAATTGTTAAGGGGGCATCATTGAGGGGCAAGTAGATGCTGCAATAGATAGAGCACCAGCCCTGGAGTCAGGAGAACCTGAGTTCAAATTCGATCTCACACACTATCTGTGTGACCTTGGGCAAGTCATTTAACCCCAATTGCCTCCAGAAAAAAAAAGTGCACCATTGGGCAAACAATTCAAGCAAATACAATGAGCCCCTAGTGTTATTCCCAGCTGTCTCTCTTACAGCCTATATGAACTTGGGCAAAGTTTGCCTCCCTAGGCCTCGGTTCCTTCACTTGTAAAGTGTCTGGGTTAGACTAGCTGACCTCTAAGATTCCTTTCTACTCTAAATCTTAGGAGCTATGACCAGTGGCAGAATTAGAACATGTGTCACATCTATCTTCATTGTCCTCATTTCCAGGTATTCCTTTTCTCCAAGGCCACATGGAAGAGCAGAAACAACTCTAGACTTGGAACTAAGAGATTTGCACTAAAAAACCTGTCTCTGACATGTTAGCGTTGTGACCACTGGACAAATCACTTAACATTTCAGAGCCTCAGTTTACCCTCCTGTAGAATGGCACTAATACTGCCTGCCTCACGCAGATGTTGAGAAGGGAAGACTGTTACTGCTGTCAAGGAGCTTAGAGTCTAGCAGATACATAAAGGCACAAATAACTAGAATGGAAGTAAGAGAATGGGAACTGCATCATAATGGTGCCAACGATCAGCTCTGAGCAGCAGTGAGGGAGAGTGTAAGAAACATGAGAAGGCATAGGGCAAGCCGCACAGTCCTGAACCAGAACTCTCAGAATTCCCAATCTTTCCTCCAGTAGCAGGAAGTAATTTTTCCCCCTTGTCCAGAAAGAGAGCCCAGGAAGGATTCTTTACTCCCTGCCCTGTTCACCCAGCCCCCATTGAGACTGTGTTGCCTGCCAGATTTCAAGGCAGTATTGGAATGAAATAAAGAATGTCTTTGAATAGCTAGTTGGTGAAATGGACAGAGTGCTAGGCCTGGAGTCAGGAAGACTCATCTTCCTGAGTTCAGATCTGGCCTCATACCTTTACTGGCTGTGTGACCCTGGATAAGTCACTTAATTTGGTTTGCCTCAGTTTCCTCACCTGAAAAGTGAGCTGGAGCAGGAAATGGCAAACTACTCCAAGTAAGTATCTTTGTCAAGAAAACCTCATATGGGGTCACAAAGAGTCAGACATGACCGAACAACAAAAAAAGAATGCCTTTCTGAGCAGATCTCTGCACAGATTTTTTTCTGAAATTTAATAAGTGCTCCATATGCTATGTTATTCACTGGCAAGTGGTCTGAAGGAACCAAAGGCAGAAGATTTGATGGTTGTCCCCAAAGTGCCTTTGCCCCCACATTCTGGAAATAGGCTCAGAGGCTGACATAAGGCCCTTGTTCTGTGGTGAAAAAGAAAATATTGGTGATCAGAGAAATCAGACTCCTTGACTTGGCTTTCGAGCCCAGGGCAGAGGCAGGGTGCTGGTGTTGGAGAGAAGGGAACAGGCTCTTTCTTATTTTTCCAAGGTCGAGGATTGCCTGGCAGAGACTAAGGTGCTGATTTGAGGGGGAGGGGATGGTTTCATCTGAAACTTCTACCTTCTTTTTGGCTCCAAAAGCAAGCAGGAAGATCTTGTTCCAAGCATTTGCTGCTGAGTTGGTGACTGGCCCAGTCCCCAGCAACAGTCCATGTGTTTCCTTACCCCGTTCTTTTCAGTATATCGAATTACTGGAGTCAGCTTGGCAAATTAGCCGGATTCCTGGACCTTGAACTTCTCTCTGTAATTCGGTTAAAGCAGTCTGGCTTTGTGTGCTGGTGTGAGGGTATATTTGTGGTGGTGGCGGTGGTAGGGTAATGGTGAGGGGTACTAAATATTCTTCAGCCTGGCCAGAGGGTCTGGCTTTCTAACACAAACCAGAAAACTTCTCCCCCAAACTCTGCCTTTTCCAAAAACAAGGCTGACACTTTCATTTTACCAACTGCTGGCCTTTTCTCTCCCTCTCCCTCACATTTAAGGGACAGGGTGACTGAGCTGATAGTTTCTCTGGTCATTTTCACATCATGGCACAGTGGAGTCCGAAGGATCTAGGTTCAAATTATGCCTCTGGCACTTGCTGTGTGACCTTGGTGATTTACTTAATCTCTCTGAGTCTCAGCATTCCTATAAGTATAATAATACCTGTATTTCTTTGCCCTGACTTAGGGTTCCACCTGCATGTTGATTTCTCATGTAATATATCTAATTACAACACAGTGACCCATGTATTTGTGATATGTTTTTGGTTAACACTGGCATGTGTATTGTGGAGCTCATAAGATAACAGAAGGGAAAGGAAGGGAAATAAGCATGCAATAAGTGCCTACTATGTGCCAGGTAATAGGCTAACTGCTTTACAGATATTATCTCATTTGATCCTTACAACAACCCTGTTAAGTAAGTTGTGTTATTATCCCCATTTTACAGTTGAGGAAACTGAGGTGATTTGCCCAGGGTCGCACAGCTATTAAGTGTCCAAGTCCAGATTTGAACTCAGGACTTCTTGACTGCAGGCTTAGCTCTTTATCCACTTTACCAGTAGCTGCCTATAGATAATGTTATCCAATGTACTTTAGATAACATTAGGTGTTGCCTACCATTCTTTGAAGAGTGTAAAACCTATGTAAATATCAATTACCAAGGTGAAAAAGTCAAATATAATGTGTAGTTCTTACTCTGTTTCCTGGGGCATGATTACCCTTGAAGGCTTAAGGTACTCTGTGGATCTGTACTCGCCAAACTATAGCTTACAAGCCCCCACCGGTGCGTTTACCTTCAGTAGTCAGCTAGAACATCTAATTAACTCAAGGCAAGGAAGGGCTTTTACTGAAATGTCAAAATAAGGAGAGTAGGAATGAAATATTCCCTGTATAAACCTGGGGCATGCTTTCCCATAGAAACGTCTAGAGGCAGCTCATGGTACAATGGATAGAATGCTGGGCATGGAGTTAGAAAGGAAAGAGTTAAAATCTAGCCTTAGTTTTCTCAACTACATGATGAAGATAATCATAGCCCCTACCTCGCAAGGTTGTTCTGAGGATCAAATGAGGTAATGGTTGTAAAAAGTACATGGTATGGTGCCTAGCACATAGTAGGTGCTATATAAAAACTTATTCCCTCCTCCTTATGATTAGTGGGAGCTGCAAAATAGAAATAAAATTCATAGTCCTTACTCTACAGGGTATACCTTTGGATAGATTCATCTCTTGTTTCAGATATAGATAGTTCAGTAGCATTTTTAAAGCACCTATGTGCCAGGCCTTGAGCTAAGTGCTGGGGATAACCTCCTCCCTCAAAAAAAAAAAAAAGGAAAAGAATATTCCCTGCTCTCAAGGATCTCACAGTCTAATAGAGGAGATAATATGTAAATAATTACGTGCAAGTGAGATATAGCCAGGATAAATTTCCGAGAGAAGGCACTAAAATTAAGGAGGACTGGGAAGGGCTTGAAGAAGATGAGATTTTAGCTGAGACTTAAAGGAAGCCAGAAAAGCCAGGAGGAAGAGGTGAGGAGACAGAGCATTCCAAGCATGGGAAATAGCCAATGAAAAGGCTTAGTTGGGAAATGGAGAGTTATATGGGAGGAACAGTAAAGAACCCATGGTCATTGAGGATTATGTGGAAGGGGGTAAAGGATAAGGAGACTAGAAAGTTAGGAAGGGGGCAGATTATGGAGAACTTTGAAACATAGGTATGTAGGCAGGTAGATAGATAATCTTTTCTTTCATCTCATGGGGTAAGTGATTTGGTATTCTTCAAGTACTGTATAAATATCAGTCAATAAACATTTATTAAGCCATACTATGTAGCAGGCACTGAAGATAGACAGACAGACATATAGATAGATATTCTTTTCTCTCATCTCAGAGGGAAAGTGATACTCTCAGAGCATTGTGTAAATGTCAATTAATAAACATTTAGTAAGCCCTCCTATGTGCCAGGCACTGAAGATGGATGGATGAATAGATAGACAGATAATCTTTTCTCTCATCTCAGGGGTAAGTGATTTGATAATCTAAAAGTACTATATAAATGTCCATCAGGAAACATTTATCAAGCCCTACTATGTGCCAGGCACTGTGCTAAGCTCTGAGGATACAAAGAAAGGGAAGAGACAGTCCTTGCCCTCAAGGAACTCACAGTTGAATGTGAGTTATTATTATTAGAGCTGCTATTAAAGGAGGTGAGTTAGTTGCAGGGCAATTCCCAGGTATTCCTGAGTTTCCTTCCAGAGACCTTGACCTTCCTGTTCCCAGTTAGCAATAAGAGAGGATCCCCAAGACTCATGAGGGACATAGTCTGGAAGTAGGTCTATGCTGACCATTTTCTTTATTGCTCAAGTGTTTGAGTTTAAAGTCACACCACCTTCTGACACAAAGATGTGAGTCCTGACCTAAACCACCATCCAGAGAATTGAGCACTGGGCTTGGACTACATTAAGCTATCTTGATGCTTATTCTCTTAGTTAGGTAGAGAACTTAAAAACATTTTTCAAGTATCATCTGTGGAAGAGATAATAAATGGAAGAGAGAATAAACCTATGCTGTTTGGCCCCAGAGGAAGAATAAGCATCAATGGGTGGTAATTCCAAGAGCAAGTTTAGGCTTGATACAAGGAAACCTTCCCCAAAAGGACAGTTCTTCTCAAGAGGAACAGACTGCCTTTGGGACAAAGTGACTTCCCACCTCACTGGAAGTCATCAAATAGCCTGGCCAATTGTTGAGTGTGTTGTAGGGTAGATTCTTGTTCAGGTTGGGGGTGTTGAATGGCCACTGATATCCCTTCAAATGATGGCATTCGAGGTTCTCCTGTCCTCTTTGTTATCAGTAGGCAGGGTACCACTGTCTAAGACTTAAGCTATAATAGAGTCACCCAGTAAGGTTAATGGGGAATAAGATATTCCTCGCCTATCAATAGGCCTTATGTGGAGTCCATTAAGGGAAGCTTGCTTGCTTGTAGGAAGGCTTGCACACTTTTTGTTAATAAGCTAATTATGCAATGAGTTGAGTTGTGATGCCTTCTGGCTCTGAGCCTATTAGCTGAGAGTATATATTGTGAGAGGTGAGCCTTTGCTTTGGAGGCTTACTTACGAGAAAGATGTGATTCCCTGGTTGAGAACTGAGTGACCATATGTTCAGAGTTCCCCAACTCCTCAGAGGTAAAGGCTCTTTCAATTCGGTGGTGGATGTAACGCTTTGATTCAGGCAGTAGAGCCCTGTCTGTCGGTCGTTATTTCTCTTCTCTGTATTTCCTCTGTCTGTATTTTATATGATAAAAGAAGATTGTGGACCCTGAAACAGCTGCCTTTCCTAGTAAAGCAGATAAAAGAACCTTCATTAGCAGCCATCCTGGGTATGCCAGTGTGGTTGCTATTACATACCCTCATAAGGATTTAATCTTGACTTTGTTAGCACCAAGGGCTTGTTTGAGGGCTTGAAGCACTGTTTCCTGAAGATCTCTGAATTGGGGGCACTTTTGTGTGTCCCCTCTCTGTAGTCTTCTCTGTAGTTTAAGCTGTAACTCTGTTGCATGAACACATGACCCAAAGTTCAGCAAACATTTTGCTTGGAAAGCTGATGGTTTGCAGAAATGTTAGAGATATATTTTTCTCCCCTATACAGTGACTGATCCTTCCATGAGATTGTTTCTCTTTTCTTTTTAACTTCGTTTGCAGCAGTTAACCTGTGGGGTATCCATTTGGTATCCATTGTCGTGTTTCAAGGCTGCCAATATTGTGGTATCCTAAGGGGAGCCTTAAGGAAGTAAAAACAAGCAATTCAGGGGCTTTGTATTAGGCCCTGCTCAGCCCCTGGGAGCCTGGTCACCAGCAGGCAGGGCTGCCCTCCAGTGGTTTGCTGAGTCACTTCTTCTGTGCTAAAAAGTTAATGACAACAGCGTTCCTCACTTCCCACATTCCCATATTGAAGGGTTTTCTTCCTTTGGCATTCTCATCACTGCCTCTATAGATGGATGCACTTTCAAAGTGACATCAGAATTCACTGCAGTAGAGAAGGAGGAGCGTTAAGATTGTTGAGCCAAGGAGGTAATGAATGAAGAAGGGAATTCTGCCACCCCATGTATGTATGTGGCTACTGCATTCAGGGTATGTGTCTCATCCTCCCTCTACAAAGAGCGGAGAAAGTAAAGGGCATATCGGGCATACTACAAGACTCCCCTAGAAAAGGAAAGTGCATTCTCCTAATGCCACAGGATCAGAAGTGTGGCTCAGGAGCTTTCTGCACAAGGAAGACAAGAAGAAAGAACAGCCAACTTGTGCTATGTGCAAATATTAACCAAGACAAAATGGGACTCCCAGAATAAATCTCTTTCCTTTCAAAAAGTCATATAGTCAGTTATTTTAGTCAGCCAAGAACCAAACTGGACTTTGGGGGTTAAATCATATACCTTCATTCCCCTTCCTCTCATCATTGGTTTTCTTTCTTCGTTTCCTTAGCTCAGCTCCTCAAAAATATGTTCATTGTAATTTTCAGTGCTCCTTCTATTTGTGGCATTCCCAAAGCTTACCTCTTCCTGAATGCGATCCTTAAAACCTAAAAAGAAATTTCCCCCTTCTGCATCAGACTTTACCACATGGTAAATTTTGGGAACGGGCACTAGAGGGTGGGGTTGGGGAGGGATAAGGAAACGCTCCATTTAGAACGAGACAGTGAGAGATTAGTGGAAATAAAGACATAAAATTTCCCCCCACTCAGGTTCACATGGACAAGAGGGAGTCCATGAGCTCAAATTAAGAACCTTCAATTTAAAAGGTGGTATTTGAACTTAAGCCTTGAAGTAAACCGTGGATTCTAAGAGATACTGTTGAGGAGAGAGTAAATTCCAGGCATAAGGGTTAACCAGTGCAAAAGCATCTCCTCCACTTCTGTTTCCCCACTCAGTCTTTGCTTTTTTCACCTATGAGATAGATCAGAGAATAAAGTCTCTGAAGTCCATTGAAATGGAAGACTAAGTCAGCTAATCGGCAATAAAATGGAAAAATGTTCCACTTGGGTTCCGATCAGAATGGAGAATTGTCAACTTCAAAATGTTTGAGGTAAACCCTCAAACCCAAAGTGGTTATTGCAGAAAAAAATGTTACTAAATTGTGATATTTTGGGAAGCTTTCTAGCCACATAGATACAGGAAAGAAATACAATGTGGGAGATGAGGGGCTAGTCAGAGAAAGCTTCCCCCAAAGGAAAACTCACTTTGCTGTTCTCCTATTGCCTGTATAACAGTATCTGACACAGATGTAAATTAGGCATGTGTATTTTAATTTCATCCAATAAAACATATTTTCACAGCTACTGTCATTACCAAACCCATGATGACAATCTTACTGTGGAGATCCATTTCTTTTTTTTTTTTAATTAATTAATTTGTGTTTTTTAGTTTACAGTCAATTCCACAACTTTTTGAGTTCCAAATTTTCTCCCTCTCCTTCTCCTTCCCCCTGCCCCAAGACAGCATGTAATCTGATATAGGATCTTACATATACCTTCACATTAAACTGATTTTCCCAATAATCAAGTTGTAAAGAAGAGTGGAACCCATTTCCAAATGATGCCTTGTTTGAAATCTCTCAGTATTAGATGGGTGTTACCACGATCATGGGAAAAATCCTTCAGAAAGTAAAGCAGAGAAACAAAATGTTTATCGTGTTAAGATTTGAGACACAAATCTTGAAGTGCCACTGGCTTCCTTGCCCTTAGCTTACAAAGGAAATACACCATGTAGACAGTTGGGAGGATCTCTGTTCAGACACTCCTGATCGACATTGTTTGAAGCTCTGGGAAGATATAGATAGCATAGAATAATCTCTTTGTGAGGAATTAATTGCTGTTTCCCGTTTCCTGTTTTGAATAGAAAATGTCTTTAATGTATTGTGTGAGTTCAGCATGAAGAACATGTTCTTTGGCATTACATAAATATTTACTTAATGCTGAAAATTTATTGTCAGACAACAGTCATTTAAGTAGAAAATATTGCAAGCTTATTTTCTTCTGGGGATAAAGGATACCACTCTTTGATTTTTATTTTCAGGATATTTGTCTATCCTCCTTTTCTCTGCTTCCTCACTTGATATTGGCATTTTTCACCTATGAAATGGATCAGAGACTAAAATCCCTGAAATCTAATGAAATGGAGAACTAAGTCAGCTACCTCCACAATTCTGGAGAAAATGTTCCATTTGGATTCCCATGCAAATAAACTAGAGGACTGTAGTCAAAGTGGGATTGTTAGTCATTGATGGCAACCTAAACCTTGAGGGCTAGTCCTAAATGTGGTAATTGAATGTTTAAAGGCTGCTCCCCTCCTCCCACACCCAACACCAGAACATGCTCAGCAAATAGCAGCTGACATGTTCTGAGCTTCTGCTATAAAGAAGGGGGATCTGGGTTGGTAAAAAATAGAAGAGGCAGGAAAGTTCATGGTGTGGGCAGGGAACAGTGAGCAGATAAACTGGATTGGAGAGTTGGTATAGGAGAATGGTGGAAAATAAAGGCTGATAGTTTGGAGAGCTGGGTGGTGCGATGGGTAGAGTAACCAGCCTGAAGTTAAGGAGGCCTCAATTCAAATCTAGCCTCAGACACATACTAGCTATGTGACCCTGGGCAAGTCATTTAACCCTGTTTGCCTCAGTTTCCTCATCTGTAAAATGAGCTGGAGAAGGAAATGGCAAACCGCTCCAGTATCTTTGCCAAGAAAACCCCAAATGGGGCCATAAAGAATCGGCCACTACTGAAACAACTGAACAACTATACCTAGCTTGGAGGCTTGCCAATGTAGGGCTGAGAAGTTCATATCAGAAAAACATAGACTTAGAGCTGAAAGGACCCTGAAGGCCATCAACCTTCTCAACCCAAGTCCAACCCTGTCACTTTTCAGATGAAGAAACTGAGGCCCACAGAGCCTTAGTGACTTATCCATAGTCATAGAGCCAGGATCCAAAATCAGGTCTTCCTGACTTCACGCCCAGTGCTTTTTCCATTCTGTGCATGTTGTAGTCAGCTGGGAAACATTGTAGGTTCCTGAATGATACACCTGCCATGAGCTTCTGCTTTCTTAAGCCAAGTCCATTGGGATACCATTGTCTTGAGTTGGAGTTAACTCAGATCTGAATGGTACAATGGAAAGATCGTTAAGCTAGCAACGAGGAGACCTGAAATCTAGTCTCAGAGATATCTGTTGTTGGTCTTGTGACTGAGCCACTTGCTCTGAGTCAGGCAGCAAGGATTTATTAAGTCCCTGTTGTGTTCCAGCACTGCACCAAACACAAAGCATACAAAGAAAGGTAAAAGACAGACCCTTATCTCAAGGAACTTGCAGTCTAATTAATGGAGGAAACAACATGTAAACAGCCATGTCCAAACAAGATGTGTACAGGATAAATCGGAGGTAGTCAACAGAGGGACAACAATAACATTAGAGGGGGACATGGGATCTTGTAGAAGGCAGGATTTTAGCTGGGATTTGAAGGAATCTAGAGGAGCCAGGAAGCAGAGAATGGGGGGAGAGAATTCCAGGCATCGGGGACAGTTGGTGAAAATGGACAGTCAGGAAATGGAGTCTCTTGGGCAAAGAACAGCAAGCAGGCCAGTGTTACTGAGAAGAGGGAGCTCTTGGATAGCAGCTTCATTTTTTTCAGTGAAGTATGAGTCCAAGTTCTCAGCTGAAAAGGTTGAGAGAGGAGCATTATGGGAGACTTGAGGAGGGAGAAAAAGTTTGGAGATACAATTATGGCAAATGGACCAATGTGTCCATTGGGGAGGTGTAAAAGGATTGCCTTGGTGTAGTGAGGGTCCAGTTGAGATTATGTAACATAAATTTGCAATATTGTAATCAACACGATTTTGTGATTTCTTTCCAGCTTCATTCAACAGCAATTAAATTGTTGTTCAATTTCGGTCTTCGTGACCCCATTTGGGTTTTCTTGGCAAAGATACTGGAATGGTTTGCCATTTCCTTCTCCAGCTCATTTTACAGATGAGGAAACTGAGGCAAACAGGGTTGAGTGACTTACTTAGGGACACTCAGCTAGTAAGTGTCTATTTGAAGTCAGGAAGAGGTCTTCCTGACTTTAGATCCAGCATTCTATGCACTATGGTGCCATTTGGTTAGCTGTCCAAGCATTTAAATAGAAACTTGCCATTTAATTGAGGGTAGGTTATAAGACACATAAACAAAAATGCAAGCTCTAACATAATACATTTTCTTGGAGTAGTTACTCAGGGAATTATATGTGTTATTTTTTAAAGGTGAACGTTTATTGAACATTCAGTCATAATGAGCATTATTTTTATTCAATCAAACTAAAGAAACTAAAAACCAATTTTTTAAAAAAATATGCAACTAAACTTTACTTAAAACATACAAATTTGCAAAGGGATCTTTTTAATCATTCTCTTCCCTTAAAATACAAAGCAACCTTTTCAGCCTTACCTTCTTGGCTACTAGGAAGACCTGGAAAGGAAAGTTCTAATCCTCCAGGTCCTTGGCATTGTCAAGTGGCTCAGCATCAGAAATGGATATGGTCGTATCAATAGAAATGACATTAATGAAGATGGCTTACCTATCTCTTTTGCTCCTCTACCCTAAAGACCACTATTTTTGTCCATTTAACTGAAATCTTCTATATGTTTTCTCTCTCCCCTTGACCCCCAAATAGAATGTTAGTGACTTGAGATCAGGGACTGTCTTCCTTTTTTATTTCTATGTCCAGTGCTTCCCATAATTCTCTGCACATAGAAGCACTGCATATAAATGTTCACTCATTCATCTTCTTCAAAAAAGCATTCCAGAGGCAGAAAGGAGAAAGGCAGAAAGCCCACCTGACTCCAAGAGAAACACCATCAGAATAGATACTTAACTTCCTTGTGGCTCAGTTTCTTCATTTGTAAAATGAGGGGATTGGGAGTGATGACCCCCAAGGGGTCTTCCAACTCTTACTCTGCAATTTTATGATCCTGGGTAAAAGCATTTAATTGAAGGCCATTGGAGTCAGGGAGATCTGGAATCAAATTCCATCTCTGACATTTGTTAGCTTTGTGACCACAGGCAAGTAGCTTAACCCTGTAGGCCTCAGTTTCCTTATCTCTAAAATGGGAATAATAACAAGTCATTAAAAGAAAAGAGATAAACCAGTTTGTGTACTTTAAGTATCTCTATAAATGTTAATAATAAAAGCCCAACTTGCCATTGCTGGAGGGGCATTTTGGGGAATATTGGTTGATAGGGCAGAGCAAGGTGACCCACTGAAACTGCCAGAAAGGTGCCACTTTAATCCCTGAAGAGGATAGCCTTATCTAGCTTGCTATCCCTCACATTGCCTCATAGGTTCCCAAGGGATATCCCAGAGGAATGGAACTGGGCATGGGGCAATGTGGCAAGATGGAACAAGCCAGAAGAAATTGGGTTCAAATCCCAGCTCTGCCCCTCATTTTTCTTGTGGGCTATAGAAAGTCATATGACCACTCAGTACCTCAGTTTCTCTTCTTGCAAGATGAAGGAGTTGGAATAAATGATCTTTAAGGCCTTCTGTGCCTCAAAATCTATGATGCTGTGTACTGTCCAGCTGAGTCAGCATTAGTTTCTTAGTTCAGAATGAAGACGCCTTAGCCTGCTCAGGAAAGGAGACAAATTAAGATAAGATAAAAAAAATGTAATAAGAAATGTAACGTGGAATCCTTTCTG
This sequence comes from Phalanger gymnotis, assembly GCA_028646595.1. NCBI lineage: Eukaryota > Metazoa > Chordata > Mammalia > Diprotodontia > Phalangeridae > Phalanger > Phalanger gymnotis. Next base: position 277,177,213 of record CM053625.1, on the reverse strand, counting down.
GTTGACTACTGGCATTGTGCTGATGCTATCATGCGCCTTGGTCTGTTTCAAGAACTCAGGAGCACAGAGGCTATAAGCTATTGATTGGCATGAAAATACCCAAGATTTTGCAATCCACAGATTATTTGAATGAAGTGGCAAATGTCCCTGGAATTCTGACTTGGGGATGTGGTCTGCCTCAGATAACCAGAGCTGCCACTTGTATGGAACAATTGTGTAGGGTAAACCATTCACATGTAGGCTGGAGCATGTGCATACCTATATGTGTACACATGTCTTTGTAGAAACAACTACCTCTTACCATGTTTTCCTTCCTTCCTTCCTTCCTTCCTTCCTTCCTTCCTTCCTTCCTTCCTTCCTTCCTTCCTTCCTTCCTTCCTTCCTTCCTTCCTTCCTTCCTTCCTTCCTTCCTTCTTTCCCTCTTCCCTCCCTTCCTTCCTTCTTTCCTGCCTGCCTACCTGTCTGCCTTCCTTCCCTCCCTTTCCTACTCTGCCTCCACTGAAAGTATGGCATCCCACTCATGATCCCAATCCCACTGTCGGTTAGCATGGAGGCTTTGACCTGCTCCGTTTCTGACCTGAGGCTGTTCAACCCTCCTTAGAGGACCTGGGAGCTCTCCATTCCCAGGGTCTTGCTGTATTAGTTCTGTACTTAATACAGACACCTGGTTAGAATTTGCCTTGCTGTAGCTCAGAATTCCTGAACTCAAGCAATCCACCTGCCTCACTCAGCCTTCCCCAAAGGAGGGACCCTAGCTGCATTCCCAGCTTCTACCACCATTCAAAGACCCTCAGCTTTCTGCATCTATGATGTCAGCCATCATGGAACTCCCTGGCTGGCTGTTTCAAAGCATATCTCTCATTAGCTTTATGCTTTTATAATAAATTGCAGCTGCATCCCTGTTATTTATCTAACCAGCCAAGCTCATGAGTTCCAAGGAGTTTTTGAGAAAGTTGACTAAGTCCAATAAACAAACCTTTGTGATAACTTTCCCCTGATGCAGGGAGTGACCCTCCCTCTCTTTGTTTGAGGCAGCTCATAAACTGGGTCCCAAATAGCTTTGTGAGCACTCTGGGACTTCAGCCTGTCTTTGTTTTTTCCTCAGTGGACAGAGCAGCTGGTCAAGCACTGTAAGCTTAAGGTGGCTGAGCACAGAAATCCAGGCCTTGCCCAGTGACACAAGTGACCTTTCCTTTGGAAACATGAGGGCATTTCCATCTCCTGGGAGGGCTTCTGGGTGGAGACTACTTGAAGCAGGTGCATTGACTAATGCGTTGTTTTCAGTCCAACACCAGTGCCAAAGCATGGAGTTGGAGGCGTTTTCTTTGTCTCACAAGCTCTTTGCTTCATCTTTTGGACCTTTGCCACTCTCTCTCTCTTTTCCTAACCCTCATCTCCTCTTTCCTTCTATTCCCTTTCCTTTCCTTTCTCCTCTTTACTGTTATAGGAATTGATAAATGAATAAATACAAGCCCCCTCCCCCCAATTGAATGTGTTCTTCTCCCCAGGAAGGTTTGCATCTTAAAAGAAGAGACTAGAAAATGTAACACTCATTCAAAGAAATGAACCTCTCATGGAAGATTTTTGAGGCACCACGGGGCTAGGGGGACGCTACCTAGGGGCAAAGATAAAGGCCACCAGCACCTGTCCCATCATCTGTATGAGTGGCCAGTGACCCTGTAAGGTGGCTCCCTCCCTCACAAGCAGTTTAGATGCACACAAGCTGATGCAGAGTTCAGAAAGTGGAACTGAACCATACCTCCTGTTCTGCATAGCACAGATGGCTGCTTTGGGACGCTTGCTGCCTGTCTGGGGCTGCTTTCCCAGAAGGAGACTAGTCTCTGGCACTTACTCCGAGATGTTCAGGGATTTGTCATGGGGTAGCTCTGGCCTTCCAAATGATGGTTGTGGTTGTGATGGGCACAATCTCCCTATGGGTCCCTGTAATTATACTTCCACAAAGGTCTTGGGGTTTCAACTCCCCAGGGAGTGATATGGAAAGAAGAGTGATGAGGCGGGATGGGATGGGGGAGGGAGGAAGTACAGACATCCTGAATAGTTGGGGAAGGATTATTTTCCCTTCCATAATAGGGGTATTGCGGCCTAAGATAGTGGGTTCTAGGGATCAAAGGGACAATCCATTTTTAGAGGGTCATTTTCCTTCTCAGGTCAAACTTTTGAAGAATACTAGGGATCTGCTGAGTTTCCTTTTGAAGCTATTTTAAGGGTGGCAGAAATACTTGGGTCCGGTGAAAAAGAAAAGAGAGGCCAGATCTGTAACAAATACAGGCCTCTAAGTTTTGGGGGTTGGACTGAAATCTGAGGAACTCTGGTAGCCTATAATATGCAAAGGCTTGAGTCTTTGCCCCAGGAGCTGATGGCCAAGGTAACATGAGGGCAGTCTGAACGCTGTTGGCTTCTGTGCTACAAATAAAGGACTCTTTCTGATCTGTCGCCTGCAGGTTTAGTGTCAGTCACTCAGGGATGGAGTAGTATCTTATGGAGAAACAGAGTATTTAGTCTCATTCACCTTGTTTTTGCTTTTTCTTTTTTTTCATCCCTTCCTAGCACCCAAAGACAATGAGGAGCGAGTGTTCAGGGAGCGGATGCGGCCTAGGAAGCGACAGGGGGCTGTCCGCCGCAGGGTCCACCAAGTTAATGGCCACAAGTTCATGGCCACCTACCTTCGGCAGCCCACTTATTGTTCTCACTGCAGAGACTTCATCTGGTAAGGCTCTTCTTCCTCCCAAGTTTTTTTCAGTTCTTTGGAGGCCTGGTAGGGTGGGGAGGGGGATTATACACTTAATTTGGCTAGCACTGACAGCTTGCCCTTTTATTTCTTCCTAATTTAATAGAGTTCCGTAAGGCATTCACAAATGCTTCCAATGCATTTGGTAACATGTAGCCCTAGCTAGGCTCTGAGCAGGGAGGGGTGGGTAAGAAGGAGGATGGCACATTAAAAAGAATACTGGACAGGGAATCAGAAAATTGGGGTTCTAGTGCCAGCTCTCTCATTAACTCTTTGAGGGACCTTGGTCAAGTCACTGTTCCTACAGAAAATAAAAAGCCATAGATACAGCCCATAAAGTACACTCACCTCCCAGTCTAGGGCATGCCCGCATTCATCTAAGTAGATAGGCATCCTTTCATCCTCAAAGGGAAAAAGGGATTAAATTCTGCTATTTAATGGAATCCAGTTAAACATTTTTTGGAATACCTGTGCTTTGGGTGGTGTGGAGGTAAGTCTTTCTGTCTCTGTCTCTCCCTCTCCCCTTTCCTGCTTCTTCTTTCTCCTGCCTCTCTTCTTCCTTCCTTTCCTCCCTTCCTTCCTCCCTCATGCCTTTCTTTGTTTCCTTCTTTCTTTGTTTCTTTTTCCTTCCTTCCTTCCTTCCTTCCTTCCTTCCTTCCTTCCTTCCTTCCTTCCTTCCTTCCTTCCTTCCTTCCTTCCTTCATTCCTTCCTTCCTTCCTTCCTGCTTTTTTCTTTCTTTTCTTTCTCAAATTGAAGCTTCATTTCCTAAAGTGAGCCTGTTCTTGCTTTCAGGGGTGTCATAGGAAAACAGGGATACCAATGTCAAGGTAAGTGGTACAATACGAACTAAGCCACTGATGAGTGTGTAGCCCATGAGCAAATCTAAAAAAGTGAGCCACATCCAAGATAGATGAATGGATAAATTCTCTTGAATGGACTTGGAGGGTGTGTATTATACACCTTCTCATTTGTGTGCTAGACCAAATGAGTCCCTGGACACTGGTGCTCTTAGCCCATCTCCTCCCAACTCTTCCCTACATATGTTCTCATCTCCTCAGTTCCCTTGCCCTCTCCTTCTTTCACTTTTCCCATGTCCCACAGGATACAAGGGCTACTTTATTTCTGAGGCTTCAGGGGAGTCACAGAGCACCGGCCACACCCAGTCCTTTATTTGCTGGTTATAGCAGGCAGCTCAGGGCTTTCGGTCTCATTCAGAGATTTTAATTCTTTTTTTTTTTTAAATTATGTCAGAACAAAGTTCTCATTAGAGGATCGACAGAAGCCCCACTTCATTTTGAGCTGAGAGAGTTCTATCCTACCCCCTCACTTGTGCTAATGTGTTCTGTGGGATCACACTCAGCTCCCTTGCCTGCTCACCCTGTGCAGTATTTATCAAGTATTCCCTTACTTATTCCTTTGCTCCTGTTTGACTTGGGAAACATCCCTAGCTATTTGAAAATTAAGGCCCCCTTGAAATGCTTAAGGGTCATTTTACAAGAGCTAGGCTTGCTTGTCTGTATATAATTAGGAAATTGGGTGTCACGTGTAATCATGTCTTGGCTTTTTTGCTACCAGAGTTATGAAGCAGCCTATCTAGCCTAGCCCTGGTTGTCTTGCATCTTAAAATTACAGAAATTTAAAAAATCATTTTAGGAATATAGGAATTGGAAAATATGAGAAATTATATTGATTAGCAAATATCATCCCCTCCAGGGTGTGATGCAGGTCCCTACCACTGCCTCTTAGCACAGTGTGGGGTGATTTTCTTGTTGATCACCTCTAACTTGGGGCTTGTATACACATTGTCTTATGGGAATACTCAAAAGGCTCTGGACATTTTCATGTGGAGATAAAAATTAAATGGAAGTTTTACAATGCGGAAGGTCAAGGCCCTACTTGATAGAAAAACAAAGACACCAGAGAAGGTGTCATGGCAGACCTGCTAATGGCCAAAGAGCTTCTCTGCTCCATTTACCAACTGGCATTGTTCTGAGGAGATATGTAAGCACCATAATGCCCATAACAGGAATGATTATGCCAGTGGGACAGCTTAGAAAGGAAATGGTTTCTTGACCTTGGCATATGCTTTGAATGAAACAAGGAAATTGATCAGGGCTCCCAGAACCATGGAAAACCACAGATGCTGTTTAAGCATAAATGTTTAATTCTCCTCCAAAAGCATTTAGTAAATCCTAATTTCAGGGATGACAAAGCGCCTTTCAAAGAGCTCTGTGATGGGTTTGAGGGGAGAGGCCAATGGGCAGCTTTTAAATCAGTACAGAAGGGTCGCAGTTCTGTGGCTGTCAATTTCATCTTGTATTTGAAACCCCCTCCCCATTCCTTTCTCCCCGTAATCCCCCTCAGCACTTGTCACCTCCCCCCGCCCCCGAAGCTCATTCTACACCTCTTCTGTTGTTTACAGTTTGCACTTGTGTGGTTCACAAGAGATGCCATGAGCTTATAATAACGAAGTGTGCGGGCTTAAAGAAACAGGAAACACATGATGAGGTAAACATTTATAACATAAAAGTCTTGGGGGTTTTTCTCCATCATCCATACACTATAACCTTCCCAAAGTGTGTGTGTGTGTGTGTGTGTGTGTGTGTGTGTGTGTGTGTGTGTGTGTGTGTGTGTGTAACTTATTTGTCTAAGTTCCTGTCTCCTCCTTCATTTGTTGAACAAAAACTTGGGGAGTTGGTTTGTAACCCTCTGGCAAATATCAGAAGCTGCAGAGAGATTGCACTCCATCTGAGTTCCCTGTGCCTGTGGGCACTGTGCCACTGATAGCTAAGTTCCAGGACATAAGCCTATAGGGACAATGTGCTGTAAATTTTATTTTGATTTCTCACTCTTGCCAGTAAATTGGGAGAAGCTGATTGGTTGGTGGGTGAAATATGGATTGCTTCTGCGCCTGAGCAGCTGAGTTAGCATTGCAATGGGGCTACCTATAACTCCAGGGATAATGGATGGCAGATCATCAGACAAAATGATGATCCTGGCAAAAATGCTGGAATTTAACTGACCATGTTCTGGACCTCCATTCTGCTTTCTTAGTAGAAAGCTAACTCATAATTCTAGCTGGTGGTCTTAAAAATGGGCATGTGTGGATAGAGTTGGCGTGGTTTTACAAATCCATGCCAACTAGTAGAGGTACATTGAGAGCCGATATCCTACTGGTGGTGAGCCAGGGATGGTGTCTTTACCTGGAGACAGTGAAAATGGAGAAGAATGGGCAAATCCCAGCTATTTGGCAAAAGGAAATAGTAGGATTTTGTGGCTGATTGGCTAGGAGTGGAGTGAAAAAGAAAGAAGGATCCAAGGTAACTGCAAAAGGGTGTTTTTTTGGCGGGGAGGAAGATTGGGAGAAGGATGAAGTCTTTGACAGAAACAATGAAGAAGAACATAGGAGAGAAAATGTTGAATATGTGTGTCTGTGTGATCTGCATTTATGTTCAGGATAGTTACATACACATTTTGTATATATAGAAATATGCATACATATATACATACATGCAGAATGTGTATATATGTATATTATATATGTATATACATATACATACATATTGTTGCTTAGTCATTAAGTTATGTACAGCTCTTCATGACCCTGTGGACCAACTGTCCCATGAGTTTTTCTTGGCAAACATATTGCAGTGTTTTGCCATTTTCTTCTCCAGTTTTTTGCAGGCAGGAGTTAAGTGACTTACCCAGTGTCACATGGCTTTTTAAGTGTATGAGGTCAGATTTGAACCTTGATCATTCTGATTCCAGGCCCAGTGCTCTATCCACTGCACCACCACCACCACCACCACCACCACCACCACACACACACACACACACACACACACACACACACACACACAGAAATAGAGAGAGAGTGAGAGAGAGAGAGAGGCGCATTATGGCATGGTGGACTGACTCTCCTGGAGTCAGAAACACCAGTGGCCAAGGTATCCCACTATTAAGTTTTTTGGCATTAGGATGCTTTAATAGAAGCAGTGCTCAGGACAACAGAAACAGTAATTCCACATCTGGAGTATTATATTGAGTTCTGATACCACATTTTCGAAAGGGCATTGGCCAAAAAGACCTCATATAGAAGAGGGTGAACAGGTTGGTAGAGGCACGCAAAGCCATGTACTGTGTTATAATGGAGATTGGTTGAAGAAACAGAGAATGTTCAGCTTGAAGAAAAGAGGATTTGGGGGAGATAGCAGAGCTGTCTTCAACTGTTTGAAAAGTTGTCTTGTGGCAGAAGGATTCAAATCAACGAATCAGAAAATTGGAAGAGTACTCAACAGCTGTCTGATCCAATGAATACTTGGGAGAAGTGCGTACTTTGACATGTCCAAGAAGTAGTTCTGTAAACTCTGCTTGATCTCCAGTCCAAGGGAACCCATCCCCTCTCCAGGCAACCGACTCCTCTCCTGAGCAACTTTCCTTGTTGGGCATTTTTTGCTAACAGCCAGCCTAAATTGGCCTCTGCAAATCCAACCTCTGGGGACAAACAGTTTAAGCTTAATCTCTCTTCCACTTGACTGTTCTTCAGATATTTGAATGCAGCTGCCAGGTTTCCCCTACATCTTTTCTGCTGTGGTCAAAACAGTTCCATTTGCTTCACCCAATCCTTGTATGTTTCAAGGAGTCTGAGCATCCTGGTTGCCCTCCTCTGGATTCTCTCCAGCTTATCCGTGTCCTTTTTAAACACTGGCGCCCAGAACCAAACACAACACTCCAGATGTAGTCAGAGATTAGATTTGTGCTTGGCTCCAAGGATGGAGCTTAGAGTGATGGGTTAAAATGACTAAATGGTGTTTGTTGAATTGAATCAAATGGAGATGAAGTTGTTGAGAGATAGATGTGAAGTAGATATTAGGGAAAACTCCCTAACCAATGAGCACTTCCAAAGTAGGGCCTTCCTTTAGGAGGTAGTGAATTCTTTATTGCTAAAAGTTTTCAAATACAAGCAAGATGATGCGTGTTGGGGAGATTGTCGAGGCTCCTCTGTTCAGATGCTGGATTAGATGGAATGATTAATGGTCTCTTCCAACTTTGACACTTTGATTCTGTAATTCTAAGGACCTGAATGACTAAACTACCTTTTGGTGGCCTTGGCCAGGGTTCATGATAGGATAGGACAGTTCAGATACAACATCTCTCCTTTTGGGAGGGGAGCGGTGCTTCTTTGTGGGAGACTTGGGCTAAGGAGCTCTTACCTCTCAAAGCATTTTGCTGCATAAGTCCAATGTATCTGACACCATTGCTGCTTGGGTGGTGTCAGTAAGAGGTGAGAATTAGTGTCAAATTCCGATTATACAAAGAATTTAAAGAAAGAATTCCCACTGAGATGAATACTTTCAAGATTATTTGCTTGTATCATGTGCACAACTTTTTTTATAAGCTTGTTTTGCAAAGAAGAAAATACATTTTAGTAGAGTTACATCTTTTGGTAAAAGAAGTTAAAAATGGACTACTTGTGGTTTATTAAAAGAAATAATAACAATAATAGCTGGCATTTATATTAGCACTTTACAAATATTATATCATTTTATCCTTACAACAATCCTAGGAGGTAGGTGCTATTATCTCCATTTTAGAGATGAGCAAACTGAGGCAAACAGTGTTTAAATGGTTAAGTGGTTAAGTTGCCCAAGTTACATAGCTAGGAAGGGCCTGAGGCTAGATTTGAACTCAGGTCCAGTGCTTTATCCTTTGTGTAAGCTATATACTGAGGTTTTGAAATTTCACTAGATTGCCAAATGGTAGGTAGACAGCCCCAAAGAGGCAAAGTGACTCTTCCAAAGGTCATTTTTTGGGAAGCAGTGCCAGGATTTCAAGTTATCGTTTGGGTCTCCTGGCTGCTAGCCCTAGGCTGTAACAATTAGTCCTCTTATTAACTTATTAGCTAATTATTAGCTGTGTGACCTTGGGCAACTTAACTCTGCCTCAGTTTCCTCATCTGTAAAATGAACTAGAGAAGGAAATGGCAAACCACTCCAGTGACTTTGCCAAGAAAACCCCAAATGGGGTCACAAAGAGTTGGACATAACTGAAAACAACTAAATATCAACAAGGCGATAAAATACTCCACTGCGGGACAGGAGCTAGAAAAGCTTACCAGTGTCCAGTGGAGGTTTGACACTTAAACTGCAGAAGAGTCAAATGATGGAGTCCCAGTTCTTTAAGCACCTGGGCTTGCCATACATGGCATCAAAGACTGTATTTGTGAAGTCAGCATATGTCCATATACAGGAAGTTATTCCTGCCTTAGAAAAGAAAAGCCTTCAGGATTCTTTGATGAACAAGAATGGAATATCACTTTGATAAAGTGGAAAGAGTACTAAACTGGCAGTTCAGAAGTCTTGGTTTCTAGTCCTGACTCTGCCAAAAATTGTATGTCTTTGGACAAGTCAGTTCCCCCCTCCCCTCTCTCTTGGACTTTTAAACTGCTAATCTATAGAATGAGGTCTTCGGAGTAGATGATTTCTAAGGTCCCTTGTGGTTCAATGAATGAATGAATGAATGAAAAAACATTTATGAGGTGCTTATTATATGCCGAGCTCTAGACTTAAGAATGGAAGAGTAAAAATAGTCTCTAGTCTCAAGGAACTTACATTCTAATAATGATGGGTACCCAAGAATCAGCTTCTTTTTCTTCTCTCCCTTTGTAAAAATGTCCTCTCAGATTGGCTCCCCTTCTCTCTCTCCCCTTGGGAGTGACTTTTTCTGGGTCGGAAAGGAGGTCACACTTATTGCTGCACCGTCAAGTGAAGAAACCAGACAGTGGTTGGATTTTCTCCCTTTCTTTCTTTTGCCTTCCCCCTGCAACTTTATGATTTCTCTATTATTTCACCACTTTCTTTCCTCTCTTGGTCTTGTTCACTTTCTCTCCACCTCCCTTGCTATATCTCCCTGAGCTTCTCTTCCTCTTTGTCTATTTGTAACAGGATGCATATCTCCCTCTGCATCTGTTTTCTGGTCCCACCATCTCTCCTCCCCTTTCCTGTGGGATGAGAATATCTTTCCAGCCTTACTGGGATAGAATCCCCATCCCGCACTCCTCCAACAGCCAAACTGGCCTCAGTGTTCCTCATATATAGCATCCCATCTTCCATCGCTGTCACTTTGCGTGGGCTGTTTCACACACTTGGAATGCATTCCCTCCTCACTGCTGCTTCATAGAATCCCTTTCCTTATTTAAGACAGAATCCAAGCACCAAGCCTCCCCTTCCCCCTACTTCTAGTACCCTCTCTCCCAAATGATTTTGCATTTAACTACTTTGTATTTAATCACTTTATATTTATGCCATATATACTTATCAATATGGTTGTCTCCATTATTAGAATGTCAGCTCCTCATGAGAAGGGATTGTCTTTGCATTTGTATCTCAAGAACCTGACGCTTGGCAATTAGTAGGTGCTTAATAAATTCTTGCTCATTGATTCTCTGTGCCTTAGAAGGCTGACCCCATGGGGTTTGCAGTTAAGTAGAAGAAGATATTGGAGCTGGGTCCCCTGCATAACCACATGGGCGCAGCTCATATCTTGTTCCTCTCTCCTTTGGCCACTCGCTGTCCTGGGGAATTTTTAGGAAATTGACATGGGTTGGTTCTACTGGGCCGTGGAGATTTACTTCACTATCTACATATGTAAAGAATGCATAATAATGCCAGAGGTTTACCTCCAGGCTTACAGACTTACAGAAGACTTTACCTACATTAGTCCATTTGCTCTGATAGATATTATCATACCCATTTTTATAATCTCTATAGATATTATCTCCCCCTTTTATTTTCCAGATGAGAAAACTAATGGAAGTCTCTAAATGACTTACCCACCCTTAGCTAGTAAATATCAGGTGCCAAGTTTGAACCCATATATCTGCTGACTGCATTCCTTCCACAATATACCATGCTGCTGCTGAGTTTAGGGTCAAATCTATACAAATAAAGAACGGGCAATCTGTTCATAAGTATAATAAATTTATAGAGCTGAGAAATTCAGATAAGACCTAGCTAGCCAGCATCTTACTCGGCTCAAATGATATTTTAATGTAATCTCATCTGCTCCAACAAGAGGGATGGTCTGGTTCTTAGAGTTTGCTATCAAGGGATCTGCCTGGTTTCTGTTATGGTAGATTAGCAACATGGAACCATTGTGTGCATGTGGGAGTCTATGCTTATTTTGGGAGTTTCGACATTTTATCAGCCAGCCCAAGCATAGCAAGCCTCCCTCTTCTCCTTTGTCTTAGAGTCACAGAACAGCTGGGAGGGACTTCCTTGCTCAGCCCACACCAAGAAGACTGTCGAGAAGACAGCAGACAGTCGGGGGAGTCACTCTCTCTGTCTCATTACTTTTGCAAGCAGACAACAGGACAGCTAGCTTTGGAAAGGCCAGTTTCAGCACCTCACTCTATGATTGTCCAAGGCCATTTTAGGGGGGAGTAGAAGTGGTAAAGTCAGAGTGTATCTAGATTACCCAACAGGAAGCAGGAGGAGAACATCTTAGTTAAAATAGCAAGAAAACCCAGAATACTTTTCAAAGAAAATTTTTAATAATTAGGCCTTTTATTTCCTTAGAAAGGCAACATGGTGTAGCGAATGAAGCACTGGACATGGAGTCAGGAGAAACTGAGCTCAAACCTGGCTCTGTGACCGTATGCAAGCCATCTAATGTCCCTCTTAGCCTGTTTCCTCATTTGCTAAATGGGGATAATAATACCTGAAGCTGTTCAGGGTTGTTGTGAGAATCAAATAAGATAATTCATATAAAATTCTGTTCAAACCATAAAGCATCATATAAATGTGATTTTATATATGTATTATATGTAAATTTTTATATTTATAATATTAATACATGTTATATATGCACGTATATAAGTGATGACACATAACTATATAGAGTTCTTTCTCATTCATTATTTTCTTTGATCCTCTGAAATTCTGTGGGCTTTGGTTGACAGTTGAGAGGCAGTGTGGCATAGCAGATAGCATACTGGACTTGGAATCAGGAAGATATGGGTTCAAATCCTGCCTCAGACACTTACTAGCTCTACATCTCTCTGTGCCCCAGTTTGCTCTCCTATAAAGTGAGGGACTCAATGGTCTCTAAGGTCATTTCTAGCTCTAAATCTATGACTCAATGATGTAATGAGCTGCCTTTCTGAAGGTCATTCCCAGCCAAGATTTGACTCCAGTGCTGCCACCTCCCAGGCCACAGCCTTCCACTTAATCTTTTCAAGTAGGCAGATTGCTTTTGAACATTGACTTTGTCCAAGGTACTGTCCAAGGTACTGTCCAAGGTCTTGGAGGATTTACAAGAGAAGTTTCAGATACCGGCCCTGCCTTCAAAGAGATTTCAGTCTAATATGTTTAGGGTTGGAGTGGGGGGAGAGAGAGAGCACAAAAGTGAAGTAATAACAGTAATAATCTATAATTAAGGTTTGAGTTTGTGGATTATAAGTGGTGTGGTACAGAGTCAGAGAAGGCTTCGTGGAGGAAGTGAAACTTGAGCAAAATGAATAGGAAGGGCAAAGGAGACTCTCCTGGGGTTAATGAAGAGCAGACCAAGCAAAGTTCCAAGCCTGGCAAGAAGACGCTACCCCCACTTGTTTACCATCAGCATTTCAGATTTTGGCCAAGATCCCCTATGTACAATACCTGTATTTTTCAGAAAGAAAGAATAAAATGCATTTGAATGAGAAGCATCAGTGAGATGGCAAGTATCCTGAGTAAGCCTTCTGTTCTGCCTTCCTTGTAGGTGGGCTCCCAGCGGTTCAGCGTCAACATGCCCCACAAATTCAGTATCCACAATTATAAAGTCCCAACTTTCTGTGACCATTGTGGATCCTTGCTCTGGGGTCTCTTGCGACAAGGTTTACAGTGCAAAGGTAAGGCATTTTTGGCCTCCCTGCCCTCACACCCTATTCTTCCTCACCAAATCCCCCCCCCCCCCCCTTCTGTCTTACCATGAAAAAAGCTGATTTATAAATTTGGTCAAGGGGACAAGGAAGCTATATACTTTGCACTCAGTAGCTGCTAAATAAACATAGATTGCCTTGTTTTGTTCATTGAATTTATATTGCATTGATAACAATCAGCAAGGATTTATTGAGCACCATGAAGAGCCCTATCCTAAGCAGTATAGGGTGAAATATTGAAAAGATTCAAGGCATGGTCAGTGCCCTTGAGAACTTATAATTTAGTTAAGGAGGACAGGACAAATACACATATACACAACATTACCCAGCAACCTACCAACAATATTAAATAATATAAATTGAGCATATAAGTACTGGGATCCAATGAGAAAAGTAGAAAGCTCATGGGGGAGGGGCACTCAAGGAAGGCTCCTCAGAGGAGGTTGGTTTAGAGCTGACTTTTGGAAGGAGATGATGATGGACATAAATTAGGGAATAGGTTTCCTTCCTTTATTCCATGATGGAACCTAGAGGCATCCTTGATAAGTTTCATCAAGTGGGAATGTTCAAGAGTAGAACAAAGACATGATCTGCCTCCAGAGAAAGAACGAATAAATAGAAGTATGTATAGAGCAATTTTACACACACACACACACACACACATCCCTATTTCTGTCTATTGGTGTTTTAACAATCCGGCTAGCAGCTTCTGTAGGGGGGAAAGATCCACCCACAGCCAGCACCCAGAAAGCTGCCAGCATGCCGCAAAAACACAGGTTCTTTTGATCTGCCTTAATAAGGAGAGCAAGGTGAAGGGGTTGGCAAGCTTACTTTAATTCAGCACACAAATATCATTCACTTAGTTCAGGGGAAAAAGCCAGCACCCTGAACTTCAGAGCAAAATACAAGCAAATTACAAACATCAACAGACAGACCTTGTCTGATTCAAATCCCAATATATAGTTACTAGAGTTCAACAAAGTGTCAGCATCTGTGGTTTACAAGCTGGAGGGCTCCTTAGCTACAGCTGCCTGGAGTCTCTTCATCAACACCATCTCAAGAGCCCTTAAACAAATTACAAACAGACAGATACAATACAATTCATAGTTACCAACACCTAGGTTCAGCCTGGGAGCTCAGAACAAGAGCTGGCCCAGAATCACGTGCCACCACTGCTGCAGCAAAGAGCTCCAGAGAGAAGGCCAACCCCTGGTTTTATATCTTTTTCAGGGTCAGGGGTGAGTCACATATGGTACTCACCTACGTGACCTAGAATCACCACAAAGAGCGACTTAAATCCACTTGGCCTAAAAGCCTCTGCTGTCCCAGACATACTCATGTCTAACTCATGTCTAAACTAAGCCCTCCCCTGAGGCAAGGAGGTACCAAGGACACCCAAATCTAATCAAGGAAGCAAAGGTCAAACTCTCCAAGGGCACTTAGTTGAACTGAGTGCTTAAGAGCCTATTTTGCTTACCAGCACAATTGGTAGTCAGCTCTAGGGAGGGGGAGGTAAGAAAAAAAGAAAAAAAAGAAATATACAGGTTAATTTTGTTTATTTGAAAGGAATAGCAAGTTGTGCATGGTAGGTTTACACTTTCATGAATAATCATCTTTTTTTAATTCTACGATGTTATGGAAATGCTTGTTTTATTCCATAAATAAAAAAAAGAATAGAAGTGACATCACCTGATGAGGGGATGCAGGTAGGTTTTCTAGGGTTTAATTCAATTCAATTCAATCTAATAAATATTTATTAGAACATATTTACGTGTCCAAGGGAAAGAACCTTTAGGCCAGTGCTCCCAAATCAAATGCTCTTGAAAATAGGCAACAAAAAATAAGCACAATGGGATCTTTTAATTTTAATACTTTGCTGACCTGAATGAATTCCAACGTTAAGAAAGAGTAGAGAAAACAGGTTGCTTTGGGGGTCTGGTATAAAGCTTTTAATAATTATAAGTTCTCCCTGAAACAAAGGTCCATCTTTTCAAATATCACTGTTCTTCTGCTGATACCAGAGGGCTTTGAGTCATGAGAAATGGGAAGTCCAGAGTATATCATAGGTCATTTAAGAGGTAGTGACAAGGTACATGATGGAAGTGAGCACATTGTGACCTGTTACCAATGAAAAACTGCATGGGAAAGACAGCTTAATGATAGTGTCAGAATGATGCATGACAAGACATAGGCCAGTTATGTATTAAGAATAAAGAACGACCATTGAACAACCCATGTCCTCTATTGCTCTCCACGTGACATTAAGAAATCTAGAGGAAACTCTGCATCTCAGGGTGTTGGGTGGTCCCGTGTAGAAGATTTACGGGAGGTCATAGACAACAGTCACAAAGACAGGAAGCAAGGACAAGAAAATATAGCTAGATGCTGATAGAGAGAATACCCATATTGATTAAATCAAAGTATCAGAGCATTAGTATCTCCAGTTCTGTCAGTTGGTACCAGTCTGACCCATTTTACCATCTGATTTTTCCACTGGGTCTGACATCCCCCTAACTCTTGGGAAGGAATTGATACTGAGGTCAGACATATTTGTTTCTTAGCCAGAAATTGACCTCCTTCTGTCCAAATCTTATTTCCAGAAGGTTAATTTCTACAGAATAGTAAGGAGCTTTTATAACAAGAGTTTCCTGACGGCCTGCTATAGCTTATAACCAGGCCAATGGTTCCTACCTGCTGTATACAATGTGGAGAGAGTAAAAGGGAAAACAGTGTTTGGAACAAGTATCTATTGTGGAAAAATTCTGATCCTCAGTGAGGCAAGAGTCCTTGCAGACCGGTCATCAAACAATCAACTACTCAAGTATTTATGGTACTCCTACTAGGTGCCAAGCACTATGTTAGATGCCGTAAGGGACAGATTATAATACAGAGTCAGTGCCTACAAGGGAGGCCGTGATCAACTGGGGAGACAAGACAAACATAATTAAAACTGTCAGAGAACAACACATCACAGGATAGAGTGAGAAATTGTGTGGCCCAAATTCAAGGTGCTATAAAAGTTCAGAGAAGTGAGACAATAATATGAGTTGGAGTACTCAAGAGGACTTCTTGGAGGAAGTAGGACCTGAGCTGGGGTTTTAAAGATGCATAGGATTTGAATAGATAGATTTGGAAGGAAAGAAGAGTGGGGAATCATAGAAACTAAATATCAGAATTAAGAATGAGCACATAATGAGTTAGTTCATTGGGACAGAAATGAGACCAATATGATTAAAGCACAGGGTTCATGGGAGGCAGAGTGGTGCAATGACTTTGGAATCTGAGGAGCTCAGTTCAGATTCTGACTCTTCCAGTATAAAATGGGTGATTTTGCATAAGTAAGTTTACCTTGCTTAATCCTCAGTTTCTTCATTTTAAGGATGTATAATGAAGGGGCTGGAGTACATGACCTTTAAGATACTTCTGAAATCTGCATTCAATGTGCTAATAGTTTTTGTTTTTATATCACTTTAGTTTTTTAAGTATATTTCTCCCTCCAGGGATCTAGCCATTGTAATAAAGAATAAAAAAAGAAAAAGAAAGAAAAAGCAGTTTGACAACATTAACCAACACATTAATCAAGTCTGACAGTATGTGTATGCAGTGTTCCAGACAGTCCCTTCACTTTTTCAGAGAAGAGAGAGAAGTATATTTTTTCATCTCTCCTTCAGAGAAATCCTTGTTTGTTATAATTACGGTGTCTAGATTCTCTTGTGCTATTGTTTCTACTTACATTGTTGTGGTTTTTGTATATCTTGTTTTCCTAGTTCTGCTTAATTAGCTCTGCATCAGTTTCTATGTCTTCTTATGCTTCTCTGAATTCTTCCTATTCATTATAACTTCTGGCATTGTGATAATTGGTTATATCCATTTTCAAGATGATAGGCTCCTAACATCCCATGTTAGGAACAGTTGAAGACAAAGCTTGCATAAGAATAGATTGCAGATGCCTGTGAAATCTAGGCAGAGGAGTTTAGATTTAACGGGGTAGGGAGCAGGAAACCTGTTCCTGTTTCTAAGCAGGGAAGTGACAAGTCAAGTTAACAAAGCATTTATTAACTGCCCACTATGTACCATTGGAACAGCTAGGTGGTACAGTGGTTAGAGTGCCAGGCTTGGAGTCAGGAAGATGTCATCGGATCAGGCCTCAGACATTTAACTAGCCGTGTGACCTTGGGCAAGTCACTTCACCCTGTTTGTCTCAGTTTCCTCATTTGTAAAATGAGCTGGAGAAGGAAATGGCAAATCACTCCAGTATCTTTGCCAAGAAAACCCCAACTGGGTCCACGAAGAGTCAGACGTGACTGAAATGACTGAACGATGTACCAAATGCCCTGCTAAGGGCTGGGGATACAGTGAAGGGCAAAAATAGTCCTTGCCTTCAAGGAGCTTGTGCAAACAGCTATATACATGCAAGATCTATGCCAGGTAAAATGGAGGTCATCTCAGAGGGAAGCCACTTGCATTGAGGGGAAAAAGCCTCTTCCAGAAGACAGGATTTTACTAAGACTTGAAGGAAGCCAGAAGGTAGAGACTAGGAAAGACAGCATTCCAGATATGAGGGATAGCCAGTACAAAAGCACAGAGATGGGAAACTGAGGGTTTTTACAAGGAACAGCAAGGAAGCCAGTGTCCCCTAGGACAGGGGGCCTCTGGGAAGATTAATCTTGCATGGGCTATTTGCTCCTACTTGCCGCCAGAAAGAAAAAGAAACCTTCCCGTAACGAATGGCAGAAAATAGCACTGCTTTGGCTAGGATAGGGCACCAATGAGGTGATGTCTGATTTTTTAAAATAAATATCTTAAGTGAGTTGTTGATTTGTGCCAGAAACTAAAATGCAGACACTGTCATTTCTGAAATATTAATGTGCCCAGAGCCCAGCCGCTGACCATCGAGAGCACCTTTATTCAGCATGGTGACAGAGAACCACAGCTTCTCAGCGCTGTAGTTAGAAATAGAGGAAAGCCTGGGCTTCTCTGGGTTCTCTTATAGGTGGAGAAAAATTCGATAAATCTGGTAGGTTGCTCATTAGCCACCATCTGTACCCGGTGTGATGAGCCAAGTCCTCAGACCATATTCTGCTCATGTACAATATCTCCATTCTTCTTCTAGCGCTTGCCCCACTAAATCCTGGGATGTTTCTCTAGCCTCCATCCCTTTCCCCTAAGGCTGCCATAGTATTTCCTGCTTCTGCAAGGCTGAGATTCTCACTTAGGCAGCTGGAGTCCATGAACTTATTCTTTTTTTTTTTTTAAATTCTAATACCTGCCTTTCGATAAAATTGATTTCCTTTTAAATTCAATGTATTTAAAAGTGTTATTTTGAGCATGTCACCAGACTGCTAAAGGAGGGGGAGAAGGGTGGTGTTATCCATGACAAAAAAGGTTAAGAAGCAAGTAAGTGAATAAGAGTGCTAGGCCTAGGGTCAGGAAGACCTGAGTTCAAATTTGGCCTCAGATATTTACCCTGGCTTTGTCTGCCCCAGTTTCCTCATCTATAAAATGGGACTAATAATAGCACCCACCTCCCAGGGTGTTGTGAGGATTAAATAAGATAATATTTGTTAAGTGCTTTATAAACCTTTTATTGTTGCTCAGTCATTTCGGTTATGTCCGAGCCTTTGTGACCCCATTTGAGGTTTTCGTGGAAAAGATACTGGAGCGGTTTACCGTTTCCTTCTCCAGCTCATTTTACAGATGAGGAAACTGAGGTAAACAGGGTGAAGTGACTTGTCCAGGGTCACACAGCTAGTGAGTGTCTGAGACGGGATTTGAACTCAGGAAGGTCGTTCTTCCTTAGGCATGTTACTCTATCCACGGTGCCACCTAGCTATCCTTGTAAACCTTAGAGTGCTGGCTAACATTAGCACCACTATTATGATGATTATTATTAAGAACTCCTGCACTAGTGTGTTATAAGATAAATGTTTGATTTTGGGTACTAAGGAATATTTGCATTTAAATGAGGCAATGTGCCATAGATCACTGGGCCTTTAAAATGATTCTCTAATTGTCAAATTTTACACATTACAAGGGGCTGCCAGTGGAAGTTATTTTGTCTTGCATTTTGAGTCAAGGTAGCATTCAGAGTCCTTCTGGGAATCCCTCCTATCATTTTAGCTCTTTTGTCTCTTTGCAGTCTCTGTCTTAAATCGAGCCCCGGCAGCCCCTCTTCTTCTTCCTCCTCCTGCCTCAGAGAATATGTGCTGTTCACATGTGTGCACATTTCATGTCTCACCAGCCCAGAGGCCTGCATGCAAAGGACCAAGGACAAAGGAATCCTGAAACCCCTCCTGTTCTGGTTGTCTCCATCCTTCTTTCTGCTAAATTCTGCCCCTAAAGGAATGCTTCCTCATCTGTAGGAGAGTCACAGTCCCAGAACCATGTTGAAGTTTCCTTCTTGCTATTAAAGTGGGATTTCCTGTTTTTCCCCACTTTGAGTTCCCAGGTCCCCTGTTTACCTTCCCAGGAAATTTGCCTTCTGAAGGGAGTTATTGTTCACAATTAGTCCCGGCCCTTCCCTCTCTCCTTAGTGGGCCACATTCTGTTGAGAGATGAGTTTGATTCTTTAATCTCACTTAAGTTTCTTTATTCACCATTTTCCTCCCATTGGAAAGTTACTACACTGAAGCTCAGAAGCTTAGAATTTGAAGGGACTTTCAGAATTATATAATCCGGACTCTTCCTTACCCTCCCCTCCCATTTTGTAGATAAGGAAAAGGGCTACCAGAGAAAAAATGAATAGAGTTCTGAGGCGGGGTAGATTTTCACTTTTTTGATGTCTCCATCCTTTCTTCCCTCTTTGAAACATAAGCGGAAGTGGTGGAGGTGAGGATGATGGGCTATGATGGTAGAGATGGTAATGATGGCGTACAGCCCTGGAAAATCCTCCTCTCCCCACCCCATACCAATTCTCCTTGAGCTTTCCCATGTGGTCAAGCCTCTGGTCTTCACCTGAGGCATGTACCCATTCCAGGAATCTTCTCAACTGGCCTTTTTTTTGTGGCCTACACTCAATCTCTGGCTACTTCCCACTCTTGCTCCTATCTAGACCTCAGTCTCCCTGAATCTAGGTCCCTGCTGTTCTCTGCCCTTCTCTGTTACCTCCTGGTCATCCCAGACTACTTGGCCACCCCTAGATCCTTCCCACAGTCTTTCTGCATATGAGATCTATCTTGCCTCCATTAAGGTGCTCAGATTCCTTAAGAGTCTAGCCAAATGCTCAGATTTACTCTGGTCCACTCGTCAATACAAGTGTCACAAATAGGAAGGATTCTTAAAATCTCACCCACCCAATCGGTATTCTAATAAACCTGGTCTTTGACTTAGAGAAAATTTGGGTCAAATTCATTCAGGCAGGACCTGTCTGTCACTATTTGGGGTCCCAGTACCCCTAAATCTCAACAATAATTCCACATGTCCAGACCAGCTTAACTGCATGACCTCTGAACTGAATCTGTCAACTCTTGAGTCTCAAGAGCTGCATGATGATGTCTTCATGCTTCAGAGAATTTTTGACAAATCTCATTTTAACCTTACAGCACCCCTTGAGGGGAGTTGAACAAGCATCTTCATCATCAGCTAGGTGGCCCAATGGATAGGGCACTGATCCTGAAGTCAGGAAGTTCAGATCTGGTCTCAGACACTCACCACTTTGAGTGAGGCAAGGCCCATTCAGTGAATAGGGCTCTTTTCTTTCTCAATGACCAAGCCTGAAATCCAGGTCACCCTGGATCTCTTGGATTGGACAACTGGAGGTCCCTGCCCAAGCACCGCTTCATGGTTATTTTTTGGGTCCTCCTGGTTCTGAGTGAATGTGAATAGGAACCATTTCTCTTATGGCCAGCAACCCCGAAGGTCTTCCCCTCCCAGTTTGATTTTTTTTTAAATTAAAGGGGCCATCCCTTCACTCACTTCTTAAAGAGGTCTATTCACTGAAACGGTGTTACCTCACTCAAAGTGAGAACCTGAAAAGACCTTAGCCTGAAAGGTCCAGGGTCTCCCATTGCATCCTGGGCCATCTCCAATCTTCCTGATGAATATCTGGCCTCCAGACTCAGATGGCTCTGGAGGAGAAGATGAGGCTGATGACCTTGCACAGCCCTCCCTCACTCAAATCCAAGTCAACTGCAAGTCATGTCATCATCTCCTCTTTGAGAACAAAGGACAACCACAACCACACAAGCATCAGTTTTCCTAGGTATAAAATGGGAATAATAGCACCTGCCTCAAAAGGTTGTCATCATGGAGAACAAATGAGACGATATTCGTAAAGGGCTTAGTGCAGTGTTTGGTACAGAACTGGGGCTTTCCAAATGCCTAATCCCTTCCCTCACACCCTTTGCTTCCCTCTTGTCTAACAGATGAGGAAAATGAGTCCCAAAGAGATATAATGGTTTGCACAAGATCATACAGCAAACTAGGGATGGAGCTGGGATTAAAACCCAAGGCTGCCCATGGCTTGTCTTGTGTTCCTTCTACAGCAGCATTGCACATATGTGTGTATACTGAAGGGAGGGAGAAGTGGTGCTTCTGGAGGGAGTGGAGGGAACACATTCAGGGATAGAAAGGAGAGTGTGTGCCTGTATGTTTGTGGTTGTGTCTGTGTGTTATCTGCCTGTGTATGTGTGCATGTATCCGTGTGTGTATGTGTGTGTGTGTATGTGTGTGTGTGTGTATAGAAACAGTTGCTCATTCTTTTCCTTAGTCCTGTAAATCAAGGGCCCACCAAAGTAGCTACGTCTCCCTTGACTCATCCCTTCTTCTCCCTAAGCACTTCAAGTTTTATTTAACTTCTTAGAAATATGCCTCGACCATTCTCAGAAGCATCTGTACAATTTTCTTGCTCTACTTTTAAAAAAATACTGGGATGATTTATTAAACATGAGTATTCCTTCAGCTGAATAATGAATCAGTCTCAGGCCCTAATTCATCTGAGTTTTATTTTTCATGTGATGTTTTGAAGCTTTGTAATACTGTAGCTACACACACACACACACACACACACACATACATACATACATACATACCATTAGTCCTCCCAACTCTAAACTCATTATTTTTGCTCCCATCCTAAACAGGATATTCAGTCTCCACTTGGTCCCCTGCATTTCTTTTCTGCTGACACTCCCACCATCACACGTCATGCACAGCTGCCATGAAAGAGTTAGGGGCCTGACATATAGTTAAAAAAAAAAGGCAGATAATGGCTCACCTTGTAGGGACTGCCAAGCACCTTGGTTTTCTTTGTCCCCATCTAATACAAGGGCAGGAGAGTCTGTCTCTCCTCTTTGGCTTTAGCTTCAGTTGCACATAGCTCTGAGGCTAAACATAACAGCTTTAGCAGATGTGCCAAGGGAAGGGTCTTTGCCCAGGCTGGCTTAGCATCTTGATGTGACTCTCAGTATTTTTTCAGAACTTAAAGGTTCCCCACCTTTCCCATGATATTTCTTCCAGGCTTGCTTCATTTGGTTATTAAGAAGACTGACTATAAAGCTTCAGTATGTCAGTGTATCACTGGGTGAGTTTCTGATCCCTCAGTTTCTAGTGATTGAGTTAGAGAAGGTATCTTCACAGAATCTCAAAGATGAAAGGGACACCAACGGTAATTTTGGGCCTTCCTGGGTCAGAGTGAATGTCAATGGTAACTGTTTCTCTTTGGAACTGCAACCCCGAGGGTCTTCCCCTCCCACCTTGAATTATTTTCTTTTTTTTTTTTTAATCGAAGGGGCCATCCCTTGACTCATTTCTTAAAAAAGCCTATTCACTGAATGGGCATTACATCACTCTAAGTGAGTATGTGAAAAGGCCTCAGCCTAAAAGGGCCAGGGTCTCCCATTGCGTCCTGGGTCATCTCCAATCATCCTGATGAATATCTAGTCACTGGACCCAGAGGGCTCTGGAGGAGAAAGTGAGGCTGGTGACCTTGCACAGCCCTCCCACACTCAAATCCAAGTCACCTGCAAGTCATGTCATCATTCCCCTGATGCCATCCATGGTCCTCTCCAAAAATGAAGGACAAACACAAGAACAATCCAACTCAGATCTGAGCAAAAATACTTTTTCTAACATACGCGGATGGCCATTCAACCTTTTTCTGAAAACCCCCCAAAAGGGCCAAGCTCCTGAGGCGGCTCATTCTACCTTTGAATAACTTTCATCCTTGGCAAGTGTCTTCTCATGTTAAATTTCCCTCCATATAATTCCTACTCACTGTTCCTAACTCTTCCTTCTGGTGTCAAACAGAAGTCTCATCACTTTTCCACGGACACCTCTTCAGACTGGATCATAGACCTAGAATTGGAGGGAGACCTTAGAGTCCAGTCCCTTCATTTTGCAGGGAAATAGCCTGCCATGATCTCTCCCAGGAAGCGCCTCTCCCAGGAAGGCATAGCTAGTGTTCTCGCTCACTCTTCTCCTGGCTAATCAGCCTCAGTTCCTTTAACAGCCCTTCCTACCTAAGACCTTTCCCCAGACTGGTTGCCCTCCTTTGGGTATTTTTCAGCTTGTAACCTCCCTGACCCCCTGTAACCCAGAACTGAAAACAGTATTTCCTGTGTGGTGTGAGCAGGGCAGAGCAAGCAAGGACTTCGCCTCTGTAGTCTTGGGTTATTTAGGAGTAGGAAAGAAAGAGTGTGATCTAATGGAACGGAAGTCAGAAAGATTGGGTTCAAGTCTACACTTTCCCAAATATTAACTCATTGTTAACTCTGGCCCTCAGAGTTAGCCCCTGCTTAAATTTTCCACCTCTGGTATTTTCCTCACAGCTTACACACCTAAAGTGTCTGGCTACTTTGCGCTGGTTTTTAAAATTGCATGTTGCTTGATATTCACAAAACTAAATATGGTGGTAATTTCATCAGAATATTAGAGTGATTTCTTTTTTCTGTAGCTCAGTCAACACTGAGAAATGGCATGATTGAGAATGAATTGTTATGGTTAGTCAAACATAGTCATTATTTCTGCTGAGGATACCACCATCCTACCAATCTCCCAATTTTACAACCTTGACTTTATCCTTGGTTCCTCATTCTCTTTCACTGAGTTTTGTGGGTGAGGTCCAAATTAGGCTGATAATTTAGATTCAATAATGTAACAAAATAAGGCCCTAATGGGTCATTTAGCAAGTGACAAAAGGAGGCTTACTTAGCATAGCAGGAGAAAGATAATTCAGCAAAGATATTCTGTAAGGTTGAGGTACTCATTTAGTCTGGTCAGTCAGCAGAATCTGTTATGTACTTACTACTGCCCAGCACTGTGCTGGGGTATACAAATACCAGCAGAAAAGAAAAGATAGTTCCTGCCCTCATGGGGATTACAGTCTACTGAAGGTAAGACAACATATAAAAGGGAGCTGAAATGGGCTGGGGCACCCCTACCCCCACCCCAGGAAGTCCAGAGAATGAAGGATGGCTAGGCTGGGCCCTCTTTCAAAATGGAAGCTCTGAGAGGAACTTGCCAATATCAACACTGAGCCAGTCAGGAGGGAGAAAAGAATTACTCTAATCTATGTAGGGTAGGGTAGCCCAATTGACAAAGCAAAGCCTTGCAACTACTGTTCCTTTTACATCCCACCTACCTAATCCATCCCCAAATCTTGTCATTTGGACCCCTCTAATCCCTCTCACACCCATATTACTACTCACATAACCACCACCCTCCTTCTGGCCTTCTCAACTCAGACTATTGCCATGGACTCCTAACTAGTCTCCTGGCCTCAGGCTTCTCCCCATTCCAATTCATTCTCCCCGCAGTTGCCAAAGTAATTTTTACAGAAGTTCAGTTCTGAAATGTCACTCCTCTAACTCATTAAACTCAAGTACCTCCTTAATGCCTCTAGAATAAAATAAAAAAATAAATTTCAAATTTTATCAATATATAAATTTCTTTGCTTGACTTGGAAAACCCTGGCTCTAACCTACCTTTCCAGTCTTGTTACATACCTTGCTTGCTTTCTCTTGCTTGGTGGTCCAGGCCAGTTGGCCTTTATTCAGTTCCTGGTACACCACACCCTTGTCCCCATGCCTTTGTGTGGTCTTACTCCCATGCCTGGAATGCACTCCCTCCTTGCCTCCTTGTAGAATCACGTCTTTCTTCAAGACTGAATTCAAGAATTACCTTCTCCTTGAAACCTTTCGTGATCTGCCCTCCCAATTCTAGTTCCCTCCTTCCCTAAACTACCTTGTATTAATTTTTCATTTATATTCCAAGATTTTGATGACTCTGGAAGAGAGTAAGGCTGCCGACTTTGCCCAATTCTGCCTCACTTAAATCCAGTTCACACAAAAGTCAAGATATTACCATTGCTTGTGATGTCCCTGGTCCTCTTCAAAAGTGAGGGACAAATAACAACAACTTATATATAAATCTGCTTATATATGTACATTCTGTCCCCCTCCCTCCTTGAATATTCTTTGAGGAGAGACTGTCACTCTTGTCTTTGTATTCCCATAGTATTTGATACATCCTAGGCATTTAAAGATGTTTGTTGATGTATTGATTACATTTAGACTTTTTCACTGTGTTCAGGATGCTGAGCTAAGCTTTGTTGGTGATTTAAGAAAACCCAAGGCTCAGTCCCTTCCTTTGGCTGGGGAGACCAGACATGTCCTCATGAAAGATCAGACAATAGTAGAAGGCACCAATTTGAGAGAGTACGAGGCTGGATTTGATTAAGTGCCAAATTAAAGGTAAAGTCAAGGGCTATAAAAGATCGGACCAAGGAGAAAAAGATCAGTATGGGATTGGAGCAGTCAGGGAAGGCTCCTTGGAGGAGGAGGAAGCTCTTGACTAGTGGCATAAAGGATGGCATGGGATTCAGAAAGGTCGTTCCAGGGAGGGAAGAAAAGACATGAGTAGTCACTGAGACGGGAGGAGTGCACTGTGTTCACAGGAAAACCGGGGCCTGATAGCGCCTGTCCCTGATGATTCAGAGAGCACTCCAGGTCTTGTGTGGCATCATCATTAAGAACAGAAAGGATTATTAGGTGGTTGGCGAGTACACTCACCGCTAGATTGAGGGCTGGCTCATGCAGTGCAGGGACGCAGATATTGACCGTCTTTATTTTCCCAAGGAAGCTTTGAATGACTGCTCCCCGTGAGTTCAGGACTACTTCTCTCTCAAGGCACCAAGACATGATGCTGCACTATCTCTGCATTCAGAGGCTTCTGACCTAAGCCTTGCTGAGCCTCTTTTGTCCCCTTCCTAAAATGAGATCGCATACTTTTGAACACTTTTTTTTTTTTTGGCCAGGTGCATCCGACACATTCTCTAGCTGGCTCTATGTGTCCCACATGTGAGGCCAGGGAAGTCAAAGCTTTCTGTCCTTGTGGGTAGAGTAGATGGAATTTTCAGCAGAATGAGACAGGCAGAGGGCACCAGGTTTTGTTCACATCCCTCTCACTAATGTCAAGGCAGCATGGTGCAGCAGAGTGAATGACAGACCACTCAGAGGTTCTGTTTTCAAATCCCAGCTCTGCTCTTTACTACCCATGTGACCATGGGCAAGTACCCTCAATATGTAGGAAGTCCACTCTGTGGACTGCAGTTTATTCATCTGTAAAATGACAGAATTTGAGTTAATGGTTTGTAACTTCCCTCCCAGCTCTCATCCTGTGATTTTGTAATCCAATGATAGTAGTGATCCTTGGCTTTGACGGAATCTGCAATAGTCCTGACTCTCCCAGTATAAAAAAAGCCTTAGCTTTGATCTCAGCAACAGAAAATATGGAAATACAAAAAACAAAGTCATCAGGGCAAAATGCTGATATTTAATAACTCATGCAACCAGCATTTCCTTATATGATAAAATGGGAGAGGGAGAAAGGGGAGAGAAGAGAGGAAAGGAGTTAGGAGGGAAAGGAGAAAGAGGGAGAGGAGAAGAGAGGGAGAGAGAAGAAAGAAGAGAAGGTGAGAAAGAGAAGAGAGGACAGAGTAGGAGGGAAAGGAAAGGAGGATGGGAGAGAGAGAGAAGAGGGTGTAAGAGAAAGGAGAGGGTGGGAGAGAGAAGAGGAAAAGATAAGAGAGAGAAGAGAGGGAGGGAGGGAGAGGAGGAGAGAAGAGAGAGAGAGAGAGAGAGACCCTTTTCTGAATTTCCCTTTTTTATGTCCATGGTATAACAATTCTAGTCACCCAGATTTGCAGCCCTACAGCCATCTTCACCCCCACCTCATGTCCCAAATCCATTCATTTACCAAGCCTTGTCAACTCCACCCCTATAACATGTCAACTACTTCCCCTTCTCTTCATCCATATGACTGCCACCTTGGTCAGGCTCTCATCACCTCTCTCCTGGAGTATTGAAACAGCCTCCTAATGGGTCTTCCTGACTCCAGCTTCTCACCTCCACTCCATCCTCCAAAGAACCACCAAATTAACACAAGAACTGCACAAGTTTGTCACTCCTCTACACAGAAAATTCTAAGGGCTCCCTCTTGTGATATATACAAATTTATGGCTGCAGCCTACCTTTCCAAGCTTATTGCTCATTCTTCCTCTTCCTGTACTGTGTGTTTCTGCCAAACTGGTTACCTGCTGTTTCCCAAACTAGGAATTTCACTGCCTGTCTCACCCCCTCCTTGCCTCTGCCTCCTAGAATTCCTAGCTACCGTCAAAGCTTGGCTCAAATGCCGTCTCCTACGTAAAGCCTTTTCTTATCTCTTCAGGTGCTAATTGCACTCCCTTCCCCATAATTTGCCTCTATGTAGTAATCATTTATATATGTAGGAGTTGTTTTCCCCTTTAGAATTTAAACTTCTTTAAGGAAGGGACTGTAGTCTTTGTACCCCTAATGCCTGAGCCATAGTAGGTACTTAACAGATACTTATTGCCCAAGTCATTAATTCTCTCCCATCAGCTGCTTCTCTGTGTAACTGCCCCGTGGCCAGAAGCCAAAGTGTGGCCCCAGCACGATTAGCCAAGTTCACCAAACCTTAGGAAGAATGGGCCCTAGCACTTGTGAATGAAGCCTGTAGATTTTTTCATTTTGACAATGAACACATTTATTAAGCTTCTGTTGTGCTCCAAAAAATGAAAATTAACTTTCTGTCCTCAAGGAGCTAATGAAGAGGTTACTAAAGGAAGGCACTCTAATGGAGGAGGTGTGCTGTGCTGACACATGAATATGATAAGAATTAAGATGGGATTAGGGCTAATGAGAGATGAAGGCAAAATGCTATGAGAAATTTGAGGCAGGAGAGATCACTCTCCACCCAGGGAGGTCAGGGGGAGTTTTCTAGAAGGGGCTGGTGGGAGCCACTTTCACAACTATTGTGTCACGTGATGTATTTTCATTAACATGTGCATAAGGCAATTCAATTTTTTCCCATTTAAATAATGTTGCTCTTTCACCCAAGAAGTCTAAAAACCTTTTTTAAAAAATTGAAGATTTTGTGATCATCCTACCACATCTCAAACATGTAGATTTAACATATGAACACAAGAGGGCACTAATAGGTTAGGTGTATGGGTAACTTCCAGAATTTTTTGGTTCCAAAGGGAACTGAGAGTTCATTGGTGTGGGTGCTTTCTCCCTCTATAAGCATTTTGCAAACTTTCCCTGCCTTACAAGACTATCTTGGTAGTTGCAATAGTTTTTCTTCTTGAAAAAAAAAAGAATATCTGTTACCTGTTAAGTTTCTGGTGATGAGGGTCCCAGAACTCAGCTAGTTAGGTTCCCAGGCAATAGTCTCTCAGTCTGTTCTTGGGCTCCAACTAAACCCTCTTCACCTTGGTGGGACTTGCAGAGTTCACATACTGCTCACATACTTAATAAACCTAGCATCACCTTCTTGCTGCCATGAGACATATAGAATCTTAGCAGGGGTATTCTGGAAAATGTTTAACAACCAGTTCCCCCCAAATACAGTGGACACACTCTTAGGTTTAATCCGATTGTTGACATTTTCTTCGTTACTGTCTTAAATCTAGACAATCAAAGAGGCAAAAAAACAAAACAAAACAACAAGCCCTGATTTGTAGTGTTTGCAGATTTCTAAGGTGTAAATGCTCAGAATGAAAATTTACCAAACTGCAAGCTGGTATAAGCTTTCTCCAGCACACTCCTGAATCTTAGACATCTATATTTTCCTATATCTGCCCTTTTCCTCTTCACCTGCAATCAACCAATCAAATAGTTTGTAAATCCCAACGATGTGCCAGGCCCTTTGCTAAGTGTTGGGGATAAAGAGACAGAAGTGAAACTGCCCCTGCCCTTGAGAAGGGGAAGCTTATATTCTATCAGAGACATGTGTGTGTAGGTGTGTGTGCGTGTACGCTCGTGAGTGTGTGTATCCAATTCATGAACGAGTCAAGACACCACACTCGTGATGTCATTGGTCCTCTTCGAGAACAAAGGATGAACTTCAACAACAATATATTCATATGTTATGTATATCTGTAATATATTGTATTCATATGCATGTGGGTAAATTCATGTATCTGAGTAAATTAATGAAATCCATACGCTCATGTATGTGAAAAATTCATATGCATGTGAATAAAAATAAGTAAAAGGTAGTTAAACATGAGACAGAAAGGGAAGGGACTAGTAGCTGGGAGTGGTTGGGAAAGGCTTCCCAATCATGGTACTTGAGCTACATCTCCAAGGAAAAGAAGGATTCTCTGAGGAGGAAGCGAAGGAGGAGAGTCTTCTAGGCATGGGAGATGGAGTGCTTTGTGTGAGTGAGAAACAGAGAGAAAGTCAATTTGTCTGGACCACAAAACCCTGGATTGATGGGTTTGTTAACAGGTAGGGCACTGTAAGGGGAGAAGGGCAGCTGTTTCTGAGAGGAGTTAAGACAGCTAATCTCTGCTTCCATTAGCCCATCATCAATCCAATTACCCGGTGGGAATGACAATGCTATGTGCAGAGAGCCCAGCTAAGGTAGTGGAGCTTATAGAGGGAGTTTATTAAGAATAATTCAATTTCTCGAGATAACCTCCAATGAGAGTGTGAGAGGCTATAGTGAGTTTCCTTGTCCAAGAAACCAGACCAAAAGTGTCCCCAGGGCAATTGGCATCTTGGTTTGAGTAGGGTAATTCATTTCCTCCCCAAACTGGGTGGGTTTGTGACATCTCCTTCCCTTAGGCCAGTGACCCAGTCATTCATGGAGAGCAGGTGGCTTAGTGCATGCCACTCAGCTTGGCCTCTGCTCAGGTCCTGTTTTAACCCTTGGTGAGCAGCGTTTGAAACATTGAAACATCCACCCAAGGGACGATTTGAAAGTGAAACAAGGCAAGCATCTTTATAGAATCACGGAATTTTTAGGGTTGAATAGACATCAGCAGCATCTAGTCCAAAACATACTCAAAAAGGAATTCTCCTCTTTGTCGTGCCTGACAAATAATAATAATAAACTAATATTTATATAGCATTTGCAATGTGCTGAGTGCTTACAATTATTATCTCACTGGACCCTCACAACAACTCTGGGAAGTAGGTGCTGTTATTACTCTTATTTTATAGTTGAGGAAACAGAGCTAAACAGAGGTTAAGTGACTTCCTCAGGGTCACACAGTTAGCAAGTGTCTGAGCCCGGATGTGAACTCAGGTCTTCCTGACCCAGAGTTAGGTGCTCAATCTATGGAATCACTTAACTGTCCCTGCTAGCTTCTACTAGAAGGTCTCCAAGGAGAGGAAATCCTTCACCTCTCAAGGTGACACATTTTGTTTTGGGACAGCTTCTAATTATTTTGATAACTAAACCTAAATTTGCCCCCTTTTGTAATTTGTACTGTTATTCCTGGTTCTGCCCGCTGGGGTAAAATAGACCAATTCTAATCCCTTCTTTAGGGGCACCTAGGTGGCACAGTGGAGAGAGTCCTGGATTTGGAGTCAGGAAGACCTCAGTTCAAATTTGGCCTCAGATACCCTCTGTGTGATGCTGCATAAGTCACTTAACGCTTGTTCCTGCCTCAGTTTCTTTATCTGATGGGTTTGTTAACAGGTAGGGCACTGTAAGGGTCGAAGGGCAGCTGTTTCTGAGAGGAGTTAAGACAGCTAATCTCTGCTTCCATTAGCCCATCATCAATCCAGTTACCTGGTGGGAATGACAATGCTATGTGTAGAGAGCCTAGCTGAGGTAGTGGAGCTTATATAGGGAGTTTATCAAGAATAATTCAATTTCTCGGGATGACCTCCAATGAGAGTGTGAGAGGCTATAGTGAGTTTTCTTTTCCAAGAAACCAGACCAAAAGTGTCCCCAGGGCAACTGGCATCTTGGTTTGAGTAGGTTTGATGTTGCAAAATGGGGATGATAAGAGCATCGACCTACCAGGGTTTTTGTGAGAATCAAATGAGGTAATATTTGTAAAGCACCTAACACAGTGGTAGGTACTTAATAAATGCTTGTTAATCTTTTTAAAATAAAAATTAAATCTTTATGTGATATCCTTTCTAACACTTGATACTGCTATATAGCACCTGAATCCTCTTAGGTTAAACAGTTGATTCAGCTGCCTCTTATGTGGCACTGACTCAAAGCCCTTCAGCATTCCAGTTGCCTTCAAGGATGCTCTCAAGTTTATCAATGTCCTTCAGATGTGGCATCTAGACCTGGCCAGAGCCAAGCGCTGGGAAGTCCTCATCCCTGGAAACTATCACTCTTCTCCAGCCCAAGAACACAATGAACAATTTGGCTATCTCATAATGAATTTGCAGTCTACTAAAATCCCAAGATCTTTATTTTCTTTTTCAGACAAACTGATATCCAACTAAGCCGCTCCATTCTGTGAAATTGAATTTGGAGCCCAAGTATGACTTTATAGTCATTTCCATAAAATTTCATCTTACTGGATTCAGCCCAATTCTCTAGTATGTTGTAGTAGGAAGGCCGAATTTATAATCTCAAAGAGAATTATATATATATATATATACACACACACACACATAATATATACACACACACATACATATATATATATATATATATATATATATATATATATATGAATGGTTTGAAAT
>CM053625.1:277123912-277145085 GCA_028646595.1 Phalanger gymnotis | reverse complement strand
GAAAAGCATGATGGCATTAAACCAAATCATATTCACTGGCCTCAAGTCCTTGCTCGTACTCCTGGGTCCACACACGGGTTGGCTCTGCTTCCGCAGCTTCCTGCTTCGGCTTTTTCTTTTTTCAGCTTCAGCTGTAGCTGTCTCTTGGCTCACCTTTCCTCGCAGCCGAGCCTCTGGCATCCTCAAGCCCCGCCTCAATGACCAGAGGCAGTTGGTTCCCGAGTTGGCCCCTCTTAAGTCAGCAATCTACACCCACACAGGTTTCACACCTGATAGGGCTTTGGGCTTGGGGCTTAGCACTTAGCGAGATTAACTGAAACAGCTGAATCACTCAAAGTAAACAAAAGCCAAACTCCTGAAGTGCTAAGGAGCCCATTTTGCCTTACCAACACACATGTTAAGATTTTTTATTTTTTGGCTCTTAACTCTTATCTAGTGTGTTATTGTCCCTCCTAGCTTTGTGTCATTTGCACATTTTAGGAGTATGTCATTGATACCTTTATCCAAGTCACTGATAAAAGTATTAGACAGCATAGGACCAAGCACAGATGCCTGGGGCATTCCATTTGAGACCTTTGGAAACACTGACATCAGTCCACCAAGCCAAATTCTTTGCAACTGTCAATTCAACTGATTTCAAATCCAGTTGTATTACTCTACACTCTCCTCCCTTCCCGATTTTGGCCCCCTGGTGGACCAGTTCAACTTTACATTGTTTTTGTACTCTTGAATTCCTTGTTCCTTTAGTAATAATAATAACTGACATTTATATAGCTCTTACTCTGTGCCAGGCTCTGTGCTAAGTACTTTACAATTGTTATCTCCTTGGATCCTTACAAGAACCCTAGGAGGTAGATGCTGTTATTATCTATCCTCATTCTACATACGAAGAAACCGAGGCAAACACAGTTTAAGTGACTTGCCCAGGGTCACACAGCTAGTAAGTGTCTGAAGCTAGATTTGAACTCAGGTCTTCACTCTAGTCTCTGATGATCAAATGGCTCTTCAGCTTGCCCTTGCTGATCCCATAAACTCTTAATCCCTTCCTCTCCCACCATCATCCTTATTCTTTGTCTAATCTTCAGTCTCTTCCTGTTGACTGCTTCCTTCTTTTGCTGCCTGGAAAGTCTTCCCCTTTAAAAAAAAGAAACTCACTAGGAAGGAAGGAAAGGAAATAAGCATTTATTAAGAGCCTACTATGTGCCAGGCACTGTGCTAAGCCCTTTATAAATGTTATCTCATTTGTTTATCACAACAGCCCTGGGAAGCAAGCACTGTTATTATCTTATGTTCTATTTTCCTCTAATTATGCTACAATCTAGCCATACTGGCTACTACTGGCTATTTGCTCTTCCTCACACATGATACTGTATCTCCTCTCTCTGCCCCTTTGCCCTGGCTGTTCATCGTGCCTAGAATATGCTTCCTTCTGCCTTCCAACTTTTAGACTCCCTGACTTCCTTTAAGTCTCATGCCTAGTCAATATATATACAATATAATAAAAAATTTTACCAGCTAGTGTTATCTTCCCTAGGAGACCCATTCTGCTCTCCTTCTGTATTAATGCCATCCCTTCCATCTACTTTGGATTTCTTTTGCATGGTCTGACTTAAATGTGTTGTTTTCCTTTTTAGAACATATAAACACCTTGAGGTCAGGGTTCATTTTTGGCTTTTGGTGCTTAATAAATGTTGATTGATTGATTCTTTGTGTCTCCAGGACTTAGCAGAGTGCCTTCCACAAAGTAGATGCTTAGGATGTAATTGTTAATTAATTTTTCCATCTTATATTTTATTTTATTTTATTTTTGGAGGAGGAAGGCAGGGCAATTGGGGTTAAGTGACTTTCCCCAGGTCACACAGCTAGTACTAAGTGTGTCAAGTGTCTGAGGTTGGATTTGAACTCAGGTCCTCCTGACTCCAGGGCTGGTGTGCTACTCACCGCACCACCTAGCTGCCCCAATTTTTCCATCTTTTAATAATCAACCCATTACATGTTGATATAAATAACATTTTTAGTGAAAAAAACCATATTTTTCCAAAACGTAAAAGATTAATGAAAAGAAGATTAGCAGTGTTTTTATAGTAAATCTCTTTTATAGAGCCTCCTGTCTGCTTCTACATTCAGTCTATTGTGATTTGTTGTTTTGGTTGAAATAGAAGGAGAAAAATTTAGCCATATATAGATGGCTGAAAATAATGGAAATAATAGGCAAATAATGTCTTAGTGTTATTATAAAAATCATTTTGACTTCATCAATCCCCTGAAAGGGTCTCAGGGTCCCCCAAGGATCTGTAGACCATACTTTGAGAATTGCCTTGTCTATATCCTCAGCCGAGCTGCTAATATCAGAGCCACCACTTTCAACTTACTTCTCTATCCAACGAAGATGCTATGGTTGGTAATCCTCTCCCTGACAGAAAGGATTGTGACTCTCCTTAGTCAGTATTCTCATCCAATAAAACTTCCTTCAGTTTCGCCAGTCCAAGCTGTTTCCTCAGCTAAGGTTGCACCAGAAAGTACAAAGACCTTTGCTAAGAACAGGTACCATTCTTTGACCTCTTCTTGAATATGTCTCTTAGCTCCTTTTCTAAGTAAAATGTTCAATAAATGCTTTTACATTTATTCATTCATTTCTTCTGAAGCCTTCTCTGAACTTAAAAAACAAACATGTTTCCTTAGCTCTTCTTGACTGTGAACTTTCACTGCCCTCCCCTGAGTCTTCTCATTTCTTCTGCCACCTAACTTAGGGTCAGAAATCTATTTCAGGACTTCTTATAACCCCTTGGCTGAGCTATCTCCCCACATTGTCATTTCCTCTAACAGAAAAGGGATTGAGAGTCTCTGTGATAAGGAAACAATTTTAACCTCACCCCAGCAGCCCCTCTGTTCTAGACAGACCAACAAATGCTGTACTGGCTAGAGAATTCTGAGAAGACCCTGTGACCTTTCTCCCAGTAACATATCCCAATCTGGTCTCTTTCTCTGACCCCTCTACACACAGATAAGATAAGCAAGCTCTGTTATAATCAAAGTGCTGACCACCCAGACAGGGCAGTATGATATCCTCTTATTTATCCAGCAAATATATGGGCACCAACTCTCTGCACTGACAGCCTTAAGGGGAGTCAGTAATCAAAGAAGTAGAAATTTGGAGGCTTACTGTCATGAAACATAGGGAACTACCTAAAATAAGTTACAACTTAAAAACAAATGAAATAATACATTTTCGACTGCAAAAGAATATAGTGCAACATATGATCACAGAAAGGAATACAGAGGAGGTAGCAGGTGGAGGGGGTTGGGTCAAGTGGAAAGAACACTGGTCTGGAAGTCAGGAGATTAGAGTCTCAGCTCTATTTCTGACTGTGGTTATGATTTGGGGGAGATTTTTTTTTATCTCTCTGACTAGCAGATGTTCCCTCATCTGTAAAATGAGAGAGTTGTGTGTGCTGGAAACAACTCACTTTTAGCTTTACAAAGTACTTTAATAAATAATATATAATATAATATGATATGATATGATATATGATATGATATAATATAATATAATATAATATAATATAATATAATATAATATAATATAATAACAAAAGTATATAATAAACCTCTAAGGTAGGTAGAATGAGTAGTAGTAGCCTCATTTTAGAGGTAAAGAAAGTAGTAATAATGATAGTAGCTTTTCTGTAGAGGTTTAAGGTTTGCAAACCACTTTACAAATATTTCATTTGATCCTCTCAGCAACCCATTTTCCAGGTAAGGAAACTTGAGTATGAAAGAGGTCAGGGAACTTGCCTCAAGTCAGACAGCTAGTGTCTAAGGCAGAGATTCCAACTCAGGTCTTCCCGATTCCAAGTCCCTTATGCTGCCGCAGACACCGCCTCTCTGCCTGGTTCTTGAGAAATAAAATGACTTGCCTTTGATCATACAGATAATAAGTGTCTGTAACAGCAACCACACCGGCATACCCAGGACGGCTGCTAGTGCATTTTCTTTATCTGCTTTACTAAGGAAAGATAGCTGTTTCAGGGGTCAATAATCCTTCTTTTTTGATCACATAAAATACAGACGGAGGAAATACGGAGAAGAGAAATAAAGACCAACAGACAGGTCTCTACTGCTTGAATCAAATCTTTACATCCGCCACTGAATGGAGAGAGCCTTTAAACCTCTGAGGAATTGGGGAGCTGTGAACATATGGCCACTCAGAGTCTTGACTAGGGAATCACAACATCTTTCTCATAAGTGAGCCGCTAAAGCAAAAGCTCACCTCTCAGAATATATGCTCTTTAGAAATTAACAAAAGGTGTGTAAGCCTTCCTGCAAGCAAGCTTCCCTTAATGGGCTCTTCATGAGGCCTGTTGATTAGGGGAAGATCTTATTCCCTATTAACTTTACAGTGGCTGAGGCCAGATTCAAAACCAAGCCTCTTGATTCCAAGTCAGGTGTTAAATTTTCCACTCAATCATTGAGTCCTTCTAGTTCTGACGTTTTATATCTCTAGAAGATAAATTCCACCAGAGTCCTTTCCTTGGAGAGATGGGAGGCTATGGGTGTGGAGTGCTACTTATTTTCTCAGATATGGTCAGTTGGTTTTGAGTAGCTCTTTTTCTTTGCTATAAGAGAAGAATATAGTAGATTATATAGGCATACATGCATACACACACACACACACACATATATATATATATATGAAGATAGTATGTTATATAGCATATAATGTGGTATAGGAAAGGTGATAGGGGTATGGAGTATATTAGGAAATCACGGTAATTTAAAAACAAAAGTATCATCAAACTCATGAAACTTAAAAAAAAAAAACCCACCAGGGACAACAACAAAAAAGCACGCCTGATGGACTAATGAGACCTGGGTTAAAACAAGTTTCTGTGACTTTTCCATTAGATTGTAAGCTCCTCAAGGGCAGGGACTGTCTTTTGCCTCTTTTTGTATACCATGGTACTTAGCATAGTGCTTGGCACATAGTAGGCACTTAATAAATATTTATTGCATGACTTATAAGGATCAGAGATTCAGAGGTGGAAGGGATGTTAGACATTATTCCATTTCCCTCATTTTATAGATACAGGAACAGATGACATAAGAGGTTTAAGAGCAAGTTGATAAAAGTCACACAGGTAATGCTTATTTCCTGGGTGCTCATTGAAAAGTCACTGGGCCTTCCCTGGGTCTCATTGGTTTCCTCACCGATAAAAGAAGTTTAATGAAATTTACATTCCCTATTTTAGAGGAGGGAAAAGAGTGTGGCAAGGTTAGCTTCATGGAAGAGGTGAGTGTGGAAGGAATAAAGAAAAATCAATTTTCTTATGTAAGATGAGGTTCATTTATCTTTCTGAAGCTCGTGAGGGATTATTATAATAATAATTATTATTATCATTGTATTTTTTTTCTTCTGGGAAACATATGCATCTGATCCTCAATGTCTCCTTTCAGTCTGCAAGATGAATGTACACCGGCGCTGTGAAACAAATGTTGCACCCAACTGTGGGGTAGATGCGAGGGGGATCGCCAAAGTGCTGGCTGACCTGGGAGTCACTCCGGACAAAATCACCAACAGTGGCCAGAGGAGGAAAAAGGTAAATTAAGTGGCTGCTCTGAGCCTTTGTCTTGTGAGAAAGGGGATAATGGGATTCAGGAAGCCAGCTTATCCTGGACCCTGGAGATTCACAGCATTTACCTGAAAATAAGTCTGTGTAAAAACAAGATAGAAGAAGAGCCTTAAGCCTGTCTCTTCATTGTCTTATTTTTCATTGGCCTGAAGGAAAGTTTGTCAAGAAAAGATCTAAGCTTAAAGAACAAGACTTTGAAATTTCCTCCAAGAGAAAGAGAGGAAAACCTACCATAAAATCCCACTGTGTGCAGAAATATACTCCCTTGCTCCCAGGTTGCCAAAAGATCAGGGTTAGGGGATAGAATCCACCAGTGGCATTGCTCTAAGGAGGACAGATGTCAAAAACAAGACAAACATAACAAAAAACCCTGCAACACCATCCTTTTCTAGAGGCGAAGGAAAGTTAAAATAGTATAGTGTCAGAATGCAGCTACCCGTGGACATGGTCAAAATTCCATGACATCAAACATCTGTGTCTTTCTCCGGAGAAACCAGTCTTCCATCTGTATGAAATTCTAAATGCACTAGAAAAAGATTCTTTTGCTACTTATCCTTCAGGGTATTGTTTGTGTCCATACATACATACACACACATACCTATTATGTATGTAGGTATGCATTACATAGATTATGTGCATGTATATGTATCTAAACTTCAATAGCTTAAGACTACAGTAAGACTTTTGGGACACACTGTTTATAGTCAAATACATATGTATGTATGTGTACATATATACAATTTGTATATGTGTATGACTTGTCACATGCCTCACATTTCTGTATGGTGTGCATCATGTATATGCCATATGTATCATGTGTATATACATAAATATACATACACATATATATGACATATACATAGTATATATTTTTTCATAAGTCAGGGCCCACAGATGTAAATCATTCTCCCAAGGCTTTAGCGGCAATTTTGTGTCCAAAATCTTCTCCAACCTTGGCTTCCTGCCTAGAAGTTTTCAGAAATCTGAAAAAGTTGTTATGAGAAAAGTGGAGGCAAGTTAATTGAACTATAAATCTTGGCATGGGGGAATGATTTCCTTCAGCCAGGCCTTCAAATATTTTATCGTGCTGGCTGGCCCTTGGCAGAATATTAAGAGGACTTCCATCTAACTTTCCGGAGCAATCTACACCAGCCTACACTGACAGCCCATAAGAAAGAAAGCATGTCCAAGGGACTCTGCTAAACCAGAAAAGCAAGAGAACCCCCAATCTCTTCTTAATCATTAGAGCTCACTTAAATGGGCCATCAGTTTCCCAACCAGCATCTGGCTGTAGATGCTGCCCGCCTTCTTTCCCTCGTGACCACCAAAAATTATTTGGCCCTTGGCTGCTTAAGGATAGATACATTTTGCCTTCCTAAAACAAGTTTTTCTAATTTTTTCCTTCAAAAAGTATTGTGGCAAAGGCCAAATTGAAAAAGTCACTCTTGCTAGAGGAATTTAACTGTGATCTGCATGTCTCTAGTGGCCATTTTCTCATTCTAACCTTCCCATTTCTATATCCACTAAGAGGAATGGGGCTGGACTGGAATCCCAGGAACAGAGTCAGCAGTTATCATGGCAGGGAGTATACATATATTTTAATCAATTTTTTTCAATTATCAAGCTTTTTTTTTTTCCTTTCTCTCACAAATAAAATGAATAAAAAAGAAGAAAGAAAAACAAAACTTGTAACAAATATGCATAGTCAAGGAAAACAAATTCCCATGTTGGCCATGTCTAAAACTGTGTGTTTCATTCTGTATCTTGAATCTATCATCTTTCTTGTCTGGAAATAGGTAACATGTTTCATCATCAAGCCTTTGGAATTATGATCAATTATTGTAGGAATCAGAGTTCTTAAGTCTTCAAAATTGTTTATTTTTTCAGTGAAGATGTTATAGTATCACTTATTGTCTTGGTTCTTCTCACTTCACTCTGCATCAGTCCATAGGAGACTTCCCACATATTTCTTGAAACCACACCCCTTATCATTTCTTACAGCACAGAGTTCTTCTATTACATTCATATATTCTAATTTTTTTAGCCTTTCCTTGAGTAATATGCATCCCCTTAGTTTGCATTTGCTTGCCACCACAAAAAGATAATTAAAATTTGTATTTGTACAAATTACTAAATTATAAATTTACATAAATTTAAATTTATATAAATTAGATAAATACTTTTGTACATATATTTTCCAGGAAGTGTTTGAGTTCCAAATTTTCTCCCCATCCCTCTCCTTCCTTCTCCCCCCACAAGACAGCATGTAATCTGATATAGGTTCTATATATCCCTTTGCATTAAATTTATTTACACAACATTCAAGTTGTAAAGAAGAATTATAACCAATGGAATGAATCATGAAAAAGAAGAAACAAAGCCAACAAAGAAGAAAAAAGAAAAAAAAGAGAGAGCAAATAGTTTGCCTCAATCTGTATTCAGACTCTAATTCTTTCTCTGGATGTACGTAGTTTTTTACATCTTTTGGAGCTGTCTTTGGACCTTGTATTGCTGAGAAAGAGCCAAGTCTATCAAAGTTAGTCATCACAGATACCGTGTGTCTGTAATCGTGTATGATGTTCTCCTGGTTCTGCTTCCCTCATTCACCATTATATCCTGTAGGTTTTTTCAGGTTATTATGAAGCCTGTATCTTCCCCATTTCTTATAGCACAATAGTATTCCATTACATTCACATACCACGACTTGTTTAGCCATTCCCCAATTTTTGGGCATCCCTTTGATTTCCATTTCTTTGCCACCACAAAAAGAGCTGCTATAGATATTTTTGTACATAGGGGTCCCACTTCTGTGATTTCTTTGGGATACAGTCCTAGAAGTGTTATTGCTGGGTCAAAGGGTATGCACATCTTTATAGCCCTTTGGGCATAGTTCCAAACTGCTTCCGGGAATGGCTGGATCAGTTCACAACTCCACCAACAATGTAACAGTGTTCCAGTTTTCCCACATCATCCCTAGCATTTATAATTTTCCTGTTAGCCATTTAGTCTGTTAGATTCTTCATGTTAGCCAATCTGATGGGAAAGATGTGGTACCTAAGAGTTGTTTTGATTTGCATTTCTCTAATCAATAGTGATTTAGAGCATTTTTTCATATGACTATAGATATCTTTAATTTCTTCCCCGAAAACTGCCTTTTCATATCCTTTGACCATTTATCATTTGGGGACAGGCAGTATTTTCTTAAGGAGAGAGTCAGATAAATGTGTAGGATGGAAGTAAGAAAGTAAAATCCTTCATTGAAGACTTCTTTTTTTTCCCCTTCTCGTGCCAGAAATAACATAACAAAGGAATCTTATTGATTAAAATGCAGTATAAAAATGACATTAAAAACACAGATTTCTGCAAAGCTCCGGTGCCCCTCCAGCATCTGCACCTCATCTGAAAGTCCTGGGTCATCATAAGGCCTGTTGGAAAGAGGCCAACGACGCAGATCATTTTAGCGAGTGACACTGCCAGAAATAAGGGCTTATGGTGGTGATATTTTTATCACTTGAATTCCATTGAATGCAAACACTGGGAAATGGTTTAGTCTCTTTGTTCCTGCGTTGTTGTTGGAATGCCTGCCATAGTTCAACTTAGAATGAGAGGCTAGAAAAAAGAGGCCCCTGTGGTCTGGAACACAAGATCACTTCTCAGCTGCAGTTCCTGGTTTTGTTGTCGTGTCAACACCAGCGTCTGTGTGGAGGATCCATTCAGAAAGAAAGTGCGTCTGAACAGCTCTGCTGGGCCGGAAGGGCAAGGGCCAAAGGGATCCAACCTGCTAAGTACACCTCAAACAGGGTCACCAATGCCTATGGCAGGGGATGATTCCTTGGAGAGAGAGGCTGATAAAGTTAGAGCATGATTAACAAATGTTTCTTGAGCTTGTGTCGTCACTGCCTCATTATGCTAGAGATGTGAGAAGTACAAAGAAATTGAAAACATGCCTCCTTCCTGCTTAACTAATTTACAATCTCATTTAATGGATAAAAACATGCACACACTGGGAGGTAGCATGGTTCCATGGATGGAGTTCTGCACTTGGAGTCAGGAATGCCTGAATTTGACTCCTGCCTCTGACCCTTTTTTAAATTATTTTTTTTTCAATGAGAAAACCTCAATTTTTTCTCCTTCCCTTCCCCTCCACCATTGGAAACAAAAAGAAAATTAAAAATCAAAACCCTGTAACAAATATGCATAGTCAAGCAAAACAGCTGCCCTCATTGTATCTAAAAATGTATGATTCTATGTCCTGAGTCCATCACTTCTCTGTCAGAAAGTGGATACTACTGCTACGTCATTGATCCCTTAGGATCATAACTGATCACTGAATTGATCAGAGTTCTTATAGCTTTCAAAATTGGTTGTTTTTATGTTGTTATTGTACGAATTGGTCAGCTGGTTCTGCTCATTTCACTCTGCATCAGTTCATACCAGTTTTCCTAGGTTTTTTGGAAATGATCCCTTTCATTATTTCTTATAGCACAATAACATTGCATGATATTAGTATACCCTAATTTGTTCAACTACTCCCCAATTGATGGGCCCCTCCTTAGTGTCCAGTTCTTTGCCACCGCAAAATGAGTTGCTATAAATATTTTTGTCCGTATGGATTATTTTCCTCTTTCTTTGATCTCTTTGGGGTATACTGTCTCTGACACTACTTATGCGACCCTGGGCAGGTCACTTAAGACTCTTAGTGTCCAAGCCTGGGCTTCTTAAACTGTGGGTCATGACCCTATTTAAGAAGTGCTAAAGCACTCACAAGTGGAAAAAGCTTAAGAAGTGCTGCTCTAGGCAACCTCTTTGAATATAAGTCTCACAGAAGGTGCTAACTTGCATTGGCAGAGGGACTTTGCTCATCCTGAAGTTCCCTATATCAATAATATCACAGATCTAATCCCTTTCTCTATTCCTGGTACCAACCTCACAGGCCTGTTGTAAGGATTAAATGAATTCCTAGACTTGAAGTGTTTTGTAAATTTCTGTACATAAGCTAGCTCTTACTATATGTGAATAAAAATTAGTAAAAAATAAAATTATTTTATTTAAATTAAATGCCTAATTTTGATAGAGTTTAAGTAAATTAATAAAAATTTAACAGTACAAAGCAGTATGAGATAAGGGGCCAAATGAGTCATGTAAACCAAAAAATAGGTTATAGGACTTCAGGGAGAGGATAGAAGGTGATCTGGGAAGATTTCACAGAGCTAACGGATTTGAGATTGATTTCAAAGGACGGGTGGGACCAAAATAATCGGAGCATCATATGAACGTTTGGAAACCTCTCTCATTTAATTTCTTAATGAGAAGAGGCTGAAGCCTTTTGAGGTCACAACCTTTTTGAGATCCCAACCTTTAAAATGAATTATGATATTTGGAAAGCATGCCGCCTGTCAGCTCCTTGACTGATTGGGACTAGAGAACCCTGCAGCTAACCATGTGTGTGTCTGCCTGCCTGTCCATGTTCTCAGCTAATTCCAGGTGCAGAATCTCAGCAGCCAGTTTCTGGGAGCTCCCAATCTGAAGAGGACCGATCTAAGTCAGCACCCACGTCCCCTTGTGATCAAGGTGAGCAGCTGTGATGTTCTTCCCTCAATTTCAAATTGTACTTTTGGGGAGCTGGCTCTTTCTCATCCTTTTTTAAAAAGGTGCTTGGCATGTATAGTAGGTTCTCATTAAGTGCTGGATTTAATTGAATGTGATTTGGAAACCTAAGCCCTATTT
The DNA here is from genome assembly GCA_028646595.1 of Phalanger gymnotis. Classification (NCBI taxonomy): domain Eukaryota; kingdom Metazoa; phylum Chordata; class Mammalia; order Diprotodontia; family Phalangeridae; genus Phalanger; species Phalanger gymnotis. The sequence goes on along the minus strand of CM053625.1, from coordinate 277,133,728 downwards.
CCTCAAAGAAAGAAAGCTTGGGTTAGAATGACTCACATTTTGAGGCAGGTCTCCACATTCCGTTTTCTCATGCAATCATTCAACAGATATTTCTGAGGGCCTACTGTGTGTAAGGCATTGAATTATTAAGCTCCGCCTTAGTGCCTTTTCTGAAGTTCTTCTGTGCCAGTATACAGAAGCAAAACCTCCTTCAGGTTTATGGTTCTTTTCTTTCCCTTTCTCCTTTTTCTTCTCCCATGACCAGTAGGCTATGAGATACAGCCACTTTGCCAGTCAGTGACCCTTTCTCCCAACATCTGTATCTGCCTTCTACCAACCTTCCTATGTCTTGGCACCTCCTCATCACCAGGCCGTTGTATTCCTTCTCATTGCAACTGGCTCTTTACCTTGGAATCAGGATTGGAATAAGCTGAGGATGGAGGGAGCTGGAGAATCATGTATCTGAGTACTTTCAGTGCGTACAGTGATTAGTGGATGGTTATGGGGACAATGCTGGGATAGGATGGAGAGAGGTTAGCTTTAATCTTGATTTGCTATCAAAACTTAGCCTGGAATTCAAAGAAGATTATAGGCTTTTGAGATGGAATGGACTATCAAGTTTGCCTCCTCCCCCATATTTTGGCTGGGGAACTGAGACCAGGGAGGTTAAATGATCTGCTTACCTATATAGTAAGAAATGAACCAGAATATGAACCCAAGTCTTCTGACTCCATGTTTAGTGTTCTTTCATTTCCCTTCCACTCTTCTAGTTTTTAAATTTATGAGGACTTCACTTATCCTGGGAAAATATCAGAATGCTAATAAGGTTTCAGTGGGCCTGGGAGTGTTAAAGAAATGTCACAGAAGTGCCATTTATTCATTCATCCAATTTATTCAACCAAGTGCCTACTGTGTGGCAAGCTCTGGGTAGAGTGTTAGAGGCTACAATCTCTGCCCTCCTAGAGCTTGAGAGAAGTGTGTGCTTTTCTGGTAACATTAACAGTAACATTCCCTTTTTTGTCTTTTTCAATCACTGTCCTTTGTTTCTCTTCATGTTAGGCAAGCAGGGCTCCTGTTATACAGATGGGGAAGCTAGAACCCAGAGAGGTGAAGGGACATAGGGTCACACATTGAGTTAGTGGTGGTGGTGAGATTAGAACCCTAACCTCCTGGCTCAGTGCAGCCTAACCTCGAGATAGATCCTATTAAGGTGATTATGTATAGCCTTACCTTAGCTTCTAACAAGGAACTAATTTCACTTCAGGGTCAGTTTGCTAACCATAAGGAAATGAATTAGTTCTTCCTTCAATGCTGAGGAATGCTGGGGATCGAGTGCCTTGAAAGACTGAAGATAATCTTTAATTTAATAAATACTATACCCGAGGCTTTGGAATGAATGGGAGTGATCTCTGGAACTATGTGGATGTTACCATATGACCTATATAAGATGCCCCCAAGAGAAGCCTCAGGGTATATTGGAGAGATGGCATGATTTAGAAGACCTGGGTTGAGACAGCCACTTTGCTGCTTATGATCTCTGGAGCCATCAGCAGATTACTTCACCTTGATAAATAAAGAGATTGGACCAGTTCTAAAGCTTTATTTATGTCACAGATGCCATTGGCAGTCTAATAAAGCATAAGGAATCCGCAGAATAATGTTTCTAAATGCATAAAATAATGTACGTAATATTACAAAGGAAACCCACAATTTTGAAATACAGTTATCAAAATGTTTTTTAAGAAATTAGTTCATAAGCCTGTAGGTTAGCAACCCCTGGGGCCTGATAATTTCTAAGGTCCCTGCAACTCTAAATCTATGGTCCTATGAAAAAATTCACTTCTGATTGTTAGGGAGTGTTTTGGGAAGGGAAGTGTTCGGGGGTAGGTAGGAGTTAGGAGACTTGGTTGTGAGGACTCAACTAATTTACTACATGACCTTTGATGAGTTACTTTGGTTTTGAGCCTCAGTTTCTTCATCTGTCAAGTAAAGATATTGATACCTACCTCTCACATGGTTAACATGAAGATAGAGAAGAAAAAGAAATGGGAAATCACTTTGAATAATAAAAAGCAGCATTTTATTTGCTGGTCATTGATATAGAACATGCGGAAGGCATGTTTTCCGTGAACTCTCAAGGCATTTTGAGGAAATAGCCCATCAGCTCCATGTCTTTTTATTTTAAATCAATGAAACATTCCCTTCCAAAAGCTATTCAAATTTCACTATTTAAAACTGGGCTTGTTGCATGTATTCTCTGGGAGTTTTTCTTTCTGGGACTTGCTTTTGTATGACAGTAAGCAGATTAACCCAGATTCATTTTGAGACAGGAAGCTGTGGATTCAAGGAGGGCTGCCACTTCAATGAGAGGCATCCACACTACAGCCCAAGGGTACCAGAAGCATCATAGTTTAGTGGAAGAGCCTTGGATTTTAGTTAGAATACCTGGGTTTGAAGCCCAGCTGAGTCACTTAGAGCTGTGTAACCTTGGGAAAGTCACACCTCCTCTGGGCTTTGGTTTCCTCATCTTTAAAATGGGGGAATTGGACTAGATAACCCTTTAGCTCCCTTCTGATTCTTTTATGCTATAACCTATACTTGTAGAAGCAATTTCAAAACCAGAATTCTGATATATCTGTGTAGGCACATCCCGATTCCTTCAGTAGACTTCCAAAATCTGATTTCCAAAGCAGCAGGATAAATTCTAGGGGAAGAACAAACAAACAAACACACACACACACACACACACACACACACACATTTGGGCCTTTGGATGAAAAGTCACAGATCTGTTAACCTGAGGGGTGTCTTGTAAAAGCAAAACCTTACCTTGATCCCAGAGGGTTAATAATTCTATGTACCCCTTCCTGTAATCCTATTTATTCATAGACATATTTTGAAATCAGATTATGCTGAAGATGTCCATTCCAGCACAGTCTAGTGTGTGCCTTTGGTTAACGAGTAGCTAACCATGATAAAGCTTCTTCAAATATAAAAGGTCAAAGGATTAACTAGTGTTATCATAACACATATAATATACGTCACATACTCAGAGAGAAAAAGACAATTTGTTCTTACAAAATCTCAATGTGTGGAAGGATTCCTACCATGTTTGAGATAATCATCCATATGTTCATACGTACTGGGGATGATCCTATCGTCAGTCATAAGTCACTGCTCCTCTTCCTAAGAAGTCCTTCTTGCTAAATAGGTAATTGGGACAAATCCAAGAACAAAGCAAAGCAAAGTCATTAAGGTGAGACCTCTTTGAAAATAGGGCTATCAGCTGTGATTTGCTGTTCTTAGTTAGTAGTCATGGTCATTCTTGTCACTATTTTTAGGTCCTAGACCAGGAACTGCCAAGCTTGTTATTGCCAGCGTGTCGCAGGGCTCCGAGGTCTAATTAGAGCCTCATCTTGTCTCCTGTATAGGGTACTGGGCCAGGCCCTGTATGAAATGTGCTACTGTCCGGCGCCCCTGTGTGTTATGAACCTAGGATCTAAAGTAAATTGATACATGGAACACTTTGGGCCCTATGGCATTCTTTGAGGAGAGGGTAGAGGTAGAGACCTCTTGGGGTAAGGAGGGGAGGAAGTTAAAGAGCTTGAACATTAGAAGGGCAAGGAGGCCTGTGCAGTTGTCTGCTTAATTCTATGATTTGTTACCCTTGTTTTCAGAAATCAAAGAACTTGAAAACAACATTAGGAAGGCCTTGTCATTTGACAATCGAGGGGAGGAACACCGGGCAGCGTCATCAACAGATGGTCAGCTGGCCAGCCCTGGAGAGAATGGCGAGGTCCGGCAGAGCCAGACAAAGCGGATGGGCCTAGAAGAGTTCAACTTCATCAAGGTGCTAGGCAAAGGAAGCTTTGGCAAGGTGTGTGGTGTCAGTGGTTCCTGTGATTTTGCTTAACCAGGTGTTCAACTTAGTTCAACAAGCATTTATTAAAGGCTCACTGTATTCAAGGCATTATTGTCTCATTTATGCTCTCTAATGCTGGCTTGTCCTGTGAAGTTTCCCTCCCATTATAGCCAGCTGCATAACCTTAGTCATGTCATTTAAACACTTAATCTGCAAAATGAGGAAATTAGCACTTTCTCTTTACCCTTAAAGTTTTTTGTTTTGTGTTTGTGCTTTCTGTTTGTCTGTTTTAGTAATGGCCAAATGAGGTAAATGATATAAAAACATTTTGGAAATTTAAAGTATGTACATATACACACACACATACATATGCACATATGCAATTACACATACATATGTACCCATAAATATACACATATACATACGTGTGTGTGTCCTTCTCCTGTATTTCCTCCTCCTTTCCTATGTACTATTCTTCTTTCCTCCTTCTTCCTTTCACCAGTGGTCAGTTTGAGGTCTTGCTTTTAATTCATTACAAAGTCTTTGTAAATGTTCCCTGTGAACTTTATGATTTTCTCTTATGTAGGTCTACCTGAACAAGCCCAGCACAATGTCAGACTCATTTTGTCCACATCAGAGAATATATAGTGCCCATTTTTTCCCCTCTGTCCATGTTGGGCTCTGGCCCGAGTACTGTATGAAGCATGTTAACAGGGTGAGGTCCCTATCCTTTATGAGCCTGCAGTCTAAAGTAAATCTAAAAATAGTCTAATTTATAAGGGAAATAGAGTTTGCCACTCACTTTCAGCACTTCTCTGTTCTTATGGCAGGGATACTAATAACCAAAAGATCTTAGAGGAAGGAGAAGAATGCTTCCCATGTGTTGGATAGATACTCTACGGAGGATTAATGGAAAGACATGAGCAAGAATCCAATAGGCATGTAGAAGGATCTGCAACAGGGGATGGATTACTCACATAGATGAGATCACGGGGCCATCCAAAGCAATAAAGCAGTGTCCTCTGGCTTGGGCTTTCCCTGATCTTCTCATGTTTGGCACCTCCCAAGTGTATGAACACAATAGGTGATAAGGATGCAATGTCCCATTTGCATAAGACAATTTATGATAATGTAGCAATCCTCATAATGGTCATATATGTACATATAGATATAGATAGTTAGACAGATAGATACATAGATAGATAGATATTACTGCTCATTTTAGATGGGATAGATAGAGAGCCTAAGAAATAGGTCAAGGTTTGAACTCCAACCCTTGACCTCCTTTATAACCTCACCCCTGGGCCTAATCTGGGCATTGTGTACCTCACTAAACCAAGGACTGCACAGGGAGCTAATGGAAACTGACCATTCAGAAATCTAAAGAACAGGGACTGGATGCTCTGGAGACAAGCAGACTAGCCCTGACAGATCAAGGGGAAACATGTTATGGCAAGTCCTGGACACTTGAAAGTCCTCATAAGTAGGTCAGCTGGGTTTCTTGACATATGGCCCTGTTCCATGTCTCTCCCACTGACCACCTCAAAGAGAATGAATGTGTGCGATTGCTCCAGGGCACTTGGGGTTATTTTTCCAGGTCCCTTACCTCCCTCTATCTGACCCTGAAATCTCAGGGGCAGGGCCGGAATGGGAACCTTCACCTCACTAGATGGTAATTCCTGAAGTAGCTGCATTCTTTAGATAGGTTAAAGACCTGCACCACAGTACTGCGGCCAGGCTCAACTCCATTCAGTGAGAACCTTGCCAGAAATTGGACTTAATATTCCTCATGTGAAGCACGTGATACCAGCACTGTGAGAGGAAAATTAGACAATTTGGAGTTTCCATGTAGTAAAGTCAGAATGTGTGTCTTAACCATGTAAGTCTATTGCCTATATTTTTAGGGGAAAAAACCACACAGCTCAAGCTTAAGCCAGTTTTACACAGAATGTGGGTTATGTGTAGGTGATCACAAGTCTTTAGGCTGGCATCATGAATCCCCTAATTAGGTTTTTAAGTTGCTGGATTCAATTGAATAAGAGCCATGGAATTTCATGATTCAAATGGGAATAAAAAGAACCTCTTGTAGAAAAGCAGTATGATGTAGTGGGAAGAGGCTAAGACTTGGAGGCTTAGATTCAGATCCTTATGCTCACTAGCTGTTTGACCTTTTGCAAATCACTTAACCTTTCTGAGCCTTCATTTTCTCATCTGTCAAATATAGAAAATAATCTTTGCATTACCAATCTTACAGAGTCGTGGTGAAGAAAGTGTTTTGTAAACAGTGTGGGACTATGTAAATGTGAATTAGATAAATAAAATTAATATAATGAGTTTTTGCATATATGCTAAAATGTTGCTATTTACAAAGAAATAGGTCTTTAAGTCACTTATCATTGGCTGATGTGGGTTTTTTCCTGGGTGTCTGGGTATAGGAATAATTAACACAAATATTTTGCTTGGTTTTAGGTCATGCTAGCAGAGCTCAAGGGCAAAGATGAGGTGTATGCTGTGAAGGTCTTAAAGAAAGATGTCATTCTTCAGGACGATGATGTCGATTGCACCATGACAGAAAAGAGGATTCTAGCCCTTGCACGAAAACACCCCTACCTAACACAACTCTACTGCTGCTTCCAGACTAAGGTAGGGTGGATCAGTAAGCTGTCTGACCGTCTCCTTGGAGGGGATGGGATACCAGAATGGTGAATTTCAGGTGAAAAAGCATTTAAAGTATCACAATGTACTCTGTCTACAAAGAATTTATGAGCACGGTAGGTTTCTTCCTTCGAAAAACCAGTGTAATCTTGGACAGACTTTTTCTCTTAGAGCAGAGTTCATCTAATTAGCTGAGTGGGAAAGCAGGGATCCTGGCAACAGTTAAACTCCCTTGTGGTAGAACTGGGCCATGCCATGTGGCCTAATTCCTGGTTTAATGGAAGGTACATTGGGTTAGGATGAAGATGACCAAAGATGTAGTCCCAGCATTGCTCTTGGCTTACTTTGTGACCCTAGAGAAGTTCATGAGCCTCCTTAGGCCACAGTTTCTTCACTAGTCTGGCAAAGATTTCAGTAAACCTACCCAACTTATTTCCCCATGTAATGAAGAACAGCTCAAAGAAGTGAAAACATTTTGTAAATGATAATATTAATACGTTATAATTGAAGCATTATTCAATGCTATAACATGTTGGAGGCCAGATACCAGAAGATGGCAGTAAAGAAGCAAAGATATTATGGACTGATCGGCCATACAAGCTGTAGTAGAAAATGAAAATTTCAAACTCTTAGAACTTTTTTCTGTTCAGCTCAAGGGTGAGATCGAGATTTGGTAAATGGTTGGAAAAGCACTAAATTGGGAGTTGAGACACTTGGGTTCTAGTTCCTATTCTGCTACTAGCTAGTAAACTAGTTGTGTGCATTTGGCCAAATCCTTTAATCTCCCCAATGCTCATTTTCTTTGTGTGCAAAACAGTGGGTTGTATAGTTCACATTGATTTTAGCTTGTCCTCCATATGTCTCTAGTGATGGGAATGGATAAGTGGGGTGTGAGGGAAATAGCTGCCACCATGGCAGCAAGAACTTTGTCTAACTCTGGTATGGCTGGGGTTCTCAGGAGACCCAATGTGTAACTGGAAATTGATTTTGAATGTAGAATTGTGTTGGATGCCCCTTGCTGTATTTATGAAAGAAAAGAAGCAAAACCAACATGGAGATCAAGGGACCTTCTTCTGTCCCCCTGTGTATCACACTTTCCCATCTTGTATTGACATCTGTGGTAGATTTCTACCAGTCCATTCACAACCACCCCTCACCTTTCCAAAGCTATCGAAAAACATCTTTCCACCACCCATTTCATACCGCTACTAAACTATAAGTGTACAGATGGACTTTACTTCACGTAACACACACACAGTCCTGAAAAGTTGCAAGCAGTAACATTCTTCTAAAGTGAATCATTTTTTGAAATGTACTAAGCTAGCTTAAAAGTATAAAGTAGATTAAAAGAACCCCATGATGAAAACTTTTATAAAGCAAATAATCACCATATAATTAATCCCTTTTTGAGTAAATAGGAATTTTCTTATCATAGCCATCAGTCAGCAATGGCATAGAAAGAACAGTAGATTTGGAGCCGGGGGGACAGAGAGATATAGGAGAAAAGGCACAAGGTTTGAATCAGAAGACCTGGGCTAGCTCTGCTTTTTACTGTCTGTTTTACCTTGGGCAAATCCCTTATTTACTCTAGGCATCAATTTCCTCTTCTGTGAATCAGAGTTGGATTTGACAGCTTCTAACAACCTTTTAGCTTTTAAGTCTTGTGAATGCTATTTACTGAGTTCCCTGCTTTTTGCCCAGCACTCTGGAATTCCAAGGGAAGAAGAAGACTAAGTCCTTTCCACTGAACATATAGTCTAGGACAGAGGTGCCATGCAACTTTCTCCAGTGCCAGGCCTAAACCAGATTAAAATGTAATTGGGAAATGTTTAGCAAAATGAATGAAAAAAAAATACAGTGCAACATAGATAATGTAAATTTATGCTTTTCCAAGTTAATAGGTTGCATTCAGGGATTTGAGTTTGACACCAGTAGTCTGAGGGACCGAGGAGATAAAAACAGTATAAATGTCACCTAGGTGGCTCAATGGATAGAGCTCCGGGCATAGAGTCAGGAAGATTTGAGTTCAAATCCACCTTCAGACATTTACTAGCTGCAATACCCTGGGCAAGTCACATAACCTTTGTTTGCCTCAGTTTCCTTATCTTTAAAATGGGGAGAATAATAGCAACTACCTCCCAGGGTTGTTATGAGGATCAAAGGAGATAATCACTGTAAAGCACTTGGCATAGAGACGGGCACATTGTAAGTGCTACATAAGTGTTAGCTATTATCATCATCATTATTATTAAATGGAATAGGCAGGCCCTAGGAGGAAGCTCTCCTGGACAGTCACTGAATTCCTTAGACAAGGTAGGAAGTCCTGATGAGATCTTTGTTTTGTCACTGACTCAGGTTAGTTCCAACAACTGAGTTTGTAATACCCTTAGCTTTGGCCTTTGATGGAGGTTCAGCAGAAATGAGAAGGGGCCTATACACACACACACACACACACACACACACACACACACACACATATAATCTCAGACTCATTTCTATGGAGAGACACCTTTGTATCCATGGGCCCTTCTGGGGAACCACGTGACCACAGGAATGACAGCAAACGGGGACAGGAGTGAGGCAGTAAGATACTTCTGGGCCAAGCTGAGATATGTAAGAATGTGGGCAAAGAGCAAGACAGCGGCAGGGTCAGAGAAGTCCCTGGTCCAAGCCAAAGATTGGCTTCAAGCTAGGACCTGTGGGAACCAGAAGAAGCAGTGAAACCCTGAGCCAGGATGAGGAATATACCTGAACTTCTCCCATCAGTGGTATAGTGAATCATGTGGACTGTGCAGGTCCAGTGGCAGTGGTGATGGTGGTGAGAGAGATTGACTGCAGACCTAAGTGCTTACCTTTTGGGAGAGGGTTTTTTTTTTAACTTTTTTAAAATTATTTAATATATTTAGTTTTCATCATTGATTTTCACAGGAGTCTGAATTACAAATTTTCTCCCCATTTCTACCCTTCCCCCCACTCCAAGATGGCATGTATTCTGGTTGTCCTGTTTCCCAGTCAGCCCTCCCTTCTGTTACCCCACTCCCCTCCCATCTCCTTTTCCCTTTCTTGGAGGGCAAGATAAATTTCTATGCCTCATTGCCTGTGTATCTTATTTTATAGTTGTATGCAAAAACTTTTTTGTTTCTATTTTTGAACATCTATTTTTTAAAACTTTGAGTTCCAAATTCTCTCCCCTCTTCCCTTCCCACCCACCCTCCCTAAGAAGTCAAGCAATTCAACATGGGCCACATGAGTTTCATTATATATAACCCTTCCACAATACTCATGTTGTGAAAGACTAACTGTATTTTGCTTTTTCCTAA
>CM053625.1:277087009-277123412 GCA_028646595.1 Phalanger gymnotis | reverse complement strand
GTCAGTGGTTTTTCCAATGAGATATTTCACATTGTCTTCCATTTTTTCATTCCTTTGGTTCTGTTTAATAATATCTTGATTTCTCATCAAGTCACTAGCTTCCACTTGCTCCAATCTAATTTTTAAGCTAGTATTTTCTTCAGTGGTCTTTTGGACCTCCTTTTCCATTTGGCTAATTCTGCCTTTCAAGGCATTCCTCTCCTCATTGGTTTTTTGGAGCTCTTTGGCCATTTGAGTTATTTTTTTAAGGTGTTGTTATCTTCAGTATATTTTTCGGTATATTTTTGGGTCTCCTTTAGCAAGTCATTGACTTGTTTTTCATGGTTTTCTCTCATTCTTCTCATTTCTCTTCCCAATTTTTCCTCTACTTCTCTAACTTGCTTTTCCAAATCCTTTTTGAGGTCTTCCATGGCCTGAGACCAGTTCATGTTTTTCTTGGAGGCTTTTGTTGTAGGCTCTTTGACTTTGTTGACTTCTTCTGGCTGTATGTTTTGGTCTTCTTTGTCACCAAAGAAGGATTCCAGAGTCTGAGACTGAATCTGGGTGCATTTTTGCTGCCTGGCCCTGTTCCCAGCCAACTCACTTGACCCTTGAGTTTTTCAGCGGGATATTACTGCTTGTAGACTAAAGAGTTCTATGTTCCAAGCCTGGGGGGATTCGCCAGTTCTGCCACACCAGCACTCCTTCTTCCCCAAGAACCCCCAACCCAGATTGGACTTAGATCTTCAGCAGGCTCTTCACTCCTGCTCTGATCCACCACTTAATTCCTCCCACCACCTGGGCCTGGGGCCAGAAGCAACTGCAGATGTAGTTCTAAAGCTGCCCCCAGGGCAGTGGCCTAACAGCAAACTCTATCCCAGTCCTCAGCAGCTTCTCCCACTAACCTACTCTGTTGTCCTTGGTGTTTGTGGGTTGAGAAGTCTGGTAACTGCCGCAGCTCACTGATTCAGGGTGCTAGGGCACGCTCCGCCTGGCTCCTGGTCTGGTTGGTCTGCGCCGCCCACTCTGGGCTCAACTCCGCTCCCCTCAGGTCCCAGCTCCGTGCGGGATAGACCTTACCCAGAGACCATCCAGGCTGTCCTGGGCTAGAGCCCTGCTTCCCTCTGCTGTTCTGCAGTTCTAGAATTGGTTCAGAGCCATTTTTTATAGGTTTTTGGAGGGACTTGGTAGGGAGCTCACACTAGTCTCTGCTTTCCAGCTGCCATCTTGGCTCCCTGGGAGAGGGGTTTTAAATATCCCTGGGTTAGTGCTTTAAGTCTGGAGAGGTGCACAGGCCCGCCATATGGGCTCAGGTACGAGTCTTTGCATTTATTAGTCATGTGAAATATATCTATATTTGGTGCTCAGTTAGCCTGAGCTCTTGAAAGGGAGCTCAGGGTCCTTTTCTTAGTCTTGTACAACCCTGAACAATGATGTTCTCCCTTAGAGGGGCCAGACATGAGCCTATTTTTGATGGTACGAAGAGCTACCTGGGTATGGATAAACATGAGTTGAATTCGGATGTTCTGTGGGAAAATTCCAGGTGGGGGCTTAAGCTAAAGAGGTTGGTTGGTCCTGGAGGTGGGCCAGATTTGCATTTCTTCCTCTACTTGGAAAGTTTGTCCTTATCTACATTTGTTTAAATCCTTCCCTTCCTCTAAGCAAAAGTGCAGGTATCAGCTCCAAAGCTAAACCTCTCTTACCTGGTAACCTAAACAGGAAATTTCAGATTCCCTGACAGAATTATCTCTATAATTTGGGATCGTGCTCAATACCTTACCCCCTTCTCAAACTTTATTGCAATATTTAGCCTCATCTTTCTCTTGGCCTTTGGGTATTTATTTCTATATAGAGGGTATGCACTAGATAGTAAGCTCCTTGAGGGCAGGGATATTTGTTTATTTTTTGTGTCTCTGAGGACCGGCTTAGTCCCTTCCACATAATAGGCACTGAGTAAATGTTATTTTTTTTTTAATCGAATGTCTGTTTTTGTTTAATCATTTCAGTCATATCCAACTGTTTGTGACCCCTTTTGGGGTTTTCTTGGCAAAGATACTGGAGGGGTTTGCTGTTTTCTTCTCCAATTCATTTTACAGATGAGGAAACAGAGGTAAACAGGGTCAAGTGACTCACCCAGGGTCACACAGCTAGTGCCTGAGGTTGGATCTGAACTCAGGTGTTCCTGACTCCAGGCCTGGCAATCTATCCACTGTGTCACCTAGCTGCCCTGACATTTACATTTATAAAAATGACATTTATGAGGCATTCATTTTCAAATATTTGAAAGACTACCAAAAATTTGTAAGAGGAGGTTTGAGGTTTTTTTTTGTTTGTTTTTTGTTTTTTTGTTTTACTTTAAATGTTGCTTTATTCAAGAACTTTGTACAACACTGGGTAATAGAAAGAACATTAGACCTAGGATCAAAAGGCCTGGGATCGAATCCTGGTTCTATATGAGCATACTGCCTATGTGACAATAAGGTACATCGTGTCAGTTCTCTGAACCTGTTTCCTTATTTGTAGAATGGGTATTGAGAGTGAAATTTGCCTTACTAAGTGACCCTCACAGGGTCATGAGGAAAGCACATAAAAATGAGGATTTTGCTATTCTCATTGTAAATACAAGTGAGGCAGATATTTAGTGAGAACTAAAAATAAACCAGTTTAATAGTGAAAAGTGAAACTGGGTAACTCCTTGGATATATTGTGGAAGGATGAATTTGTGCCTCAGATCCTAAAATGAACTAGATGACTTTGTAACTCCAAGACTGTTTTACTTTCTGAGTACATTGAACCAAAGGGTCAGTAGTGTAGTTCAAATAGTTAATAAGCAAGAACTTCACATGATACAGAATGAGACATATATTTTAGATGAGACTAACACGGGAATGTGTTTTGCTTGATTATTCATATTTGTTACAAGGTTTTGTTTTTGTTTTCTTTTTCTCTGGGGAGAGGTTGGAGGGAGAGAAGAGAGATTTTTGTTAATTGAAAAACATAAAATTTAATTTAAAAAACTTTAAAAAATTCTAAAGGAGCTAAGAAAAAAGAGAGAGTGTGTGTGTGGGGGGTGGGGTGAGAGTTTAGTCAGGGAAGATTTCAGAGAAGGCAGGCCTTGAAGAATGAATGATATTCGTGCAGACAAAGAAGATGGGGTGGGGAGACATTCTAAGAGGAACAGGGTGGGGGAGGGAGGAGAAGAAGACCTTATTCTCCTGGCTACACCTTACTACTCTTGGACTCACATTTCCTCTGCCAAGTATGTACCTTTCCCACCATGAACCTGATTTTGACTTGGATGATTTGACATCTCATTAAGGAAAGCAAACATTTACTTTCAATCCTATTAAGATTTCTTTCACTCTTGTTTGTTTATCACACATAAGGCAATAATCATGTTAAGTACAGATTTAATTATTTTGGAGGGATTATTTTTATTTAGAAATGTAGGAATAAATGTCACCTAGGAAAACATTCCTTTGAGAATTCCCCTCCCCATTGCATAAGTCTGGGTGCTGAGAAGAAGCTTTTGACTGTGTTTGGTGAACCCAGGTCCCTGGCTAAGTTTCAAAGGGATCAGGTGTGGGACCCTGCTCTTTGCTCCTCCAAGAGTCTTGGAGTTCAATTATATAAGCCCGTTGACATTGGCCTGGAGGACGGGTGTTAGGTTTTGTTCCTGTAAGTCACCAGATGACCATGAAAAAGGGGAATCCGTTTGTGAGGAAGACTAGTTAAGCTCCAATCTCCCCTCAGGGTCAGGAGAAACCAAATGAAATATCACTGATTTTTCCAGCGCTGATAGACATGGGTGATGATCACAGTGGCAATAAAAACCCAGTGTATGTGGGTTCCTGTGCTCTGCCTACATGTTAAGAACTAAGACCACAGAAAGAAATGTAGTTCCTGCCCTCTAGGAGCTTAAAATCTATCTTTGGGAAGAAAGCATGAACATATATGAATCAGAGAGGAATATAAGACAATCTCTGTGTCCAAGTCATCTAGTAAATTATTATTTATTAATTGCCTGCTAAATGCCAGGCACTGTGCTGGCCCCTGGGGATACAAAGAGAAAAAAAAAGCCCTTAATAAGGGAACCCAACATGTTCTATAAAGACTTGGGATGTCTGGTATTAGGAACTCCCAAATGAGGTATCTCTTCAATGAATGCATGTTGGCACTTTCTTTGTAACTTGTAATCTTAAGAGTTGCCTCAGTTGCAGAAAAGTTAAGGGACATGGACAGAGTCACATAGCCATAGATGTGTCAGAAGTGAGGGCCGAACTCAGGTTTTCCTAGTGCCCAAGCCAGTGTTCTTTGTCACACCTATCCCATGTGCCTATATAGACATGTACAAAAGACAAATACAAAAATACAATGATTTTGGGAAAGAAGGTATAATATATACCAAATGCATGGCATACACACACATATTATATATCTAAATATCTGTTATATATACACACCGTGGTGAACCCAGCTCTATATGTTTCTATGTGTTTTTCTCTCACTAATATAATATAATGTTATTTTTTATACCAGAGCTCAGGAAAGGGAGAGAGACAGATAAATCTATCTCTCCTTTCTGAGTGTGTATATAGAGATGTAGATATGTACATATAGCTACATATACATGTATGTATGTATGTGAAGATATACATACATACACATACAACTGTGTATATATACACACATACATATGCAAGTTGTTAATTTATATAGATGTATGTGTACATAGATATCTCTATACACATCTCTTCATATACATCTCTATATCTATACCTATATCTACATCTACATCTTCAAATCCCAGATAGGACCTGAGCTGAGTCTTGTCAGTTTTAGGTAGCTCTAAGGGATTGGAGGCATCTGGAAACTCAGAAATTGTCTCTCAACCTAATTTGAATAATTTATTTCAAGTTCTTTACCCACTGAGTTTTCCAAGAAGCAAACTGTAGTGGGAGATGGGATTCCCCACCTCTTTGCAGTTTCCCAGATCACTTCTTCCCAGAAAATTATAAGGAGGGAATGGAAGGAGAGAGATCAAGAGAAGGAAGGAGAGTCAGAGAAGAAGGAGATTCTACCCATAGAATCATTAGATCCTGAATAGCTGAGAGAGACCTGTGTTGAACAACTGGACACAGCTTTAAAAAATGTCAATAATCATTGATTTAGAGCAAGAAGAAAACCTAGAGGTCATCTAGTCCACTTCCTCCTTGCTTCCTTCTTCTACAGATGAGGAAACCGCGACCCAGAGAGGTTAAATGACTTGCCCCAATGCCCCCACAGGTCTAAGTAGTGGAGGTGGCGTTCGGCCCCTCTGACTCCAGATGCCTACTTTTTCCTCATTTTTTTCACGTTCTTATGTTTCAGAATTTTTGAGCACCCATGTGTGCACCCGGCCTCAGGTCTTTGTGGGAAAGTAGGAAGAATGATAAAAAGTAGTGCAGAAGAGATACTATGACTTCAGTAAGGAGTCACTTGTCTCTTGGTTCCCTTTCCTTTATCTTCTTCCTGGGGGAAACAGATTATGGATGTAGTGAGTCTGTTTTTGTTGTTATAGGAAATTCAATTCTCAGACATATTTAGAGTAATTCACAGCTTGTGTCTTGGGACCTCATGGATGCAATCCCAACCAAATGGATCCCACAAAACTTGCCATAAATAAATACACTCATGCTTTTTTTTTTAAAAATCTGTAATTGCGACTGCAATGGGATTTTGCTCCCAAGTTGTTGAGATTTTTATTTGGAGGGGGGTACAATTTCCTGGTAGGGCTATACAGTTTAGATTCAACAGTTCTGAGGACCCAGCAAGGAAATGGAGAAGAAATCCCCAGTGATTCTCCCTTGGAAAGTTTCCCTCACTGCCATGGAGGGAAACATCAAATGGAAAAATCCTTAAAAAGCAGCAAGAATGATGTTTGAAACGAGTGGAGTTTCAGTGATCTTCTCTGTGCTGTGCTGCAGCGGGGGAGAAGTGATGATGGGGGAAAATTGTAGTTTCTATGAACTCTGCTGTTTATTTTGACTATTAGCTTTGAAGGACAGCAAATATGCTATCTATAAAAACGCACACACTCCACCAATCAGCTGTATGGATGGTCCCATTGCTCGATTTGGGGGAATTTTCGTTTTAATCTGTATTTGTATGTTTTTGTTTTGAGAGATGAATATTTCAGGTTAGGTCCCAGAATCGTATATCAAAGTGCTGCTTTGATGCCTCATTGAGGCATGGAGGCATGCCTTCTCAAGTACAGTACCAGGGAATCAGGAATTTCTTCTCATTTGGGATGGCATTGAAGATGGGTGAGCCCAGCGTCAACCGTGCATGTTTCTTAGCAAAGATTGGCCACCAAGCCGTGCGTTTTCTTTTTGAGTCTACCATGACCATGACGACTGTCTATTGAGATGTAAAGTGGATGTGAGCTGTGTGAGTCAATAGTAGTGAGGATGAGGACAACAGCTGGCATTTATATGAGTTATCTCATTTGATCCTCACAACAACCCTGCAAAAGAGGGTTATTATTATCCCTGTTTTTAATCCTCATTATTATCCCCATTTTACAGATGAGAAAACTGAGGCACAGACAGGTTAAGGGATTCACATAGCTAATGAGTGTCTGAGGCAAGATTTGAACTCAGGTCTCCCTGACTCCTAGTCCAGCACTCTCTCCTCTAAGCCATCTAACTTCCCATGTCATGAGAGAGTGACAGTCCTAATGCAATCACAAATGCTGGGAATTCACTTAAGTTGGATTAAAGAAGGTTTTTCTTTCAATTCATTTCAATACAATTTGGCAAGCATCTATTAAGCACTGACTGTGTACCAGGCACTACAACAGGAGCAAAAAAGTCTGTGTCCTTAAAGAGCTACCATTCTGCTGAAAGGAAACAAGATGTATACAGATAAGTAAAAGCCAGATACATGGTGTCTAAGTCTTACTGCAGTTTTAAACTACTGTATAAATGTGAAATAAATGCTAAGTAATTACAGGAGGCAAGAGTGGAGCATTCATAACTGGGAAAATCACAAAAAGTTTTCTCACAGGAAGTGGTATTTGTGTTAAGTCTCAAAGGGAGCCAATGCTTTGAAGAGATGAAGGTGAGGCGGGAGAGCGTTCCTGGTATAGAGGATTGCCAGTACAAAAGCATGGTGGTGGGAGATTGATTGTTGTGTTTGGAGATCTACAAGTAGGCCAGTTTGGCTGGTGGATAGAGAGTGTAGAGGGGGAATAATGTGAAATAAGTCTGGAAAGAGAATTTAGAGCCAGATTGTGAAAGGCTTTAGATATCAAAAAGAAGTATTTCTATTTTATCTTTAAGGCAATTGGAAGTCACTGAAATTTCTTGAGCTAGACTGACATAGACCTATGCTTTAGAAACATCAGTCTGATAGCTGGGGAGATAGTTGGGAGTTTGAGTAGTTGAAGAACAGAAAGACTGGACTCCAGCCAGAGAGCCCAATTAGGAAGCTATTGCAGTTGTCCAAGAAATGATAATAAAGGCCTGAATTAGTGGGGGATGGCCGTGTGAGTAGAGAGAAGGAAATTTCACAACCTTCATAGAAAGAAAACTGTAGTGGAATAATTGGAAGAACAGTGGGACTTGATTCAGGTCCTGGGTTCTGATCTTGACTCTGCCGCTTAGTACCTATGGGACCCTAGTTGACTTTCTACAGATCTCAGTTTCCTTATCTGTAAAATGTGGTGGTTGGACTAGCTCAATCAATCAGAAAGCATTTGTTAAGTACTTACTATGTTTCCAGACACTGCTATGCATTAAAATTGTAAATCTTACAAAAAATTGGAGCCAGGATTACTTTGAAGGGCTTGACCTGGCTTGTTATGTGTGCTAATGTGTAGGTCAGTCAGTGACCTTGAAACCAGATCAAAGTTCCCAGATAGGCACATCTTCTGTCATTTTAAACAACCTTCAATGAAACTTGGTCCATGCTAGAAGTTCCAGAAATATCTGGTTGTGCTGAGCCAGGTCTGAAGTTCATAGAAGCATTAAGAAAGGTGATTTCACCATGGATATTCATGACCAACCAGAGTCTGTGGCTTCTGGATTTTGTTCTTTGATAATGATGGGCTGAGAAGTGATTACCTTTGCATTGACCCATTTCTCACCAGCCGCATTCCTTGGATTTGATTCCACCAACATCATGCTGCGGGGTACTTTCTCTGACCCTGCCTCCTGTCCCTTCAGCAGTGTTTTGTGCTTTGTCTTTCCCTACTAGATTGTAAGCTCATGGAGGGCAAGAACTGTCTTTTTCTTATTTCTACACCTTAGTGTGTAGCTCATGCCTGGCACATGGAAGGCACTTAATAAATGTTTATTGAATTTAAAAAAAAAAACGGAAACTATTCAAGGCACTGATATCAAATCACTCAATACAAATTAATTCAGGCTGTTCATTGGAAGGTCAAATATGGAAATTGAAGCTTAAATACTTTGGCCACATTAGAAGATGAGACTCATTGGAAAAGACCCTGATGTTGGGAAAGATTGATGGCAAAAGGAAAAGGGGATGGCAGAGGATGAGATGGATGGAGAGTGTCAGGGAAACAATGAACGTGAACTTGGACAGACTTCAGGAGATAGTGGAGGACGAAAGGGCCTGCTGTGGTCCATGGGATCGTGAAGAATCGGATCCCGTTGAACAACTGAATAACAACAACAAAGGCACTGAGAAGGCGACAGGACCCTCTCCTCAAGGACTGCTCTAGTTGGGAAGATAAAGCTTCTGTTCATGAGAAATCAGTGAACAATGCAAGGAAATATATGAAAAATGCCTGGTGAGCTGTTAAGGCAAGAAGTGATGTGTAGTCTTTAAGAATCAGGAGAGGTCAGTGTGGGCTGTGGCTCCATTGGAGCTAGGACCCTGAGCTGAGCCTTCAAAGATGGGTAGAATGTAGACAATCCTGGGAGAATCACTCAACCTCTCAGCCTCCATTTGCTCACCTATAAAATGAGGTTAATAACCCATTTCACATGGTTGTGTCAGGAACAGATGAGAAAACATATGGAAGCACTTTGCAAATCTTAAAGCATTTTAGATATAGTTATTATTATTGTCGTGGCGGTTGTTCTCCCACTCTCGGTCTTATTCCTATAAGATTAGGTTATATATGACTGGAAAAACTTTCCTTCCACTTTCATCCTTCACTGCTCTTAGACAGACTTCATTCTCTGTAGTCAACCAACCCTTGCTCTGAGGATGTGTCCTGCTGTTCTTAAATATGCCCATAGACTTAATAGAAGCTGCCTCCTGACTCGGAGTCTGGAGCTCATCTGCTTCTTCCGTCCCTCCCCTCTTGGCCTCCCTGGGTCCCAGTGTCTAAAGTTCCTAACAAATTGTTGTGGTTCAGGCATTTCTGTTGTGTCTAACTCATATTGACCCCATTTGAGGGTTTTCTTGGCAAAGACACTGGAGCAGTTTGCCATTTCCTTCTCCAGCTCATTTAAGTGATGAGGAAACTGAAATAACGGGGTTAAATAACTTGCTTAGGGTCACACAGCTAGGAAGTGTCCAAGGACAGATTTGAACTCATGAGGATGAGTCTCCTTGATTCCAAGTCCACTGCAGTACCCAACTGTCCATTCCTGACAAATAGGGCTTGTTGCTTTTTGTCATGACCAGTGGCTGGAACTCACTCCCACTTCTCCTTAGGATCCCACAGCCTGTCTCAGACAAAGGTGTGAAGGTGGCGTGAGTCATGACTCAGGTTCTAGCATTCCAAAGTTTCAGCGTCATGTGGTTTGCCTTTTTGTGAGCCAAGCATCTCCTCCTGTTTAGTTTTCCCTTTTTTGTATAATGTAAACATTCCTTCATTTGGTAAATTATCTGGCTGGCATTGGTATTTTGTAAGAAGTAGTTGAAATTCTGTCTCGCATTATGTATACAATTTTATGTGTTTGAATTTAGTGGGCACATGTTTTATAGGGACTGAGTCTTCTAACCAAATACAGGCAAAAGACCAATGGAATGGGAATTAGGAAGACCCATGTTATAGTTTTGACCCTCCTTTTGGGAGTCAAAAGTTGAACTCATGGGTCACCTTAACTTCCATTCCACTGGCCCATGGGAGTCAAAATTAGAACATGGGTCTCCTTAATTCCTAGAGTAATGTTTTGCTCATTCCTCTAATTCACCCCCACCTCCTTTTCTCACAAATCCTGGCATATCATTAGGATGGCACAGTGAATTCTACTCTATACCCATAATTCAATTTGTACATGTATCTTTTATTTCCCCCAGATGACATTCACTTTATGTAGAAGCTGCATTCTTGGAGAGCTGTACTAAATTTCCATTGAATTTTTGTCCATCAAATGTTATTCCCCAAATCTATGTTAAGATGTCGTTGGTTCTTTGCTTTTGTTCTTATGATTCCCTACTGATGAGGCCACATTGGAGGCCAGACAACAACACATGACAAGTCTCTTTGGGACGTTAGGAAGGAGATGGTGTCCCTGCAGTAGCCAAGGAGCACCAAGGCTCTAGAACCACCAGTGGGGCTGGTTTTTGTGATACCTAGCTTTTTGATGATGGAGAATGGGAAGAAAACTAAGACACAGTTCCAGTGATGGTCAGAAAGAGAAGGCAATGTAGAGAGCTGTTTCTAGTGCACTGTTTGCTGAGAGGGAATGTTTTTAGGTTCAGGGGATTTTATATGAGTCAATCAGTCATTCTACAAATCTTTAGTGGGCAACTGCAAAGTACCTAGAACTGTATTAGGTGCTGTGGAATATGAAAGATTTGGCCCTGCCCTCCAGGAGGGTGCTTTCTGTTTGGAGAGGTAAGGGCCACATGAATAATGCCAACGGGAAGTGCTAATGGAATCACACAAGAGAAAGAGGTAAATCCTGGAGTAGTTTGCCATTTCCTTCTCCAGCTCATTTAAGTGACGAGGAAACTGAAATAACGGGGTTAAATGACTTGCTTAGGGTCACACAGCTAGGAAGTGGCATTTGGTCAAGGAGAGCTTCATGGGGGGAGATGGGACTTGAGGGGATTCTGAAGGGTAAACAGTGTTTTGATTAATACGTGGGAGGAAAAAAGGGCATTTTAGAAAAGAAGACTAGCATGAGCAAAGGGACAGACAGGAATGAGGAGGGCGTTTTTTGGATTGGTTAAGTCAATGACCTTTCTGGCTGGGGTATAATTTGTCTCTTAGTCATAATGGATAAAGACTAACAAATGCATATCAACTCCTTTGGACTAGGGAGGCTATAACAAAATACCTGGTTTAAAAGGAAATAAAATAGATCAGCCTAAGATTGTGGAGTAGGGGGGAGCTGTATGTCCCCGCTCCTGCTACAACTATCCAGCCTAGGTACCTTTAGGGAGATAACAGAGATCTTTTAACCTGAGGATGTGCTTTAGCCAGCATGGCACTACATATGGGGACAAAGCTGGGGCTGGGGGCTGTGTACTAAGACAAGAAGAGCTCCTGGATCCAGCACAAAAGGGAGCAGTGATGTTCAGGGAGCAGGAATAGGTTCTAAACTAATAACGCTATCATTTGTACTTCAGAACTGGGTTAGAATCTAGTGGGGATAAAACAGACCTGTGCTTAAGATTAACAGACCAGGGCAGAGTTGTCACAGCCTGAGGCTGTGTGCTTAGCAAGAAGCAGGAACAGAGGCAGGTAGCAGCTCTTTGGCTGTGACCCCAGGAGCAAAGCAGGGTCTCAGATCTAGCCTCTAGCCCAGTGTGAATATTGTAGAGGGATAGCCAGAGTAGGGAGTTCAGACCAAAGGGGAACCTAAAGTTCAATCACTCTCAACCTGCAGTGACTTACAGCTAGCTGGAGGTGATTAGGTCTAGCAGTGGTTTACTGGAGTTCCAACTAGGGACAAGCCCACAGTTGTATTGTTCAGATCTAAACCCCAGTCAGGAGTTTGTAAAACTCAAGTCAGAAGAGGGACACTCACACTTTCCCCTGGATCATACTCTTTTTGATACCCTCAGAGGTTGCAGATACACAGCCTTATCTGCTTCTGAGATCCTTGAAGAACATAGTACTCCATCCATGGAAAATCATCAGAGAGACCTAAGAATACAGAGAGCACCAATCAAGGTCCACATATTCCCTCCAGAAGTACTTAGAGCCTAATCCTATAATGTGAAGTCTGAATTCAGGAAGTAAGTCTGGAAGGATAGAGTAAGCCAAAAAAATCCTCAAAACAAAAAACTAAAAACAAAACAAAACATCTTAAGAGAATTGCCTGACAGTGCTAATAGATTAAGTGACTTGCCCCTGTTCACATGACTACCATGTGAACAGAGGACTTGAACCCAAGAGTTCCTCCAAGGGTTTCTACCTACCAGGACATATGGTCTCTTCTTATGCATTATGCTTTATTTCTCTCTGACTGAAGAATTATTTGGGGGTGCTGTGGTCTCCTTGTATGTGAAGCAAAGGATACTGAGCTCCTTTAGTTACTCCAGAAATTGTTGGTTACATGCAGGTGGATGGAATAAGAGAGACATCTAATATCTTTTTGGAGTGTGTGAAGTAACACCCCCTCCCCCAATCCAAAGGGTCATTATTTGTGCACAGTTCAGTGGATGCTTAGTGGTGCAGATGAAAAATAAAAATAAAGTTAAGTCTTGAAACCTGAAGCCAAGCTATCTAACCCTTTCAGCAAAGGCACCAAACAAAGCCCATTTTCCTCCCCAGCTATTATTCATTGGAACCCTAAGCCTTTTATTAAATTTCAGAATGAAACTTTTTAGGATCCTCTGTTCTTGGGTGTTGAATTGAGTTTTGGTTCTGAACTCAGCTTGATGTAATGGGAAGAGCGCTGAATTTGGGATCACACACCCTGGGTCCGAGTTTCGGCTGCTTGCTATCATGTGCCCCAGACAAGGGGTTTCACCTCTCTTAATCTCAGTTTCCTAGTCTGTAAATAGGAAATTGTATTAGAGCTTTGGCAATAATCATGGAGATTTAAAGCCTCTTCTACCTCTAAATACAATAACTCTACATCCTTAATGCTTTTATAAGACTGGCCTTGACAGAGAAGGAAACATGGAATTTTGTGGAAGTGTCTATGCAGTCGGGTATAATTTTAGAGCCTAAAACAAGTATCTTCCTATATGAATGACACTGACTGTCCCAGTGGTCCTGCACCCTCTTCACAATTGTGCTACTCCCTTTAATGTTTTGACTGTAGTTTTTGGCCAGAGATAGCCCCCTTTCAGCTGTTACTTTTAGGTTAGGCTTTAATAATTTGTTGTGGCTGCATGTTATAGTGGAAAGAACACTGACCTAGCAACAGGAGACCCAACTTCTGATCCCAGATCTACTGCAAAATTACTGTGTGATCTTGGCAATTCATTAAACCTCTCTGGGCCTCAGTTTCATCATTTGTTTAAAAAAGAAAAGAAAAAAAAGAAGGTTGGGTAGATAACTCCTAATCTCCCTTCTGTCTCATTAAGAATTTTATATATAATTTCTTGAAATGATGTCCTTTGGGACAGAGATATTCAAATAGAGGTTCTTTGATTCCAAATCCAGAAGTCTATAGAGGCTGCTAACTACATGGCACAGTAGATAGAATGCTGAAACTGGAGTCAATAGTGACCTGGGTTCAAATCCTCTGATACTAGGTGTGTGATCTTGGGTGAGTCACTTCACCTGTCTGCCTCAGTTTCTTCATCTGCCCTCCCTGGGCTGTTCCACATTTTGTAAAATTGCCTTCCTGTCCACTTCAAAGTTTTCCCTCCTCTCAATCTTTGGCTCTTAGGCAAGGGGGTGTGGAAGGAATGGAATCCTTTCAAGTTAATTCGCATTAAGATGTGAATAAATGATAATGACTTAAATTATCACACCTCCTCAGGGTACTTACATTTTAAAAGGCCTTCTCTTTTAAAGTATTCTAAAAGTATTCCAAGGGATAAAATCCAGTGATATATCGGTAAAGCAACAGAAGTGAAAGGGATGCTTGACTGTCTTTAAGACATAGCCAAGCAAAGGCTGGACCTAACTTGTCAGTTAGGTCTTAAGAGAGGAGTCTTCTTCATGCATAGTTGAGGAGTGGCCTGTTCGCATTCTATAATTCCATCACTCTGGGTGACAAGACCCAAACAGGTGCCATTAATGGGCTAACATGAGCTTGATGGGAGGTCTCTAGTAGAGGCCCTATTCTTTAATATTTTTGTTAATGACTTGAAGTCATGATGGCATACTTTGCAAATTCACGGGTATTATACAGCTAGGAGGCATAGCTAATATTTTGGATGACAAGACTGAAAAAAATCTCAACAGACTAAAACAATGGACTGAATCTAATCAGATGAAATTTAATAAAGATAGATGTAAAGCGCTACATTTCGTTTCAAAAAAATCAAGTTTACAAGCATAAGATCGGGGAGGACTGTCTAAACATCAGCTTGTATTGAAAATTTTGGAGGTCAAGTCAACAAGCATTTATTCAGTACTTACTATGTGTCACTGTACCAGGTGCCAGGAATACAAATATAAACAAAAAAATATCCCTGTCCCCAAGAGCTTATATTTTAATAGAGGAAGAAACAGATAAAAGAAAGCAGAAAAGAGGGGAAAGAGAAGAAGAAATCTGTATGGGGGCATGGTAGTAAAGTCTGGAGAATGAAGGATGACTGATCTGGGGCCCTTCCTCAAAACGGAGGCTACCAGGAAGAACTCACCAATGGGAGAAGGGGGTCATGGGAGTAGAGGAAGAAGCAGCTGAGGCATGATGGGGCTAAGTCTGAAGGATGAAGGTCTTAATGTACTACACATTTCATATGAATGTGATGTGGCAAGCAAAAAACCTAATGGTCATTGGTCTGCATTGTGTGACCTAGTGTCCATAATACAGACAGTACCAGCCTACTGTCTTCTGTCCTTGTCAGAACACATTTGCAGTACTGAGTATATTTCGAGATGTCACATTTTAGGGAGTAAAGTACCAAATTGAGGTGTGTTCAGAGGTTAGATTATTAATATCGTGAGAAGACCAATGGTCGTGCCACATGAGAGCTGGTGTAAAGAAGTGGAGGTGTTTAGCCTAGGAAAGAGAAGAAGCTCCTTTAGGTATCCATAGAACATAGCACAGTGCCTGGCACATGGTAGTTGCTTGACATTGATTCCAGAATTTGAAATTAGACTTTGTTCCATTTGCTCCCAGAAGCCAGAACTTGGTCATTTCAGAGTCAGATTTAGGCATGATGGAATTACTTTTTTGCTGGTGATTTTTTTTTTTTTTGGCTATTGTTGCTTTGAGAGGCAGTAGATTCTCAGTCACTAGAAGTGTTCTGATGCATCCTGGATAGTCGTTTGTCAGAGATGCTGTTGAGCCCATTTTAGAAACGAGGGCCACAAATCCAGACATAACAATCCCTGCAGGCCACATGTTGACTCAGTTTAAAAATAGTACCTATGTTTTATTGTTTATTTATTTACATTTAAAAATATTTTATTTTTTATATTCTTTATTTATTTAGTTAGATATTTCTTAATTACATTTTAATCCCATACGTCCACTCTGAGGAGTGTTACAGCCACACATTGATACCTCTTGTTTACAACATAGAACTTGACAGTTGTTAGCCTTTGAGGCCTCTTCCAACTCTGAGATTCATGAGGCTCCAGGAGAAATACAGCCTGAATCTCCTGTGATGTTTGACACAGAGGCCTGTGTTATGACAACTTTTCTACAGAGAGGACAGAATGCAGAAATAGAAACGTGGTTTTCTTACTTGAGGCGTTTTTTCTTAGGGCTCACTCTCTTCACCTGCGCTGGCAGGAGGCAGAAGGTACAAATTAACTTCAGTTACCAGGTCAATCGTACACTCATCTGGGACGAATCAGAGGCGTGTAATCCATTTTGTGGGGTACTCTTGTGTCTTAGTTGCCAGGCAGCTAAGCTCATTACCGGGCTGTAGCTCAGGGGCCTCCATGAATTTGCTGCGAGACATTCTTTTCTCACAGAAGGATTGGATGCAAGCCCTGGCTGGGTGGGCCCTCGCCCCTGCTGCCTGCCCATTTCTCCATAATCTTGTTTGTGCCATGATCCACTTTGGCAATTGGATGAAGCCTGTGGCCCCCTTTGTAGAAAAATGTATTCACTTAAACTAAAATGCATAGGATTACAAAGGAAATCAGTGATACTGCAATAGACTTGTTAAAATGTCAAAAACAAAAACAAATACAACAAAGGAGTGTGGGGGACTGGGGAATAAGACTTCATGTAAATTCTCACCACCAATCATCCCTGCTGCTATCTAGAAAATTCTTCCCCTCTCCATTCTGTCTGCTGAAATTTTTTTTTTGTGTGTGGTAGTCCCACCTGTTCCATGAGGCTGAGGCCTTGCCGAGTGGACTGGTATGGACTCCTTTAATACCTTCTATCTATGTAGGTCATTTGGCAGACAGCCTCTTCTTTTATAGTTATAAGCATTTTATATATGTCAGCCTTGTATCTCCAACTAGGCCAGGAGTGGGGAACCTGCGGCCTCAAGGCCACACGTGGTCCTCTAGATTCTCAGGTGCGGCCCTTTGACTGAATCCAAACTTCACAGAACAAATCCCCTTAATAAAAGGATTTGTTCTGTAAAACTTGGACTCACTCAAAAGGCTGCGCTTGAGGCCCTAGAGGGCCACATGTGGGCTTGAGGCCACAGATTCCCCACTCCTGAAGTAGGCTAACCTAGGACAAGCAGAGCTCACTTTGTATGTTTCTCATATATACTTTGAAGGGTTGCATGGTCAATAAATGTTGTTCATTTCTGTTTCAGTCGCGTCTGGCTATGACCCCATTTGGGATTTTCTTGGCTGAGATACTGGAGTGGTTTGCCATTTCCCTCTCGAGCTCACTTTACAGATCTGGAAACTGAAGCAATCAGGGCTAAGTGACTAGCCTAGGGTCACACAGCTAGTAAGTGTCCAAGGCAGGATTTGAATTCAGAAAGATGAATCTTCCTGATTCCAGTGTTCACTGTGCCATCTAGCTGCCCCAGCCCATAAATACTTTGCAACTTTACTACTACTACTACTACTACTACTACCACCACCACCCCCACCACCACAACTACCACTACTACAACTACCACCACTACCACTACTACTACTACTACTATCATTTATGAATCTTTTTTAAGGGTTGTGAAACACTACATGTATTTTCTCATTTTATCCTCCCAACAACCCTTGCTGCTACTATTCCCACTTTACAGATGAGGAAACTGAGGCAGATAGCATAAGTGACATGGTCAGTGTCACAAATCTAGTAGGAGTCTGAGGAATGATTTGAATTAAGGTCTTTCCAAATCCAAGTCCAGCACCCTATCCTTCGGGCCACCCAGTAAGGAACATTTCTATGGGGAAAAGGTGCATTTTTAGTACGTAGACCATGAATCCTTTAATAGTATTTCTAGAGCAGGATAAATAGGTCTAAGATATTTGCCAAATAAATAAAAAGTGATGGAGGGGTGGAGTCAATAACAACTGAAAGAATCAGGAAAGGCTTATTGCAGGAGGAGAAACTTGAGCCAAGCATTGAATAATAATGATGATGATGATGATAGCTAACATTTATATGTTACTTTATGCTGGGCACTATGCTAAATACTTTATGGTTATTATCTCATTTCACCCTTATAACAACCCTGGGAGGTAGGTGCTATGGAAATGAAGGCAAATAGAAGTTAAGTGACTTGTCCAAGGTCACACAGCTAGTAGATGCTAGAGGCTGGATTTGAACTTAGGTCTTCCTGAGTTTAGCCTCATGGCTCTATCTACTGCACCACTTCATTGCCTCAGGAACCCTTGAAGGGCATTTAAAGTAAAGGCAGGGCAGAGTGGAAGAGCTCCTGGGAAGAGCTTGATTGTGTCATATGTCTCTCCCCCTCCTCCATTATCCCACCTCCTACTTATCTCCTTATCTGAAGGTGGTTTCAGATTAGCTTATTTATGGAGATAGCATATTTTCTAGCTAAGAAGCAAACAATGAAAAGGACTCACGGGCAAAATATAAATATTCATTCACAGTAGCAATTGAAACTTTCCTTAAGATTAATTTAAAATCAATAAAACTTGAGTTTATTTTTTGAAGAAAATGGAGCATTATATAATGTACTCCAAGGTAAATTAAGCTTGGTCAAACTCAGGACAGACTTGGGTACTTTGGAGAAGTCTCAGAGATGTGGCAAATATTATCTGAAGTGTTTAACGCAGGGAACAAGGTTTCAGAAAGAGTCTTCGTCCTGGTGGGTCCCGCTTCCAAGGGATCAGTCTACAAGTATTTGTTAAATACCTTCACTGTGCCAGGCAGTGATGAATACAAAAGTGAGAAAGTCTTTGCCTTCAAGGAGTTTCATTCTACTGTGGGGAATAGGTGAGTGGGAATAGAGTATGTTCACAGATAAGTCCAAGATATAAAATAAACAAAATAAATAAAAAGTGATTGATGGGGGGAGAGTGGTTATTAATAACTTGGAATCAGAACAGAGGAATAAGAATTAAGAAATGAATATGACATCAAGGGCACAGGTAGAGAGGCCATATCACTGTCCAAGAGAAGGGAAATCAACCTCTGAGACTTGAGCAAACCATTGTTTGTTGTTCATCCAGGTTGTTGCTGTTGTGGTTCTTGTGTTTGTCCTTCCTTCTTGAAGAGGACCATGACATCAGGGAAATCATGAGGTGACTTGCAGTTGACTTTGATTTGAGTGAGGGAGGGCATCCTTCATTCTTAAAGAGAGCCAATGACATCATGAGTGTGATGTCTTGACTTGCATGTGAATTGGATTTAAGTGAGGCAGAGCTGTGCAAAGTCATCAGCCTCAATCTATCCTCCAGAGTCATCTTGTTCAGTGGCAAGACATAAGTCAGGACAACTGGCGATGGCCCACTGACCCAATCTTTCTGAAAAAGAAAGTGGGTGGGTAATGTTGGGATAACTTTTTTTTTGGCTGTTTTTTTAAAAAATTTTTATCATTTTTATTTAATATTTTACTTTTCAGCATTGATTTCCACAAGATTTTGAGTTACAAATTTTCTCCCCATTTCTATCCCCCTCCCCCCATTCCAAGATAGCATATATTCTGATTGCCTCATTCCCCAGTCAGCCCTGCCTTCTTTTACCCCATCTCCTTTCCCCTTACTTTCTTGTAGGGCAGGATAGATTTCTGTGCCCCATTCCCTATGTATCTTGTTTCCCAGCTGTATGCAAAACAACTTTTTTTTTAAGCATCTGCTTTTAAAACTTTGAGTTCCAAATTTTCTCCCCTCTTCCCTTCCTACCCACCCTCCCTGGGAAGGCAAGCAATTCAACATAGATCACACATGTATCATTATGTAAAACACTTCCACAATGCTCATGTTGTGAAAGGCTAACTATATTCCTTCCATCCCATCCTGTCCCCCTTTATTCAATTTTCTCCCTTGATCCTGTCCCTTTTCAAAAGTGTTTGCTTTTGATTACCTCCTCCCCCTATCTACCCTTCTTTCTGTCATCCCCACCTTTTTTAATCTCCTTCCCCTTATTTTCCTGTGGAGTAAGATACCCAATTGAATGTGTATGTTATGCCCTCCTCAAGTTGAATCTGATGAGAGCAAGATTCACTCATTCCCCCTCACCTGCCCCTCTCCCCTTCCAACAGAACTGCTTTTGCTTGCCACTTTTATGTGAGATAATTTACCCCATTCTATCTCTCCTTTTCTCCTCTCAATATATTCCTCTCTCACCCCTTAAATTTATTTCATTTTTTTAGATATCATCCCTTCATATTCTACTCATTCTGTGCCTTCTGTCTGTATTCCCTTCAACTCCTCTAATGCTGAGAAATGTCTCATGAATTACACACATCATCTTTCCATGTAAGAATGTAAACATAACAGTTCAACTTTAGTAAGTCCCTTATGAATTCTCTTTGTTGTTTACCTTTTCATGCTTCTCTTGATTCTTGTATTTGAAAGTCAGATTTTCTATTCAGCTCTGGTCTTTTCATTGAGAAAACTTGAAAGTCCTCTATTTTATTGAAAATCCATATTTTGCCTTGGAGCATGATACTCAGTTTTGCTGGGTAGGTGATTCTTGGTTTTAATCCTAGCTCCGTTGACCTCCAGAATATTATATTCCAATGCCTTTGATCCCTTAATGTTGAAGCTGCTAGATCTTGTGTTATCCTGATTGTTTTTCCACAATACTCAAATTGTTTCTTTCTGGCTGCTTGCATTATTTTCTCCTTGACCTGGGAACTCTGGAATTTGGCGACAATATTCCTAGGGGTTTTCTTTTGGGGATCTTTTTGAAGAGGTGATCACTGGATTCTTTCAATTTCTATTTTACCCTCTTTCTAGAATATCAAGTCAGTTCCCCTTGATAATTTCTTGAAGGATGATGTCTAAGCCTTTTTTTTGATCATGGCTTTCAGGTAGTCCAATAATTTTTAAATTCTCTCTCCTGGTTCTATCCTCCAGGTCAGTGGTTTTTCCAATGAGATATTTCATATTGTCTTCAATTTTTTCATTCCTTTGGTTCTGTTTTATAATATCTTGATTTCTCATCAAGTCACTAGCTTCCACTTGCTCCAATCTAATTTTTAAGGTGGTATTTTCTTCAGTGGTCTTTTGGACCTCCTTTTTCATTTGGGTAATTCTGCCTTTCAAGGCATTCTTCTCCTCATTGACTTTTTGGAGCTCTTTTGACATTTGGTTTAGTCTATTCTTTAAGTTGTTATTTTCAGTATTTTTTTGGGTTTCCTTTAGCAAGTAATTGACTTGTTGTTTTTCATGGTTTTCTTGCATCACTCTCATTTCTCTTCCCAATTTTTCCTCTACTTCTCTTATTTGCTTTTCCAAATCGTTTTTTGAGCTCTTCCATGGCCTGAGACCAATTTATATTTTTCTTGGAGGCTTTTGATGTAGGCTCTTTGACTTTATTGACTGCTTCTGGCTGCATGTTTAGATCTTCTTTGTCACCAAAAAAGGAGTCTAGAGTTTGAATTTGAGTCTGTGTTTGAGTCTGAGTCCATTTTCACTGCGTGATCATGTTCCCAGCCAACTACTTGACCCTTGAGCTTTTTGTCAGGATATGACTGCTTGTAGAGTAGACAGTACTTTGTCCCAAGCTTTAGGGTCTAAGCACTGCTGTTTTCAGAGCTACTTCTACTCCACTGCCACCCCAGGCTCTGTCCCAGCAGTGTTCCTCCTCCTCCAAGAACCACCAACCAGGACTGCAATACAGATCCAAGCAGGGCACAGCAAGAGAATCTGCCTTTGTGCCCACAAAATGCTCCTTGCACTCCTGCTCTGATCCGCTGCTAGATACCTCCCACCGTGTGAGCCAAGGACTTGGGAAGCAGCTGACACTGTAGCTCTGGAAGCAGCCTCAGGAGCTTCCTGCTGCTGCCACCGCCAGTGCTGCACCACTTCCACCACCCCCAAGGCTGTTGATCAGACCACTCTGAACTGGATCCTGCAGTTTCCCTCTAACCTGCTCTTTGGCGTTTGTGGGTTGAGAAGTCTGGTAACTGCCACAGCTTACTGATTCATTGCCCAAAGGCATGTTCTGGCTGGCTGATTCTGGGTCTGGTCTGTCCTTGCATGGCCCATGCTGGGCTGCACTCTGTTCCCAGCTCCGTGTGATAGACCCTTCCTGGTGACCATCCAGGCTCTCCTGGGCTGGAGACCTGTTTCCCTCTGCTATTTCATGGGTTCCGCAGCTCTAGAATTTGTTCAGAGCCATTTTTTACAGGTGTTTGGAGGGATTTGGGGGAGAGCTTAAGGAAGTCTCTGCTTTCCAGCAGAGGCTATCCAAAATGCTGCCTGCCTATCCAAAAACAGGGCTATCCAAAATGCTGCCTGCCTATAAACATAGAAATTTACATACGTGCCTTAGTAAATGAAGCTGTGCTACAGCAGAGCTCTCGCTAAAATGGCAAATCAAAATATATTGTCTATTGTTTCAATAAAAACCTAAGATTGGACAGCCCTGACTTAAAACATGGAATTGGGGGAGAGAAGGAGTTCACATTGGATGGCCACAATTTTTTTTAATGAGGTACAAAGTGAGATCCTCTGCTGAGTGGGTGGTTTGGGTAAGTATGGTAGGATAAATGGTTTATGGAGAGAGGAAAAATTTTGGGACCATAAGGAGGAAGATCAGAGAAGAAAAGAAAACACTGACACATGGCAAAGAGAGTTGAGTGAAAAATGGATGACAAAGTTGTAGTGGACCCAGTCAGAACAGTCAAGTCAGTGAGGATTTATTAAATGCCCATTGTGTGTGACTCACTGTGCTAAGTGTTGAGGCTACAAAGACAGGCAGATTCTCTACTCTCCAATTACACTGTTCTCTTTGCTCTTCCTCAAAGACTGCTTTTTCACTGGTGGTTCCCAGGCCTGGAATGCTCTCCCTCTTCTGCCTCCTGGCTTCCTGTAAGGCTCAGCTGGAATCTCTCCTTCTGCAAGGACCTGGCTCCTAAACCTAACCTTAACAGTAAATGCGTGTGCGCTCAATGCTAGTGCCTTCCCACTGTAGGTTATTTACAATTTATCCTGTCTTATGTTGTTTGTACGTAGCTGTTTGCATGTTGTCTCCCTCATCATAATGTAAGCTCTTTGAGGCAGGGACTGGATTTCGCCTTTGTTTGTATTGACAGCACTTAGAAGGCCTGGATCACTTGATGCTTGTTCAATTCAGGATTAGAACTCAGATCTTCTTGAATCCTGGCCCCATGATCTATCTACTGTGCCACCTAGCTGCCCCTGTATGGTGCTTGTTGACTTGACCTAAACTTGTCTTTTAAGGTATCTTCTAGCTCTGAAATGTTTAAATTCTAATTGACTTGTGATTGGGCAGCTAGATGGCACAGTGGACAGGAGTGCTGGGCTTAGAGTCAGGAAGACTCATCTTCCTCAGTTCAAATGTGGCCTCAGATGAGTACTAGCTGTGTGACCCTAGACAAGTCACTTAACCTTGTTTGCCTCAGTTTCCTTATCTGTAAAATGGACACCTACTCCAATATCTCTGCCAAGAAAACCCCAAATGGGGTCATGAAGAGTCAGACACACCTGAAATGAGTGAACAACAGTGACAATGTGTGATTAGCCCTATGTGAGGTACAGAGGCAAACCTGACTCCTGGGCATGACAGAATGTACCTCAGACAAGTAGCAGGAAAAATGCCCTCAGATAAACTTTTTTAGATAAATTGAGTTGAGGTTGTTGTGTTGTTGTGGAAGACTTTAGGGAGGGATGAAGCTTAGATCTTGGAAAACAAGACCCTGTGAGATGCCCCAAGGCTTATTTCTGGGGTGATGGAGAGGGGGAGTAAGCAGGCCAGGCCCTGGGAGTAGTATCTGTGTGTCGTGAGATGGCAGGGTCAGGTATAGGAGAGGAACTATCGTGGGTGGGGTGGCTTCCTTTTTCATTTTTTAATTTTTAGTGAATTATTCTTGGTTACCTGGTGATAAACTCAATTATTTTTATGTTCTTGAAGGATTCCACATGCCCTTAGCTCCCTCTAAATTTCAGTACGTTGGATCCAAGCTCCAGACTTATTTCCAGATCTGAAGAGGAAGACATTTAAGGCACAGAGGGGAAAAAAAGTGCCATGGAAGAGCTCACCAGCTGGTATCAGCATTTTGAGTTCAAAAAGACCATAGAAATCATTTGCGCCAACCTCCTCATTTTTCAGATGAAGGAACTCCCAGAGAGGTGAAACCATTTGTCCCTTGCCCAAAAGGTCTTAGAGCTGGGAATTAAATAAATCCAAGTCTTCTGACTCTCAATCTAGTAATGTTCTTTCCTCTGGGGAGGCAAGAATGCCAAAATGAAACTGAGAGCAACCCAAGGAAGGCAGTGAGTAACTGTCAGAATGAGTGGTATAGCTGAGGAGTCAGTGCAGGCTGGAGTTGTTGGAGCAGGATCTTTAAACTAGAAAACCAAAGTGTGAACTCCCTGGGGGAGCCTGGGAAAGTCATTTCAGTTTCCCTGGGGTTCAGGTTCTTCACTTCTAAAATGAAAGGGTTGGACTAGAGAGTTTCCAGCTCCATCTGTCTCTCTGTCTACATAGCAAAATCTCCATCTCTTTTGATCTCTCTTTATCTTTCTCCATCCATCTCTATCTCTATCTAAATATCTACATCTATATCTACCTCTATCTCAATATCTTTCTATATCTATCTCTAAATATCTAAATCTAAATCTCTATTTCTATCTCTGTCCCTATATCTAAATATCTAAATCTGTATCTATTTCTATCCGTTTATCTAGATGTCTGTCTATATCTATGTCTATCGATCTGTATTGCTATCTAAATCTCTCTGTTTCTATGTATCCTTATCTCTGGCTGGCTGTCTGCCTATCTATATCTACATATAAGACACCATCATTCTGGTATGTGGGTTTCTGGAAACTGACTCAAAGTTTCTCTAGGGTCATTAGGACTTCTTGGCCATACCTACTCTTCAGCATCCTGGTGGTTAAGATCAGGCCTGGCCAGTGAGCTTTGCTTCTGGGTGTCATGTCCTGAGATCTTCATTAACTCGCAAGGTTGGAACATGACAAATCCCTCAGGAGACAGATCTGTGTGCCCACAGTTGTTAAAGGTGCTGTCAGCCACCCGACAGGCCAAGTAGTGACCTATACCATTTTCAACCATATTAAAAAGTAGACAAAAATCTGCATGTTGCCATGGGTACTGAGTATTTTCAGCATCTGTAGAAGCTAGGTCAGTCAGGGAATTTTGGAGATAATGGAAACACATTGAGGCCTTCCAGATACTTGAAGGAATAGACTGTCCCTTCCAACTCTTAAATTCTGTGCTCCTACATAGCAGGATGGGTGGAGGCACCTCAGCTCTTATTAATTTTTAACATAAATGAGCCTGAAGCACCCACTTACTCCTTTGTACCAAGTCATGGTTTGGACTGAATGGGCTCCAAAGGCTAGCAAGAGAAACAGGGGGAAAAAAAAACATTGGGATAGAATTAATAGATAGAAAAATAAAAATTAAAAAAAATAAGGGAAGAGACATGATGAAACAAACAAAGGGACAGAAAACCCAAATGGCAATGCTGCCAAAGGGGAAACTGGGCTGGACGACTGAGTGTAAGGTCAGCGCAAGGAGACAACATGGGGTTATTGGAGGGTGGTCAGAAAAGCTTTAGAAATGGGGTGCAATGGGGAAGAAATGTAAAAAGCAATGAAAAAAGTTATTTAAGTACATCAGGTAGGAGAAGGGGGAATTATGTTCAATCCAGCAAGCAGTTATTAAATGCCTGCTATCTGCCAATCATTGTGCTAGGTATATATAAGCAGAAAATAGAATTTGCCCTCAAACAGCATATATGCTAATGGAGTGGTATGGAAAGAAATGAGACATGGCAGCATATCCGCATATACACAGAAAAGTAAATATAAAACATTTGCAATATAAATGCAAAGTAATTTTGATCAGAGCCCATCAGGAATGTCTCATATATGAGGTGACATTTGAGGTGAGTCCAGTTGGGAATTAAGGATAAGAAGATCTGGGAGTGGGTCCTAGCTCTGATATTTGCTAGCTGTGGGACCATGGGTCTCAGTTTCCTCACCAGTAATATGGGAATTGTTATGCTTCCATTGCCTTCTTCATTGAGTTCTTGTGTGAGAAAGTCTTAAAGAGTTATGGTTTAAGTGTTTCAAATGTTAAGATTTAAGCAGAGACCTTAATGTGTTATGGAAATGCCATTTGTTATGGTTATTTCTTAGTTCTGGCAATGCTCTGAAACCTTTACAAATTTTCCCTCCACTAAAGTCATGCTCTGTTCTGAGCTGAGAAGACAGTATCTGGGAGGGAAAGACATGCACCTGGTAAAATAAGGAAGGAATGAACGTAGACTCCTTTCAGGAAGCCCAAAGATAGAGGAGGAATTGGTTTCATCACAGTGACACTATCTCTCATCTCTGAGAGAGTTTTTAAAAACCTGGGAGAGGCCCCCAAACAATGTCTGTCTCCTCAAAGGAGAAAAGTGATGCCCTGAACAATACAGGCTTGTCAAGTCAGCTTTGATACTTAAGAGATATACCAGGGCACATAATCAGGGTGAAAAGACTTTTTAAGGTAAATCATAAGACATTAACAGCAGTGCAATGGAAACAACATTGGATTTGGAGTCAAAGGGCCTGGGTCTGAATGGCTACTAACTACCTACATGTCCTTCAAAAAGGCACTTCTAGCCTCAGTTTCTCTATCTGTAAAAGAAATGTTTGTCAACCGGGCCCTCTCCAGTTCTAGAGTCTAAGTATTTAGATCATTTCATGCCCTCCTTAAACTCCCAAGTTCTTTAAACTAAAGCAAAAAATGGGGCTTAGGGAAAAATGTCCAGACATTATTATTTTGCCCTCAAAGTCATGATTTTCCTATTGCCTTTGGCAGTGTGGTCTGTGTCAGGGGAATGTCAGGAAGTGAGGGGGCCTGATCATGTGGATGTTCTGAGCTGGGCGGGTAGAGCAAATGGCCCAAACCTCTGTCCAGAGTCTGCTGAGGGAAAGGAGTGACTGGTTTTTTGGGGGCCTTCATTCCTCAGAAATGCCCCCGATTCTTGCAACTGCACTGGTAGGCCACGGTGAGGCCTGCTCCCCATAGCACCGTTCAACTTTGCACTTTCAGGATGAAGTTTTCATCAGGAACAAGTCTTTCTTAGTTTCTTTTATCTGAATCTTTTAATTATATACCTAGCGTGCCTTTGCTTTCACCATGCCCAGCTCCTTTGCTCCTAACAGGGCCCTTAGCCACGTCCTGCCAAGGAGATTTTCACCAAGTCCTTGAATGATTACTGATGAACCCTGCTTTAAGAAAACCCAATGATGATTCAAGGGCCCTGGGCTGGCAACCAGGAAGACTTGTCTGACATTTTCTAGCTGTGTGACCCTGAGCAAGTCACTTAACCCTGTTTGCCTCAGTTCCTCATCTGTCAAATAAGCTGGAGAAGGAAATGGTAAACCACTCCAGTATCTTTGGAAGGAAACCCCAAATAGGGTCACAAAGAGTCAGACATGACTGAACACCAACAACAAAATAATGATGCAAACAGTATTTATCGAGTGACTGTATGCAAGGCAGGCTCCTAGATACAAAGACGATAAGCTCCCAGGTTTGAAGGAACAGAGAGATTATCTAGTCAAGCAATGTCCTGAATGCTGCTGGAACTAGATTAAAATATAATTGGGAAATATTTAACAAAATGAATAAAAATGCAAGAAAACAGAGAATGTTACTAGGTGATTTTCTAAACCAATGTGAGGCCCATGGGGATCCTTATGTACTGGTTAGTGGTCCCCATATATATGGTTTAGTGGTGTCAAACTCAACTCTTTGAGTCTCCTCTAGTCTCTAGTCCAAACCTCCTCATTTTGCAGGTCAGCAAACTGAAGCCCAGATTGGTGAAATGACATGTCCACAGTTACCTCGGTAGAAAGTAGCAGTTTACAATGAGAGCTCAGATTCCCTGACTCCAAACCCAGGACCTTTCCCATTACAGGATATTGACACTAGTGAGACATGATTCCTGCCCCAAAGAGCTTACGATCCAAACCTTCCAAGTGGATCTACATTGTACAGGACTCTGCAGAAGATTGTCTTAGAGACTGTGGCTCCCCCATTCAATTGTGAGCTCCTTGACGGCAGGAACCGTCTTTTGCTTTTCTTTGTTTCCCAGCACTTAACACGGTGCCTGGCATATGGTAGGCACTCAATAAATGCTTATTGACTGACTTTCCATAGCAGACCATTTCAGATCAATAATCTGATTGAAATCTGATTTGCTGAAGAAATTCTCCTTTATACAGCATTTAAAATTGTGATTTACATGTACGATCTTTCAGGGCACCTCGAATGATGTGCTTAGCAGACATTTGTTCAGGTTTCTGCCCATCGTCTACCATTCTTTTCTTCTGGAGCATTTACATTCTTCTTCACAAACATACCGTCCAAGAGTCTTTCACAGCACGTACTTTTCTGAGACTTTAACAATTCATCGGTCAGTCAAGAATTCTACCCCTGGCACTTGTGACCTCTCTGAGCCTCATTTGTCAACTTTTAAGAGGAAGAGATAGGCAGTGCAGTGAATTGAGTGCTGGTCCTTCAGTCAGGACAATCTGAGTTCAAAGCAAGCCTCAGACACTAGCTACATGACCTTGGACAAGTCACTTAACCCTATTTGCCTCAGTTGCCTCATCTGTCAAATGAGCTGGAGAAGGAAATGGCAAACCACTCCAGTGTCTTTGCTAAGAAAACCCTAAATGAGATCACAAAAAGTCTAATACGAGTTAAACAACTGAACAACAACAAAAACAAATGGGTTGTTTTGGATATATCTGTGGCACCTCTATGTTCTAGAGTTGTTACAAGGCTCAAATGAGGATGGATAGATGATAGATAGATAGATAGATCAATCGATCTGTGGCACCTCTATGTCTTAGCGTTGTTATAAGGCTCAAATGAGGATAGATAGATAGATAGATAGATAGATAGATAGATAGATAGATAGATAGATAGATAGATAGATAGGTCTGTGGCACCTCTATGTCTTAGCGTTATTATAAGGCTCAAATGAGGATAGATAGATAGATAG
Source organism: Phalanger gymnotis (assembly GCA_028646595.1). NCBI lineage: Eukaryota > Metazoa > Chordata > Mammalia > Diprotodontia > Phalangeridae > Phalanger > Phalanger gymnotis. The sequence continues at coordinate 277,094,837 of CM053625.1, read as the reverse complement.
ATAGATAGATAGATAGATAGATAGATAGATAGATAGATAGATAGATAGATTGATTTGTGGCATCTCTATGTCTTAGGGTTGTTATAAGGCTCAAACGAGGACAGATAGATAGATAGATAAGATAGATAGATAGATAGATAGATAGATAGATAGATAGATAGATAGATAGACAGACCGATCTGTGGCACCTCTATGTCTCAGGGTTGTTATAAGGCTCAAATGAGGATGGATGGATGGATAGATAGACAGACAGACAGACAGACAGATAGATAGATAGATCTGTGGCACCTCAGGGTTGTTACAGGGCTCAAATGAGGATAGATAGATACTCATACATACATACATACATACATACATACATAGTGCTTTACAAACTTTAAAGTATTATGTGAGACAGTGTATTTGAATGGATAGAGAGTTGGCTCTGAACCTAAGAAGATCTGGTTTCGATCCCACTTCTGATAATATTGTCTGTGTCACACTGGGTAAGTCACTCAGTCACTAAGACCTCTTCAGAATTCTCAGTGATGAGGTGTTGACCTGTGTTGGCAGAGGGAGCTTCTTCACTAGCAAAGTCACAGGTCCAGTCCTCATTTTAGACTTCTTTTTTTAAAATTTTTTTGCTTTTGGGTAGGGCAATTGGGATTAAGTGACTTGCCTAAGGTCACACAGCTGGTACAAGTGTCAAGTGTCTGAAGTCTGATTTGAACTCGGGTCCTCCTGACTCCAGGGCTGTTGCTCCCTGCGCCACCTAGCTGCCCCGGTCACTTTAAAGTACTCTGTCAATGCCCTTCTTATGATTACTTTACAACTGGTTCTAGTTGGCCAGGTGTTGCCAATCCCCCCATGGGGGAATATAGAAGCAGCGTATGGTGTTTTCTGTCCTTAGGTTTGCTTAGAGTCATCGTGAAGTAATAAGAAGATGGTACCCAGAGATTACTCGAGGGATAAATTGAGTTTAATTCAATGATCGTTTTTTAAGCATCTACTACATGCCAGGCACTGAGGATAACGAAAAATCCCTCCTCAAAAGCCTTACATTCTATGGAAATGTGTGCACTGACTCTAAACAATAGAAGCCTGACACCCAGAGAGGTCACTGTGAGCTGGGGTGCTCAAGGAAAATGATGGAAAGTCTAGTCTGAGCTGGGCCATGAAGAGTGGTGGGGTTTGGGCAGATAGTGGAAAGCAAAGGGGCATTTCTAGTATCAGTAAATGGTAGGAACTGGCAAGAAAGGGCCCTTGTAAAAGTGACCACAAGAAGAACCTGATGAAGCACAGTGTATCTGCTCTCCTTAATCCCCTGGAAAATGACCCCCCGCCCCCACCCCTTTCATGACCACAGAGAGGAGGAGTGAGCAAGTCTAACAGGCAGAATGTGAGTCTAATCTGTTTATGTGTTACTAATTGCTCAAACAATGCTGAAAGAGGCTTGTCTTATGACACAGGGCTTTGTGGACAGCCATTTTGTACCTCATTGCAACCCTTCAAAGTAAATAATTACATCACCCTATGGGGAAACTGGGTGGGGGGGTGAAGCTGGAGGAGGGGCAGGGAAGGAAACTATTAAGAGATGCTGCTTCCCCAAGTCACTTTGTAAATGCAGCTAATGGGGGAGTGCTTTAGAAATGCTTCCTGTTTGTTGTTGTCCAGTTATGTCCTACTCTATATGACCCCATGGGCTTTTGTCCATGGGTTTTCTTGGCAAACGTACTGGAATGGTCTGCCATTTCCTTCTCCATCATGTCTCCATTTTACAGATGAGGAACTGAGGCAAATAAATAGTCATTAAGTGACTTACCCTTGCGTCACACAGCTAGCAAGCATCTGAGGTCAGATTTGAACTTGGATCTTTCTGACCCGGGTCCAGTGTTCTATCTACTGCACCACTTGGAGATCCCTTCCTAACTCTACTCAGAGCCCTTCCTGCATCTGTGTTAAAGCGGACTGTTCATTGATACAGCAAATGTCTCTAACCTCTTGTAATGCGAGATGAGAATGAAGAATTGTCCACAGAAACTTCTCCATAGAACATGTGTTAAGGATCAAAGTAGAAAATTCTTGGGTATTTGACAGGAAAAAAATACAATCTAGGACAGTTTGACTTTCCTGCAGGGTAATTTAGTGAGTTTGCTGTTCACAGACATCATCACTTCTCTTAGGCTTGATATGAAGGCTTTGGTTCCTGGGGTCTGAGAACCTCGGCCACCACCTCACAGAGAGTAAATCAGCCTTTCGGTAAGCATTTATTAAGTGCCTTCTGTGTGCCAGGAATAGTGCTAAACCTTAGAGATCCAAAAACAGAAAGGGAAAAAAAAAAGAAACAGTTCCTGTCTACAAAGAGTTTACATTCTATTAGGGGAGACAGCTGGTACATACGAGTGTCTCTAACAGATTAAAATGATATCAAGACTTTTGGGACACCCCATGCACATGGAAATACGAAATATATACAAAGTTAGGTGAAATAAAAGAAATTAAAATGTCTCTTACTGACATAGGTTAAAATTTCATGTTTTATCCTTGCATTTCATCTAATTCTTCTTTTTGTACACGTTGCACCAACATCATAGAAAAAGACTTTTCCAGTCCATGAGGCCCAACTCCACATTTTATTGGTGTGGTAACTTAGGTCCTCAAAAGTAAAATGAGCTGCCCAATGTGACTTATTGGGGGTCAGGATTTGAACCCAGACCTCTCCCCTCCCCCAAATCCAGTGCTTCTTCTGGCTAACTACAGTATCTGTGTGAGCATGCGAGTGGGAGGGTATGAACCAGCAGTGTTAAAGCAGTTTGGGTTGTATTTTAACTTACTTTGTAACTCCATGGGGACTTCCCTCGTTAAAAATGAGAAAGCCTTTGGGACTCTGAAATTACTCTCCTTGGAGGTGGGGCTGCTGGATGCACAGTCCCTCTGGGGAGTCATGCATATGTCCCAGAAAGGGTAATTCTCTTGCCTTTTTTTCCTCTCTGACACAGCAGGTATATTGTCTAGTGTCACCTTCTAATAATAGTTGGCATTTATAGAGTGCTGTCAGGCTCGTAAAGCCTTTGGCATATGGGTCACCCGTTTGATTTAAGGCATCTTTCTCTGCACTGTCATCTGCTTCATGTCTCAGCCTCTGCTTTTCCCAGAGTAAGGGAGTATCTTTTCACTGGGTAATTGTAGTTGGATGATTGCTCTGCATGAAGCCCATCTGTATCTTTCCCTGTGGGGCATCCTCTTACAAAACATCCCCTGAAGATGATGTGGGCTCTTCCAAAGGCTTCCTTTGAGTTATTCTGCCTAGGATAGCCTTGAGTAATTATGAGAGAAATCCCTATGGGGAACTGGTTTGGCATTGGTATGAAATGGATGTATCCCTCATGAAAGGTACTTCATGCTATGAGGAAACTGAGGCAAACAAGGTTAAGCGACTTGCCAAGGGTAATTAATGAACAGTTCTGTCTAACATTTATGTAGAACCTATAATGTGCCAAGCACTTTACAGGTGTCTCATTTGGTCCTCCACAACAACCTTGGGAGGTAAGCGTTGTTATTATCCCCACTTTACAATTGAGGAAACTGAGGCATAGAGAAGTATGCTCTATGTGTGCCATATCATTGCTGTAGGGTGGGCCGTCCACAAGCTTGGAAGAATTCTTATGAATTCTTGAGAACAGAGTGACAGAGAATTCTTCTGAGCTCATGGAGAGCCTTCTCTACAGCAACGGGCCATCAGTATTCAGAAGCCCACTGAGTCAGTTATCCGGGTTCTGATCCTTCCTATAATACCAGGGCCATACATTTCTGTTATCCATTTTACTCCCCTCACAGTAGCCCTGCAGCAGCTATCATGATCCTTCTTTGACAGAAATAGGGATGGAGAAGTGATTTCCCTAAGACCACACACTGAGTAGTAGTAGTGCTAGAACCGTGTCTCCTACAGTCATGTCAGTACTCTTTCCACTCACCGTTCCCCACTTGTGTTGAATTTAGGAGGGCTGGTTCTGACACTTGGGCAATTCGCTGCAGATAATGAGCTCCTGTCTAAGGAAGCCACTGGTCCCTTCCCACGACCTGTCACAAAAAGGGGTTGCAGAAATTGCTGATGAGGCCCACTACATTGCCCAGCCAATCTTCTCTCTATTCCATTAGGTTAACTCCCTATGATACTTTCTGAGTTTTCCTTTCATCCCAATTGGCCTAGAGACAGTCCTGGAAAGCTTGGAAATTTTTATTGGCTGGATGGGAAAGTGACCAGGCGGCTTTGGGTTGTGATTTTAGGAGACGGTCTGGCTGCACCCTGGGATCTCTGTAAAGCTATGTAATTCTTAACAACCTCCAATTTGGGAGCCTGATTGAAAAGGCCAAAACACATTAATTCTCAGAGTGATTTTCTAATTAATAATGATTTTAATTAATCATGAGCAAAAGTTCTCCCAAGGAGCATTCTATCTGGAGAGCAACAGTTTCTTATTTCCCAACCTAGTAATTCACATTTGTAGCCTGCCAGTGTTTTCAGCTGTGAGAAAAGCAGTCTTTGCCAAGAATTAATCATGTCCTGGAAACAGAGAAACATGGAAAATGAAGTAGCCCCCATTAAAACAGCTTCTAAAGGTCACTGTTACATTTATAGAAGGAGAGCCATCCAGTTGGAGGAGAAGGACCCACTGTTGTCTGTAATCAGTTTGAAAAGGTGCAGAAAAAGTGGATTTGGTCGTTTACCCTTGTTATATAATTGAAAGAGACTGATTTACTGCGTTTAGGCAGGTCAGCCTTTCTTTAAGGATTAGAGGAGAGGAAAGATGAAAGAAACATTACTTGGTGAATAAAGCATATCCATTTTCAGTGACAGCATCGATACCAAACCATCCTTTTTTTCAAAGGAAGGAAGGGCAACCATTGCTTCATATTTCTCACCTGGGCTGATATGGGGTGGCTACGGGGGGGGGGGGCGCGGGGGGAGGATTTTCAAGGAGAAGGATCTCCCTTTTGTCACAAGCAAGGCCCTACACCCTATAGCCACCCCCAAAAAGGTCTTGTTGCCTCTTTTGTTGGAAATTCACTTCCTCCTGCTAAGAGAATCTCGAACATCTGTTAAGGTTCACCTAACATGCCATCTCCTATGTGAGACTTTTTTCTGATTCTTTCTCCCCTCCCTCTCTGACCCCCAACGTTTGTTATTAGGACTCTTTTGCTTGACATTTGTATGAATTTATTTACTTGTGTACATCTTTCATCCTCTGGTGAAATGTAAACTCCTGGAGGGCAAAAACTGTTTCATTTTTTTTTCCCCCTAGCATAGTGCATTATTGGTACAAAATAATTTTTTGTTGATTTTGTTTTCATTGAATCCTATCACATTAATGTGGTCACCCATACCCAAAGAGAAGTATGGAAACTTTGACCCAAGTAATCAACAATTTTATAGAGAACTCCTATGTTCTTCTACAGGTTCTGGGGACTGTGGAAGTCTAAGATACAACCCTTGACCTCAAGGAGTTTTCAAGACCAGTGGTCACAAAACAGTAGTGAGTAATATGAGTGAACTAGTGGTGGAGTTACGGGGAAGGTGAAGGGACTGGAGAAGGATGTCTGTGGAAAGAACTGGAGATATTTCAGCCTAGAGAAAAGAAGACTTAACAAAGATTATATTGCTCTTCATTACTGTCCTGTGGAGGAAGGATTCAGTTCACATGGCTTGGTGCTAGAAGAATTAGAAGCAATGGGGAGGAGTTGTGGAGTGACAGATTTAAATTTGATGTAAGGAAAAGCTCTATCACAATTCAAACAGCCCAAGAGCAGATTGGACTTTCTTGGAGGTGGAGGTTCCCCTTCCCTGGGTTGGATCAGATAGATGTACAAGGATGGGTTGGACCACAGGCCTCCAAGTCTCTTCTACCTCTGAGCTGTTTTGAAGTTCAAAGGAGCAGAATCAGTAAAAGTTGAAGTGGTTAAGGATGAGCTCAAGGAAGAACCGAGTCTAGTTCTGTACTAGCCTGAAAAGGTAGGATAGGAAACCCTTGTAAGTTCTTGTACAAGAGAGTAACGCAATTTGGGTACTTTTTAGGTAGCGTCTAAGAGGGATAAGGGCATTTGAATTGAGAAGAATGATGTAACTGAAAAAGGTAGAAATGGGAATGAGCATGGTCATTTCTACGAAAAAGGAAATATGATGTTGTGGAAAGAGCTCTGGTCAGAAGACTTAGACTTGAATTCTGAGCTATGTGTTAGCTGTGTGAACTTGCACAGATAGCTTGCCCTCTCTGGGCCTCGGTCTCCTCAAATGTAAACCAAAATAGTTTGTATTAGATGACCTCTAAGGTCCTTTCCAGCTTGGTAAGGCCACTGTTTCTTCACTGGCTCATAAACCATTGGCCATTGCTCACTTGATGAATTTGGAGCTTAGAATCTAGTCAGAAACTGACTTTAAGCCTTTGCAGGCTCCCGTCAGTAGAAGTTAACTCAGGTTTGCCCTAGAAGAGTCAAAATCCTTTCTGTGGTCTGACACAATTTCTTCTCAGATGAAATGCCTTTTTAGCCATCTCAAATTAGAGATTGTAGAGTTGACATACTAGGGCAGAAAAGGTCAGTTATCCATCATAACTTCAAGGTATAGACTATCCAGCAAGGAAGAAGAGAAGAGAAAGCATTTTAACCTAGTCTGTGATGGACATACAAGCAACAGCATTTATGATATATGTAGGGCTAGTGGAGGTGCTCGGGAGCATACTTTCTATAAGAATATTACTTATTATCTATTCACATTTTCATATATTTATTGAATACTTTCTATGTGCTTTGTGTTATGGAGAGTTTGAAGAGAGGTGACGTGGTACCTGTATTCAGCCTCTCCCACCTTGAGATGTCCCTGCTCTGGGGCCTGCTCTCTTCATTAATGAGTACCTGGTCTCCTCTCCTGAAAGCAGTCAGATGAGATGATCTCTGACGTTCCTTCCAGTGCCAGGATCGCAAGGCCCCCCCCCCCCCCCCCCCTTGAGTTCTCTCCCAGCTCAGGTCACTTCAGACTGTTGCACATCCTCGCTGGCAGCCTGCCTTCCCCGTTTCCAGCTCCCCTTTATGTTTTGTCTTTCTCCTTGAGAATTTAAACTCCTGGAGAGTAGAAACTCTCATTTGTTTGTATTTATATACCTAGCACAGTGTTAGGCCTATAGTAGGTGCTTAATAAATGCTGTGTCCATGCATCCATCTATCTAACCATCCATCCATCTATCATCTATCTATCTATCTATCTATCTATCTATCTATCTATCTATCTATCTATCTCTCTTTCTCTCTATCCATCTGTCTATCTATCTTTAATTTAATTTTACAGTCTAGTTGGGGGGTCAACAAGGGGTGACAAGATTAACAGGTAGAACAACAAGAAAGCAATATTGCCCAATACCTGAATACGTGTGAAAGCCATATACCATATGGCTTTAAATTATATAAATTTCTATAGAATTTTTATACATATTTCTATAGAAATTTAGGGAAGGAAATGATTTCTATAGCCCAGAGTGGTTGAAGAAGGCTTTATAGAAAGACATACTTGCCTTTGAAGGGTCAGTGGTATAATGTACATAAGCACGGGAGAAGATGTACAGGGAATGAGGGGACTATACAAGCAAGTCAGATGTATGAATAAGAAAGATTACTCCTACTAATAATAATAGTTTGCATCAAGTTGGATGAATAGTGAGACTGGCAGTTGTGGAGAGCCTTGTAAGCTTTGCAAGGGAGTTTGGGCTTGAAAAGGTGTGCCAGTAAGGCAAAATGGGCTTAGTTTAACGGGTGCCCTTGAGGAGTTTGGCTTTTGTTTATGGTGAAAGTACTTTCACCT
>CM053625.1:277072610-277086909 GCA_028646595.1 Phalanger gymnotis | reverse complement strand
CTAATTTGTTGCTCTGGGCCCTGAATAAATTTTTTGATGCCTTCTGCTTGGAGAATTCTGTATACCCAACGATTTCGAACCATTCTGATATTTATATGATCCTTTTTGAGATCATAAATTCGGCCTTCCTACTACAAAAGGTAGGATAGGAAACCCTTGTAGGTTCTTGTACAAGAGAGTAACGCAATGATTATGTAGCTTGTTATAGGGCTTATCTGGAAATTTTTTTGACCAAAGTATTCTCTCCATGTACCTTTCAAATCCAGTAGAAGTTGAAGACAGGACCTGTTTTTCATTTTGTCTCTCTATCCCCAGTGTCTACTGTTAGATCTTACACATAATAGATGCTTGTTTGAATGTTTGTTGGGTTGGATTGAATCAGAATTGAAGTCTCGTTAGTCCTCGTGTCTCTTCACTCAAAGAATATCAGAATTGCCTGAGGGTTCCTGCAGAAATTCCCCTACATCCAGATATGCTCCATATTGGGTTAGCCTTGGTAACATCTACTAGGAAATTATGGAATTATGGAACTGCACTGAGTCACAGGCTCAGCCCACACGTGAGGTGACTTAATGCTTCTGAGACCTGTTCTGACTGTCCCTCGAAGTGATCAGCACAGTCTGTTTGCACAGCAAAGCAATTAGAGTGAGCCAGGTCTCAGCAGATCTTGCTGCCATGAAGGTAGGCCATGACTAATGGGTTTGACCTGAAATTATTGACTTAGATACTTTGTGGGAGCCACAGTTTCATCGGAGTGGCACTCCCTTTACCAGAGTAACCCTTCCCCACCTTCTCTTCCTATGCAGTTCTTATTCTCATCTTTTCATAAATCCTTTAGAGAGGAACCACCCAGTGAACTGGAGTCTGTCTTCAGATGGGGTACATAATTAGGATAGCAGAATGTTGGAATTCAAAAGGACTTTAGAGACCATCTAGTGTGACTGCCTCCAGAAAAGGAGAAGCAACTTGTCTGAAGTCGCAGCAAACCCAGGAATCAAACCTGAGTCCTCTGATTCAAGACGAGTCAACAAGCATTTATTAAGCACCCACTACATGCTAGGCATGGTATTAAGTGCTAGACTTCAAATCGAATGTTATATCTGCTGGACCACCACTTTTTCATCTTCTTCTGATTCCTTTGTTCTCTCCAGGGTCCCAAGATAGCACAGACACTGTTTATCTTTTATTTTTCACTCACACAACATGACTGGACCACGTCCTTTTCCATGACTTGCAGTTATAAGCATCCATGGGCAGCCAAGCAGTGAGATGGATAAGAATGCTAGAGTTGAAGTCAGGACAACCTGAGTCCACATCTGGCCTTGGACACTTATTACCTGTAGACTCTGGGCCACTCAGAAGTGACCCTCCCAACCTCATTTTCCTTACCTATAATGTAGAGATGAGAATGGCACCTACCTCAAGGGTTGTTGTGAGGACCACATGGGATAATATATAAAGAGCTTATATAAGTACTAGCTACTACTTTTATTGATGCTTTCCTTTATGTGGCTTTTCTACTAACTACACAAGAACATGCCATAGTCGTAAGAAATGATGATGTTGAAGATAATGCTTTAAGGTTTGTGCAGTGTTTTACAAATATTATCTCATTTTATTCTCACAGCAGTCCTAATATTTTCCCTATTTTACAGATGAGGAAACTGAGGCAGATAGGTTAAGTGACTTGCCCAGGGCCACACAGCTGATACATATTTCATTCCTATTTGAACTCTTCCAGGTCCGGTACTTTCTACACCTAGCTGCCATCATGCGTCTTTGTAACACCCGTTGACTACTTGGGAATTTGATTCTTCTGAGAGAGTAGTGCTCCAGAATTTGTAGCTGTTGGTCTTCCTATCGGTAGAGTTGCCAGACATACTCTACTGTCCCACTTAATATTCCTTGCACTGAAGGTTTTTTGAGGGATTATCTCATCCAGTCTTCTGCCTTTGTGCTAGTTCATAGTCAAAATATCCCAAGTGTTTGGAGATTTCCTCTGATTTTTAAGGGTCTCCAGGGGTAGAGAGGTCATAGACCTCCTCAGTCATTCATTGCAGGATAGGGCTGTGTTTTTTGGACAAAGGACTAGAGTCTTTTCCTTTACCAAGTCTAATGTTATCTTCTCATAGACTCTGATAAAATATATATCATCATATGTATTTATTTGATTCACTAGACATCTCAATATTATCAGTCTTGATGAGAAGATGGGCAAAAGCTCAGAAACATCTTTCCTGTCCAAGAATATAGACCCTCACCAAAGTTCCTCATCTGTAAAATAAAGGATGAGGCAAAAATAAAGGATGAGGCAGAGTCAGGAAGACCTGAGTTCAAATCTAGTCTCAGACACTTACTAGCTATGTATCCCTGGGCAAGTCACTTAACCTCTGTTTGCCTTAGTCCACTGGAGAAGGAAATGTCAGACCACTCCATCATCTGCCAAGAAAATTCCCATGGGTAGTATTGGTGTGCTGTGCTCCATGGAGTCACAAAGAGTCCAATGTGACTGAACAACAAGGAAATGAAAGGTTCGCACCCCTTCCAGCTCTAACTCTCTTGATCTCTTCTCTGACTTTCATTGTTCTAAGAAGTGAAGAAGTCCTGCTGTGGCTGTTAGAGTAGCAGCTACAACCCCTTTATGGCTGGAATCATTAGAGGGCCACACACATACTCAACCCTGACTAGCTCTAACTATCACTGTGGATTTTTATTATTTTCCATTTCTTCCTTTTACTTCTCAGCCCTACCAGCTAGGATCCTCATCGTGAATCAATATATAATAAAAATGAAATGGACGATATGGTAGAATATATATACAAATATATATATGTATATATATATACACACACACACACACACATACATACATATACACACACACACTTATATGGGGGGGGGAACGACTCTTTCCTAAACATGGCCTCACCCTTGGGTGACAGGACAGGCAGTTTTTTCTTACCTCTCTTTGCCTCTTGGTAGGGCCCTTCCCTGTCCCCATTCTTTAGCAAAAGAAACTAGCTATTGTGAGAGAAAAACAGTCCTGCTGTGAGCAGAGAATATACTTATTATTTATAGCAAAGATTTATCAAGTGCCTTTGACATGCAAGCAGGGGTATGATGGTAAATATTTAACAGTCAGCTCTCCTGGGGCGGGGAATACACACACAAAATGGTAGAGGCTGACTCCATCATATCCTTGTAGGCTCTGGGGATACAAGAACTCATAAGATAAGAGTTCTGTTTTACATTCTAGATGAAGAGACAAAACACTGATAGCAAGTCACAATAGGAGACCGGGTATGCCAAGTGTCAACTGAATGATACAGATGATTAGTATAGTAGGAGTTCATATGATGACTAATGATTGACTTCCTGGAAGAGGCCCTACTTGAGAGAGACCTTGAAGCAAGGAACGGGGAGCGTTATAGGCAGTGAAAACATAGCTGCATTCTAGAGTACTGTAAGCAGATTAGTGTGGGACAGATTTGTGTAGGGGAATAGTGGGATATATAAATTAGGGTCTGTTGGTAGAGGACCTTGAATTGCCTAAGTAAGAGCAATATGGAGAATCAGCTGCTTGGCTCCCTTTCATATATCCTATTTTATATCAGGTGAGAGACTAGATAACATTTTGACTGGTGAATCAGAGTCAGAGCCAGGATGCTCTGAGTTCCATTCAGTTGCTAATTCAGCTGTTCTTATATCCTGCTAGTAATGGGTGCCTCCTTCCACCCCCTCACAGGACCTTGAACTATTTGCTCTCCAAACTCCAAGCCTACCACCTAGATACTAACCTTTAAGATCCATGGGACTCTTTCTTTTTCCTTTCTGACCCACTGGAATCCTAAGAGCCCAAGGGCCTCTTCTTATGAGAATTACAGCCCCACTTTCTAGACCTCAAACATATATGCCTAAGCTGAAGATAAGAGTTCAAAATTCTATGGCTGGCTTGTGACACTTTTTCACCTCTTCCCATCAGTAATTATCCTCCTGTGAGAAAAGTGAGGAGGCATTATTACCACATGACAGGCACAAAGAAATTACCAGGTAATGCAATTTAGCAGCCCTGTTGAGTTGCTACACAAAATACTCAGGTCTAGTTCAAATATCCCTCAGGCTAATGCTTGCGTTTCCCCGTTTGTAACACTATAGCTCTGTATTATTTTACTCACCTTAAAAAGAGAAGAAGAAAGAAAAGAGGGGAGGAGAAATTTAAAAAAAAAAACCATTATTCAATCCAATTATGATGTCTTTGAAGGAAACAACCACCATGTAACTCCCAAGCTATTCTCCTTGTATAGGCAGGACGTTGTTGTAATATTGTTCTCACCTAGGCCACTCAGCCCACTGAAACTTGTCTCAGTTTCAGTACGATTTGGGGGAAGGCCTTAGGGAGAGAAGGTGAAACAAACCCAAGGCAGAAATGACTTGTCTTCACTGCTGTGGCCAGAACAGATCAAGAGAGACTGTAGGTGGGGGTAGCGCCTCTTTGATCATCATACATCCCTCCCAGCCCACCCCAATCCATCGTGGAAGAGGCTGCCTGAAGAAACCAAAGGAAACTTAGCCTTATGGATACCGTGTTGCAAATTTTCTCCCATCGAGTTTCCAATGGCATTGTTAATTGAGGCTGTTTCCCAGATAGGGGAGAATGCTGGCAGAGCCAGATGGGGAATTTTCTGTGAGTGATATTTGAATAAAGAAGTCTAAACTATGAAAAAAAAAAGTTTCCCTAGATCTTATCAGGGTACAATGAGGGGTTGTATAAAAACTATTTGTCCCGACCACATGTTTGCTTACAAATGGGCAGGATATCTCCTGGGCTAAAAGTTCAAACCACTGTTAACTACTAACTGGTCCACGTACGAACTTCAAGTGAACTGGTTTCGGAAGATGCTTAAAAGTGCTTCAGCCCACAAATGTGATGATGCTGCCACCAACTTCTCAGTTCTCCAGTCTTGGCTACTCTCTTTGCAACTGGTGATGGGAGATGACAGGAGGATGAAGAGATAGCTCTCTGGTGGACATTCTCCACAACTTTTCACATTGCTCATGGTTTGATTTCATTTTCTGGACCTGACTTCTTTTAGCTTTTTCCCTTGAGGCCTATGATAATGTTTTTCTTCTACTCATCTCAGCACACTCATCACCTCCTTCTTGGAAATTTAAATTTCTGGGTTTTTTTTTGGAAAAAAAAAAACTTTATTTATCAAAAATCATGGGATCCCATAGCAGTAGGTCCACTCAATGTTGACATCTTCATTTTCACTAACTTCAAAATGAAATTAAGCATTTCCTTCAGTTATTTTAAAACATGATTCTGAGAGAGAATTTGTAGGCTTTGCCAGACTACCAGAAGGGACCATGACACAATCAAGGTGAAGAACCCCTGACCTGCCCTTTTCTTCTGACATTGGGAACATACTAGTGGCACACTCAAGCTGTGTGTCCATTATCTCTCTTTCTCATCATGAGACTAGCCCATCTTCTTTTTCGATTATATATTTCTTTGGGGATGAAATGGACAAGCATAGATAGACTTTCATCTCCATCATTGGAGGGAATACTCATAGCAGTAAGGTTGCAGACCTTTATGAATATTTGAGGAAGAAAACCTACTGAGTTTCCATTCCCTGGAGTGTTATTGAAAATGGCTTCAATGAGGTTAAAGAAATGAGGCCCCCCCGCCCAAAAAAAAACCCAATCGTAAAATAACCCAAATTGGGGAAGATATTTTTTCCTCCATATTTTCTTCTCACAATCATTTTTGTTGTTGTAATTGTAATTTGTTCCTGTGCTCCTGGATATGATGGGAGCTCACTGAGGAAGAGTAGCTCTGATTAGAGAACCTTTTCAACTTCTGGAAAACCTTGTAGATTTATAGTGTGTTAGAACGAGAAGGTGCTATAGGGACTATCTACTCCAATCTCCTTATTGAAGTGTACAAGAAATCAAGGGGCAGAGAGGTTTATAGATGTCCCCAAGGTTGCATAGACCTTTAGGGACAGAAATGAGATTACAGGTCTTCTGGTTCAAAGTTTAGTGATAAGTGAATGAAATATTTATTAAGCAAAGCAATGTGCTGACATATTAACAGGAAGAAGAGTGCCTCTTCTCAAGGACCTCCAGTATTCTAGTGGAGGAGACAACACACACGACTGGTTTCAGCTGCAAATCAAATGGAAAGATCCCCATGGTCCCTGGGGTGCAGTGGCCAGTCAGATGGTAATACCTCTTCTTTGGTGTCTTTTCCACTGATAAAATCATATCAGTTTCTAATGCTGAACCATTTGATACTGCCAAAGACTTTGGGGGTAAGAACTTTTCTTTCTGGGTTTTCAGTAGATATTGTTGTAGCACCTACTGGAGCAGTTACCAGGCTACATCTTCATAAGAGCTGTTTCCCAGAATGATGGCTGAAGGCATTGGACTAGAAGCATTTTTATTCTCAAGGCTCTTGCGTTCAGGGTCTGCAGGAACATGGTAGTCAGTGGGATGGTGATGGTTTGACTTGTGTTCTTTCCCATATACAACACTGTCTTCTTACTAGGCTTTACAGAGATAAGACAGTTTTCTACTACTTGGTCAAAGCAGAGGAGTGATGAAAAATGTCTACCCTTACCTTTCAGTGAAAGGTAAGCCTTATCCTAGTGAAAGAGAGAGAGGGAGAGAGGAAGGAAAGAAGGAAGGAAGGAAGAATAGAAGGAAGGAAGGAAGAATAGAAGGAAGGAAGGAAAGGAAGACTTTAATATTGAATGATTCAGCTTTTTCTTGGGGCAGCCTGTTATTAAAATACTATATAATATTTCAATGGTGCTTTTTGGGGTGCTTCTGTTTCCCCACTGTATTTTCAACTTCTCTTATTTAATTCTGCCTGATGCAGCATTTCCAAAAGCTTGAGAACTAGCTGTTGGTTCCTGGTATAATTGTACTGACAAATCAGAGCTCCCAATCCCTAAGACAACAATCCCGAGGATCATATAAAGTAAACCTGGGCATGTCTCAGATTTTAGTCCTCCCCCCATGATCCCCTTTGCTCTCTTTTGGCCATCTGGCTACATTGCTAACTTATGTCATGATGCCCCATGTTCATAAGGCACTTAAAAAAATAACAATTCAATAATCTTTACTCTTCAGATCAAACTCAAATCTCTGGGTGGAATCAGCCTTTTTCTCCCAGTGGACTGCTCTAGATAGTAATCTCTTAGAGTTTTCTTTTTCTTTTTTTTCCTTTTTCCTTTTTTGTTGTTTATTCAAGAAATAGTTGAAGACTAAAATCTTCACATTCTAGCCTAAGACTGACATGGCCCAGTCAAACATGCACAAGCCCCAGCCTGCTATCTTTCATCCCTACTCCTGTAGCTTATGAAGAAGAAAGATGTTTCCTACCATACTATAGATCTGTTCCTCTTTGAATTCTCTCTGATTCTCCTGAATATGCTATATTTGATCATAAAATTCTCAGATAGGCGAAAGTGGTCTCTTTCTTCTTCTATTTCTCATGGCATTTTGTCTGACTCTGTTAGACCATTGTTACATTCTACTTCGTATCATTCTTACTTGTTGGCTCATAAGAAGGAGGGCTGGAAGGGACTTTAGGAATCACGATGCTTTTCCTCAAATCTGACTCCTTGTTACAGACAAGGCAACTGAAGCCTAGGAAGAGAAAGTAATTTCACCTCAATCACATAATAAGTCATGGGGCCAAGGTTTGCCCCCCAGACCCTCTGACTTCAGTGTTGTGTGGTAGAGGAAATCTGGAGACATGACTTCACAATGAAGATCTATTTCTAACTTTTGGATAATTCACACAAAGAAATGTCCGCTGCTGAAACAGAATGCAAGTCAGTTGGCTAATCACAATATTAGATGAAATGCAGACTTTAGCTGAGGCCACAGCTAAATTCCAAATATATCAGTTTGTCGCCCTGCCTATACAGAAAGAAATACCAGGAAAGTGGGAAAGGGGAAGGGAAGACAATGAGCACTTATACAGTGCCTACTATGTGGCAGGCACTGCGCTGAGGGCTTTACAATCATTATCTCATTAGATCCTCACCACAACCCTTCAAGTTATGTGCTGCTATTATCCCCATATGCAGTTTAGGAAACTGAGGCAAACAGAGATTAAGTGACTTGCCCAGGATCACGGAGCTAGTAAGTGTCTGAGGCCATATCTGAACTTAGATCTTCCTGTTTCCAGGTCCAACTACGCTATCCGTTGTATTACCTAGTTGAAAGGGCAATTCGGAAATTGTTTCCTGTTTATTTATTTTTTATTATTATTCAAAGTAATCAGTCATTTATTTTAACTTTGATATTTTGCCTTTATTAACTCTATTAATGCCTATGAGTAAATGATAATGGCTGTTAATTTCATTAAGTAACTTTTAATTCTATTTATCTTGCATTTCATAATAGGAACCCAGCCTCAGATGCTTTCATTTACTAATACCTAAAATCAAGACCAAGATCTTAAGCTAACAAGTGCTTGTGCTTGACAACAATGTGTTCATTTCCACTTAAAAGTTTTTTTAAGAGTTGCTGGTTCACGGGTTTGCTAATTTTCTTTCCCTGTCATAAATACTAGCTTGTGTCAGGTTTTTTCCCTGTAGAAAATACTCGTGTATATCCATCCTGCTATGCCAACTCATGTCCCATACCCTCCTTGGCTCTTAGAAAAGAAAGCAGAAAAAACTTATGTTGTAGAATGTTGTAGACTGGACACTTCTAAACAGCTCAGCCTCACGCTTTGTTCAGATCCCATCATTTTTGGCAGAGAATGTACAAAATCCCAAACTTGAAATTTAATAAGTTAATGATGGAGTTGCGAATAATTGTGTGTGAATACAAAAACAAAACATACAATGTAGAATGAAACTATTTTCTTCAGAATTTATTTCCATGTTCTCATGTTAAATTATAGATCATTTTATGTTATTTTGATAAAACTTAAATTCTCTCTCTCTCTCTCTCTCTCTCTCTCTCTCTCTCTCTCTCTCTCTCTCTGTCTTGTACACTCTCTTGAACTCTCATACACTCTCGTACATTCTTTTTCTTTAGTTTTTTATTTTAGACTTAATGCTAAAACTTAAATACACAATAAGAAAAGAAGAAGAAACATTATAAACTTAAATACAAAATAAGAAAAGGAAAACAAAGCATGTCGTGTGCACAGCAGATTGTTAAGAGAGAACTCAAAATATATAGCAATAAATTTCCATTTCAAGAAAGCCTATATAATAAATACACCACACATTGTTTCTCTTGCTCTCATGCACTCTCGAGAACTCTCTTGCACTCTCACACATTCTCTTTCTCTATCTCTCAGCCTGCCTGCCTGTCTGTCTGTCTCTGTCTCTGTCTTTCTTTACTTTCCCTCTTGCTCCCCTCCCACCCCACCCCCAGCACACTTTAGTGAACTCCAGTGGTTCTCTCTTACTTGTGTCTAGGATCAAGGGTGAAATCCTTGACATTTAGAGTTCTTCATAGCCTGGCCTCTTCTTATCTATATTATACTTTATTTTCCCCAAACACCTTATGCTGCATCTATACTGTTCCTCACAAGTGACACTCTGAGTCTCATCTTCCTGCCTTTGTGCTGATTGTTCCCCATATCTGGAATATTCTCCCTCTTAACCGCCACCTCTTGGGTTTCTTGGCATCCTTCAAGACAGTTCAGATTCCATCTCTGGCAGGAGAATTTTCCTCTCAGGTGCTATAGGTGTCCCTTTTGAGCTTGCCTTCCCTCTGATTTCTATATTATCTTGTATGTACTTTACATTTTGCTTTCCACATTAGAATATGAGTTCCTGGGTTGGAAGGGGGAGAGAAAAGGAGAAGAGATGAAGAAGAGGGGTAGCACAAGGTTCTAACAAACAATGAGAACAGAAGATAGGCCCAAACGTCTGGAAAACGCTTTTGGTTTGGGGTTTGGTTGTTTTTTTTGCAGTGATATGAGCTATTATGGGAGAGTGATCCTTTGCTTTCCTTCTATTGATGTAAGGTGATTGGGGGTGGGGGAAAGGGGGAGGGAACTCTGATAAATAAACCCCCATTTACTGAAGGATTTCATAGATATGATAACCCAGGAACATCAGAATATAATAGAATGGCTTCTTTTTCCAACTGGGGCTGATGGTCTACCACCAAACAGCAGGAAGGGCCTAGGGGAGATGACTCAGGAGAAAAGAGGAAAGTCTAAAAAAGAAATTTTTGTTTGAAATTTTCTAGAGAAAGCTAAGGGGAATAATGGGGGTAAATTAGAGATGGAGCATCCTATACACCTTGTAAGTGACCTCAGAAAATCTCAGATGTGGCTAGATGCTCCTTAGGGAATATTTAGGCCAAACTTTACACAAGCTTAATCTTTAGCTTCCTCCAATTTCTACATTTTCATGAGCTTTTGTTGGGTTTCATTCCTTCATTCCTTGGTGACCATTCCTTTAGGAATACTCTAATCTTTCTTGATAAAATTAAAGAGGAAAGTGTTTCTTCCATGTCATATAATAGTGTGTATAAATTATGGAAAGAGTACTCTGCCAACCAAATTTGGTGGTTACCACAAGAAAAGATCAGCTCCAGAACTCAGAGAAATTGAGAACCATTGGCTCAGCCACTGTCAGTAAGAAACCAAAAGGGAGATATCCAAGAGAGATCTCTGTGGCCTGGATCATCCCATTCCACTCTCCAATAGGAATGCTAATAATTACTAGTACTAAGCCAGTGGTTATAGCACAGCAAATTTTCCTTCGTACTGAGGTTTGTTGCCAGGATTGCTGTGAACATCAAATTAGGTAACATACAAAAAGCACTTCGTAAACCTTGGTGTGCTATATCAATGTCAGCTATTATTGATATTTATTAATTATAGTAAACTTATAAGTATAAATACAAATTATAATTAATCATCATATCATCATTTCATGTTAGGGCAGTTTGGTTAATGTTCACTTTAATTGGCTAGTGCTGAAGTTCGCTACTGACTGACCTTGATTCAGAATGCGCAAAATAGAATTAAGAAAAAAATGAAAGTTATATAATGGGAAATGCCAAGACGAATTACTTACGGTACTTGTGATCCAACCTGCTGAAATAACGTGTTTCAGTAATCAAAGACATCAGATCTTTCTGTATGTTAAAAAGGAAAGAACTAGGCTTAATGGAAAATTAAGTAGGTGAGTCAGTCGGAAAGCATTTTATTA
This sequence comes from Phalanger gymnotis, assembly GCA_028646595.1. Lineage (NCBI taxonomy): Eukaryota > Metazoa > Chordata > Mammalia > Diprotodontia > Phalangeridae > Phalanger > Phalanger gymnotis. The sequence goes on along the minus strand of CM053625.1, from coordinate 277,075,702 downwards.
AGTACTTACCAAATGCCAGACACTGTTCTAAGGATGCAAAGAAAGGGAAACTCATTCCTTGCCCTCAAGGAACTCACACTCTTTGTTCCTTGTTTTGTTTTTTGTTTTTGGTTGGGAGGAGGGGGATTTATTTGCTTATTTGTCTTTGTTTATATTTTATTCTAAATTTGACAAACAGAATAAAATAAACATTTTCACACACATTGTAGAATAGAAGGAGGGGCCTGTACACATATAGAACCTGTTTTTTTGAAGAAATGTTTGTACATTTACTTTTCCCTTTACTGGATTAATAGTGGATTTGACTTCAGGTAGAGTTTGGACTTCATTAGGTCTTGGACAGAGTTCAGCCTCTTGTGTTGGGCAAAACTAAGCACTTAAATTTTATCTACATCTAATGTTATGCCAGAAATCTAGTCAGAAATTTAGTGGTATTTCAACTAGATGTTGTAATAGATAGTGTTGGACTGGGAGTCAGGAAGACTGAGTTCAGATCTTCTCTTGGACACAGTAGCTATGTGACCCTGGACTTTCTCGTTGTCTCAGTTGTTTTTTTTTTTATCTGTTTAATAATAGGGTAGAGTAATAGGTCGTTGAGGAGATCAAGTGACATAATATACGTAAAATCTTTTGCAAACCTTAAAGAAAAACATACATGCTAATTTCAATGATCATCATTATCTTTATCATAGTTATATTGGGTCTCCAACCTATATTGGGACCTATTCTCCAAACCTGCTATTTCATTATGTAGGGAAGTCCTGGTGAGGAAATTCTCTCTAGTAATGAAGGTTGTCAACTGTTCTGCTACTTATATACTTATATACAGTTTTAGAGACACTGAAAAGTTAAGTCGGTTTCCCAGGATCACAAAGTAGTATATGTTAGAGGCCCAGATAGAACTAGATCTTCCTCTCTCCAGGGCTATCCCTTGGTGAGGCCACTATGGCTCCAGGTTGTCCAAAGAGCCATAGAAGGTTGGAGCTGCAAGAAACTTCCAAGCTCACTTAACTTGTCATACTCAAATAGAAACAAAGGCTGCTTATCATAGCAAGGATCCCTGTGGGCTTCATATTGACTTAGAAAACCACAAATTAACATTATCTATGTTCTATCATATTTTTATTTATTCTTGTCAAATGTGTCCCAATTACATTTTAATCTGGTTTGAGCAGCACTCAGGACTGTTGCTGAGGCAGTGGCCAGCAGGCAGTGGGTTTGATACCATTGATTTAGTCCATTTTTTCCTTTGTCAGCTGAGGGACCTGGGGCCCAGAAAGGGGAAAATGAGTTAGCTAAAATCACATAGCTAGCAAATGGCAGTGCAGGGCCCAGCGCTCAGCTCTGCGGATTATCAATCCATTGTATGAAAGCTGCTTTTCATTCGTTTTAAAGCCTTTTTTTTTGGTAGCATTGTTCATTCTTATCTTATATCCTTCCACATTTCAAAACTCCGTTCTAAACTCAGAAGGGCCTGATGTACTGAAACCAATTTGTATCATCTTTGGAAATGGATTATTTTGTGTAGATCCTCTGAAAAATAACTTCTCCAAGGCATTGTGTAAACCACAGGATTACTAATGCCCCTCGTGCCTAATTCTTGTTCAATAAAAGCAGTTTCAGGTCTGTACTCTTATTGACCTAAGTCTTCTTTCATCACTGTGTTGTGTCCTTAATCTGTTCTAGGATCTTTGCCATAATCTTATCACTCTAATTATAGCCCCTAAAAATGTGAAATATGTTATATAACTCTTTCAGAGCTTGTTTGGACTTCTTATAGGCATGCTTATATGGCGAAAAAAAAAACTTTCAAGCCAGAGCAAAAGTCATTCGTACTATAATTTTTCCATTTTCTTTAACACACACACACATGCACGCATACACACACACACACACACACACACACACACACACAACTTTACCCAACCAAAAAGAAATTAGTAACCAGGTATGCTTAATTAATTAATCCTATTAAAAATACTCAGCCTCAGAGGACAGTTAATGAAACCTAGCCTTGTGTTATGATGCTATGTAAAGTGTGAAGTACCCAGAGTAATGACTCTGGAGTAATCTGAGTTCAAATACCACCTGTGACACTTAGCAACTGCGTGACCTTTGATAAGTTGTTGACCTTCCATGGGCCTCAGTTTCCTTATCAGTAAAATTGCAGTGTTGGACTAAAGAGTCTCCGAGATTGCCTCTAGTTCTAAAATTAGTGATGCTATGTGTGAGTCCAGTTGGGATTGTCCCTTACAGCTTGAGGAAAAATAGATAGATAGTGGTGTCTTATATGGAGAGTTTGGAGGAGGAGAGGGAAGGAGATGACTTAGAACATGTAAAGACAGGCCAAAAATTGTAAGATGAAGAATCCAAAGCCTGTATTTTTTGTCAGTCTAGAATCTCGGACTTTTCTTTGGGTCCCCATCAAGGAACCAGGAAGCATGGCTCCATTTGAATTGACTCTGAGATTTCTGTTCTCTGCTCCTCAGTTAAGTTTTCTTCTGTTGATGCCCCACATAGAAAAGGCATATTGGATCTCATATTTAGAACTAGAACAGGCCTTAGAGGTCAAATAGTCTAGTCCCTTCATTTTGTAAAGAAAGAAACTGCTAAGATAGAGAGAAGTGATGTGACTTGTCTGAGATCACATGGGTAATAAGTACATTGATTCAAAGTAAAATCCCAGCTCCTCTGATTACAGATTGTACTCTCCTTTCATTGTACCAGGTCACGTACATGCGTGGCATGCCACATACATAGTGACATTTGTCCAAGCATTCTGCCTGGGTCGCTATGATTTTTAAAATTTTGGTTTTTATGGAATCTTGATTTTTTTAAAAAAACTTTCTCTAACTTTAGTTAATTTCTTCTCTTTGCCATGATCACAAACAAATAGGGTTACAAGGTACTGTAATTTATCTAGTCCAGGGATGGGGAACCTGACGGGGAACCCCTTAATAACAGGATTTGTTCTGTAAAACTTGGACTCAGTCAAAAGGCCACACTCGAGGACCTAGAAGGCCACATGTGGCCTCGAGGCTCCCGGTTCCCCACCCCTGATCTAGTCCAACCTCTCATTTGACATACAAGGA